>CM061141.1:189574679-189909679 GCA_030789695.1 Scilla litardierei | reverse complement strand
CTCTGGAAAATCTCAGAGTTTTGACAGTCATCTGTAGAAGGAATTACAGTCGCCTATTCTGATTAACAGTCGACTGTCTTCTCTTCATCAGTCGTCTTCCTGTTATCCCAGATGTTTTCTAGAATTCTTTAACTTACCCATCTCACGGCTAGTCGCCTGTAGAAGTATTTACAGTCGCCTGTTGGTTCAACAGTCGACTGTCTATGCTTCATTAGTCGACTGTCCACGTGGTAAGTTACAATTATGAATTCTCACCTACCATATCTGACTGTGCAACAGTCGACTGTGGTTTCTTCAACAGTCGACTGTCACGAGCGCAGATTCTATCCGTTGAGAGTTTTCTCATGGATTCCAAAAGGGTTTTTGCTAATTCTGTTTTGAGGATTTGAGAGACCTATATAAGGAGTATCTACTGTTCCATTGAGATGTTACCTAGGCTATTGCAAAATCTTTCAAGCTTTCATTCTCAAGATCAAAAGCTCTCAAATCCAAAATCCCTAAGAATTCCAATCTTTGATCTCTTGCCCTCCAACCTAGAACCAAAGAATCATCTTCTAGGCATTTGTTGCAGTCAAGAGAAAGGGATTTCCTCTCTTCCAAGAGAGTCTTCAACACACAACACACTTCTCCTTCAAGTTCTACTTCAAGACATATGTGATTGTAATTGTTGCTTTCATATTTCATAACTTTCGTTATTTTGATTTGCTCTCGGGTTGTGAGAGTGGTTTGCCTGCTTCCAAGTTGTGGGAGTCAAGGTCAATCGATTGTATTTCGATTTCACTTGCAAGGTTGCTACAAGTTGTTTTTAAGGAAACCTCATGTTAGGGTTCTAACTTGAGTATCCGGAGGTATCCGGGTGGAAGGGCGTAGGATTACTGGGAACAAGTCGGAAAGTGACTTGAGTAATCCGAACCCTTGAAACATCCTTGCGTTTGCATTTGTTTCTATTTGGGTTTAATTTTAATTCCGCACTATATTGTTGGTTAGCATTTAAATTGCTTAAACATTATTCACCCCCCCCCCCCGTCTAGTGTTTTCTCTATAGCCAGGGTCCTTACACGTCTTGTCTTGTCTTGTCCCGTCTAGTTTAGTCCCGTAGTCGGTAGCACACGCTACGGCTGCTGCCTGTCACGTTTACTTTTCCTGCATCGTTTTACTTTCTACCATGTCATAACCCCAGCATGTTAATCAATCAGTAAAATGTTGCTCTTTATACATTATACTTGCAGTAGAGTCTAACCCTTCTTTGTAGACTTTACCTGACGTACAGTTCCTTTTCTCTTGGGTGATGTACGTCAGGTGTTAAGCCGGAGTATGTGGATGAGCCGGAGATACCGGAATACGTGGACGTGCCAGAGATACCAGAGTACGTGGAGCCAGAGGACGCCGATCCGGAGTACGTTCCTGAGAAGGACCAGACCTAGAGGTCCTTCACGTTGCTGTTTCAGAGATTTACTGCTTTCTAGTTGGGTGCGTAGCACCGTTTACTTTACTGCCTATGTTGGGTTCTTGCACCATTAGTTTCTTTCTGTCGTTGTAGCCATGCTAGGCTTTGTTTCAGACTTCTGTACTTTTCTGGATATCTGTTGGAATAAACTTAATGCATTTCCTTTTTAGTACTTTGGTTGTTCCGTACTTTTCTGCAGGGACATGTTCCTTCGTCTTGGAGTACCTCACAGACGCTTATTGGGTTCGAGCCTCACAGCTCGGCCTAAGCGGGCCTTAGTCATGCTTCGCCTCCGTAGTTTTGGGAAGAAGGGTGTTACAAAGTGTGAGCAGCGGTAGAAGAGGATGAGGCGACGACTAAGGACGATACAGGCAGAGAGGTCGTGGACACAGAAGTGGGGACAGACGTCACGACACTCTCAGTGAAAATAGTGGCAACGAAGACAGAAGGGTCGACGACTGGGGAGGTCGTGAAAGTAACAGAAAATGACTCCCCAAGGGTCGAGAAATTGCGTGAAGATAGGGTCTCGGCTACCGAAGCGAGTGAAGGTTCACCTCTCTCAAGTGCAGCGGGGGTGGCGTTCTCCAGGCTCATGTAAGAAATGGGATCAACACTCAACGGCATAGAGGTGGTGATGGTGGTGGTGGTGGTGGCAGACACAGTAACAGAGCTCCCGGCACTGGCAGAAGTGTGGACAGAATTACTGGGAACTGAAATCAAATCAGGTGCAGGCTATGGGATAGGGATCTCTGGGGCAAGAGGGCCAAGAAGGGGCTCCGGCTGGGCATCCTCGGGCTCGAGTACATAGGCAGCTAGGAGGAGGAGCTCAATCTCTGGTCTCCACTCCCCACGTGTGGGTCCAATGTGGGTCCGAGCGGGACTCGGAAGCACCATATAGTCCGCGGAATATAGACCCTGTAGCCAAACCCAGTGGTGCTGACCATAAGGATGAAGCATCCTCATACGGACCATAACACTATAGAAAGGGAAGTGGGGTCCGTAGGTTGGAGCAAGCCAACAGGGAGCTCAATCTCGTACAAAGGAGCCAGCAAGGTGATCAGACCACCACAACAAATCGACGTCCTGGCTATGACTGAATAAATGATGTGGTAAGATACCAGCTGGCAATATCAATCTGAATGGCGGGGACTAATACGTCCCCGTCGCCCTCAAAGGCTCTGTATCTCGTCATCGCGTAGAGCATATAGAGCTCATGCGTAGACATTGTGCCAGGCTTATACCTCGCAAGAATGGTGGTCGCCATAAGGCGCTGAGCAATACGTAGGCAAGGGTGGACGATTGAGGAGGCCTTGGCCCAGCTAGGGTCAAAGGCAAGTGGTGATCCCATGATCAGGATCCAGAATACATGTGCATCAAAGGAAGGAGGGGTGTGGTGTGTGGGACCAAAAGCACGATCAGGATCAGGGACAGGGGCCAATGGAAATAGGCACGGAGCATATCGAGAGTGATCTCGCACTCCCAATCCATCAGGAGAAAAGTGCACCCCCTGGGAGTCCTATGAATAGAACTCAGGACCTCGAGGGTCGGACGGACATAGGTATCTGCCGACAAGGTTGTAAAAAACGCTAGGCGCTAGGCGTTCGGATTGCTAGCGCTTAGCGCCCAGAGCATTAATCGGGGATTAATCGGGGATTAATCGGCCTAGGCGGATTTGCAGTTTTTAATTATTTTAATTATTTTAATATAATATATTTATGTTTATATATAAATATATATATATATTATTTAAAATACATCAAATATTTAATACATACTAAATCAAATCCAGTTTACCTACTTTAGAGTATTTGTGTGCAACAAAATAAAATTTAAAAGATACTCTTGTGCAATTACGCCATTTACCAAAAACGCCCAGAAACCGCCCAAAAACCGCCTAGGAATCGCCCAGGAACCGCCTAGGAACCGCCCAGAGTGCCCAGACACCGCCCAGAATGCTTAGGCGGCCGATTAATCCCAAAAACGCCCAGATTGACCGCCCAGGCCATAATCGGGGCGTTTACTAGCCGCCTAGCGCCTAGGCGCCGCCTAGGCGGCCGCCCAGGCCGATTTTTAGAACACTGTCTGCCGACACCGAAAGAAAATCATGCCACCCCCACGTTTTCGTACAACTGGAGTAGCCCCTGAAATACCCCTAGGTGCTAAAAGTCAGCTATGTGCACGAACCTAGAGGGGACAATCAAACGATGGAAGAGCCTCTCAAATCTGGCACGGTGTGCATCATCTCTGAAAGTGATCCACATCGTGTCGATGGCAGTGGCAGGCTGTGCTGGTGGGGATTGAATGGGTGAAGTGGGAGGTGGAAGTGTGGGTGGTGGATCGCTAGGAGGTGGAGAGTCCGCTCTAGCAGAAGAAGGACCAGGATCGTCGGTTCTCTTTCGCTTGGAATTGGGCTGCCGTGCACGAGACCTAGTGCATGGGGGCATTGTGGTGCCGTGAAGTGTGCAAACAGTCACAATGTGCTAAAAATAAAATAGGGAACGGTTGAACCAAGCACGATGCAACTCCTTGTAAGCGACCTGAACGAAAGACGCCTTCCCTATAGCTCCAAATCAGTGCTCGATCTCCCCCAAGATATCCTAGAGCACAAAAACAATTGATTAGCGATGAATATCAAATAATCGAGGGGTAGATCAAGAGAAATAGGCGTAAATAGGGTTCAATTTGGATCCGGGGTGAATTTGGGCTTACGAAATGGGAAATATGAGATTTCGGGCGAATTTGGGCAAGGAGGGCTGCTGATCGCCGGCTGGCGACGGAAGGGGCAGCGACGGCGGGGTTGCGCCACTCGAGCGAGGTGGTGGTGGCTCGGGCGAGTGAGAGAGACGTTCGGGCGAGTGAGGGAAGGAATTTTGGGGGTTCAAGGATTTTGGGAATTTTAAGTCCGAGCGGCCGTGGGTTTCGATAAATAATGTTAGGTCGGTCGAGTCACTCGGCCGAGTGACGATTATCACTCGACCGAGTCACAACAGTTTAGGATATTTTCAAAAAAAATTGTTAAGTTCCGACTCTGCCGAGTAGAAACTATCACTCGGCCGAGTAGACGAAGTCACTCGACCGAGTGGATAGGCCACTCAGAGCATTTCAAGAGCAAAATGTGTCAGATTCACTCGGTCGAGTGACCAAGTCACTCGGCCAAGTGGCATATAATTTCTAGAGAGGGAATTTTGAGACTTTCCTGTACAGTACCCTACTTGGCCGAGTAGGATCTTCGCTCGGCCGAGTGATAGTTTCTACTCGGCTGAGTGGGCTGCTGTTTTCAGCTCCAGACTCTCTGTTTTTGCGATACTTTTTGTTTTCTTTTCTCCCATCAGTTTCTTTCTTCCTTTGACATTTGAGCAGATCCCTGGAGTGCTCTCCATTGCCATGGCCATCCTTCGTTAATATGGTCTCCTATCATTCTTTTCCTGAAATGAAAATCGTAGCCCGTTGTCAGAATTTTCCTAGACTCTTGACTCTATAGACTAATAAAGATTTAATACAAAAATGAAAATAAAATTCAACTAAAAACTAAGATAGAACCGTTGGGTTGCTTTCCGACAAGCGCTCGTTTAAGGTCTTGAGCTCGACCCCATAGATATGATGTTTAGTGTGTGATATTCGGCACATAGGAGATGCGCATGTCAAATTTTGCATGGAGGCCTTGAGGGTTCAGGTGTAACGCTAGTTCTTCCTTGGTCTCCCTAGTGTGCATCTCCTCTCTAATGGTGTTGAGGGATGACTCCTCCAAGCTTTCATTCTTAGTATCTTTCCTCTTTCCTGACGATCGAGTTGTTTTTTCTGGCGACGCCTTCTCCCTTTGCTGCACCATAGAGAGCTTGCAGAGCTCTCTAATCCTTACGACATCAGCGTCGTTCTTCTCTTCATCGGTGAGCGTGATCAATTCTTCAATGGGATTATCCTGTGGTTCTCAATTTGGGATGGTGTCCCCGGTAATTGGGGCTCCTCCGAGGCTCTCCGTGGGCAAGTCTCCAATTGCATAAGGCATGGCTTCATCTATTACTTCATCAAGATGGTCCACGTAGTCCGCTTCTTCCGGCCAAGGTCTTTGCTTCATGGTTTTGGAAAGATGGAATTCTACCGCTATGTCACCAAGTTGAGAGACAACATTCCTTCCCTCACATCTACTATGACTCCGGCGATGCATAAGAAGGGGCGTCCAAGTATAAACTATGTATCGCCCTCCTCTTTTATGTCCATGACGACGAAGTCGCATGGTACACAAAGATCTTCCGGTATTTGAAGATGCACGTTCTCTGCAATCCCCATTGGCCTAGTAATTCGCCCATCGGCGAGTTGGATCTTCATATCAGTGGCTTTGAGGTTGGTCCCCGTATTGAGATTCTTGAACATGGTGAGCGGCATGAGGCTTACGCTCGCTCCCAAGTCTACTAAAGCTTTTTGGAGGGGGGATTCCGCCAAGGGTGCATGGAATCCGAAAACTTTCGGGGTCTTTCATCTTCTTTGGCATCCTCTCCTTTTTGGCAAGTTCCTTGCTCGGCTAGCATAATCCTCTCTGTTCGCTTCTTTCCCGTGATTAAGTTTTTGAGAAACTTGCATACGACGGGATTTCAATTATCGCATCCAAGAATGGGATGTTTAGGCTAATCCCTTGCAACTACTCCAGAAATTTGGCGAACCTCTTCTCCATCTTGGCCTTCGCCAACCGTTGAGGAAACGGTATTGGTGGCAAGTAGGTTCGCTCCCTTTGAGGCTCATTCGCTTCAGATTTTTTGTCCCTGTTTGCCGTCTTGGGGCTCTCTTCCTCATTAGCTTGCTCATTTTCAAACGGAATTTCCTCCCTTGGGCATTTGGCTCTAACCATAGCGAGAGTGGTATCCTTCCCGCCTCTCGTAGTCACCGTCACTATCGCATTTATGTGGCCGGTGTAGCTCCTCGGGTTTTGCTCTGATTGAGCCGGCAATTATTGTTGATCCTTATTAAGCAAGGTAATTTGTTCCGCCAATTGTGCCAAGATAGTATTGAGGGAATCTTGTCCCGCCATCAATTTCGCATTAATCTTCTTTTGTTCGGCCATGAACTCCTCAACTCTAGCTTCGTACTCGAATCTTGGTTGTGTCGATGGAGGGTTTTGTGATCTCCATCCTTGATTAATGTAGAGATATGATGCCCTCGAAGCTATTTATCTCTGTGTGAATAACACAAACATCTTGTTCGAAATAACAGTAAGCTGTTTGGTAATAATTTATCTAAGTTATATTATAATGTAGTTAACATTAGATATCAACTTAGGTAAAGTCCTGAGACTCTATGCAAGGTCAAACAGATATCGAGATGAGTATATCGATCATGGAGAAATGTTTGACCGTCTGTATAATAAGTCTAAAAGGGTTCGTGGTCGTAGTTGCTTTGAGACAAGGATATCAAAACATCGGATAGACCATTGTGTCTTAGTCTTCACCGTTTAGCGGTGCCGTTGATCTCATGATCGTTTGACTTGGCGAAGTCGGAGACGAGACACAGGTGCTCATTAGAGAATGAGTTCACTGAACGATCCACATGAGTTATCATATGGTTACATTGACCAATCTGTCAATGATAACTCTTAGTGATGATAGGCTAGTTGGTCTTTTGACTTAAGGTCATTTTACGAACCTGTGCGTGAACGGTGCCACTTAGATCACTGACCTAACTTCGAGGCTAGGCCTGTCGAAAGGTCTTTGATTGGGTGTCACTTGAAGCGTACGAGGAAAGTAGTGGCCAAGAGAGGATTCATCTCTCCCGGTCAATGGGAGTTAGTGCCGTAGGCTTAGTTCAGTATTTAGTAAAATCTCTGGCCAGAGTATGTTGAAAGAAGTCCAACATTATTTGACTAAAGATCGATAGAAACTAACCGGAGTCAAGTTATTGGGGTTGACAGTTTGACCGTACCCTAGACTTGATCTACACGACATAGTTAAGACGAAGAGACTATAACTACAGAACTCATCACAGACACGGTCAGGGTGGTCCTGGCAATTCTCATATTGATGAGCTAATCACATTATGATGATTCTGAAACAGGGACGGCAGCCACTGCTCGTGGTCATCGCCGTATAAGGCTTCGAGCCCAACCTGTAGTAGGGTCAGGCCGTAGGGTCACACAAAGAGTGCGACCTTCGTCTAGTAATAGGTAGAAATTAGTTAGTGAGAATATTTTGCATTTTTGATGCAAAGGAAGAGAAAATTGCATTTTGATGCAAATGATAATTTAAGCTTAGAAAGGGACTAAATTGCATATGATGCAAAAGATATTAAATGTTTCTTAAATTTTTTAAGACTATATTTAATAAAATAAACGCAAGGAAAAGTTCACGGGTAAGACGGGAATGTCCCGGTCTACGCCCAGGTTCGAACGGCGTCCAAATCGGACGCCAAATGCCCAACTTATGACCAAAACAACCCAAGGGATCAGACTGGATCAGACCATGTTGACCCAAGCCAAACTAGGGTCTGGCCTGGGCACCTGGCCTGCCAGGCCCAAAGGGGCTGGGTGCCAGGCTAACTGGACCTGGGCCCGGGCCCAGGCCCAAGCGCCTGGGCGTCTGCTTAGGCCCCCAGGGCGGGTGCCCTGGGCCCGCCAGGGCCCAGGCGCCCTAGGCGCCTGGGCGCCCAGGCGTCCTGGGCTGGGCGCCCTGCCCGGCCCAGGCGCCCGATTGGCGCCTGGGCGCCCGCGCCTGGCGCCTGGGCGCTCATGCCCAGGTCTGGGTAGGTGCCCAGTCAGCTGGATCTGACCAGTGGGTCCCACAGGCTGGGCCCCACCCCATGGTGCAGAACCCTAGGGAAGTGGATATTTTTTTACGGCTCAGTTTTTGCGAAAAACTAGCCTTGGGCTGAACTTTGGGCGATCAATTGGAGGGTCAAACGAACTCCGATTGACGAACGGTTTTTTCCTTTGCGTTCACCGTTGAACACCCTTCGAATTGATAGGTTGTATCAATCATGAAGCTCAATGGTGAGTGAGTTAAAATTCACGGAACATTGCACTTTGTGAACGGCAAACTAACTTGATTTAATTAACTCTAAAATTAATAGTCCCACATCGGTTGTGCGAAAAAGGGGAGAGTCCGCCACCTCTATAAATAGGGGCCTTCCCCTTCCTCCAAACTCGTCCCAAGCTCTAGATCTGAGCGGCTCTCATAAATGTTGGAGCAAGCTCGGATATAGGCTTAAATTAATATTTCTCTATCTCCATATATTTATGTCTTACTCTTGAGGGCTCTAGCAAAGCCGCAAAGGAGTTCAGATTCAAATCCAAAATCTAGGCGAAGGTTTCACTCGCGTAAAAATTTCTTTGGTGCGTGGTTGGCTCGGCGACACGAGGATTGATCGCCTCGGGATGCGGAGCGGTTCGAGGAGCGGTTCGGGGAGCGGCTCGGAAGACGGTGCGGAACATCTCGCCTGCCCCAGGGTTGAGATTCCGGGTATGTATTTTATTAGCATTAGTTTTATTTAATCGCAGTAGGTTAGATCCTTCTTGGGATGGTCAGATCCATCCCAAGTCAGCATAGATCTTGGCTATGGGTCTTGTACCTTAGGGCTAAGTTAAATTGTTTAACTGCATGTTAATTAGATTAACATAGTTTATTCTTAAGCTGTATTTTCTATGTCTATATTTCGTCTGACTTAGGACGGGAATAGAGTTTTTGTGCCCTAAGGGTTCCCCAAAACCCTACAGTGGTAACAGAGCCTAGGTTTGCGTAACGATTTAGAACTGTGATTTTATTAAAAATGAAATGTTTTTTAAATACTTTATAAAATGTTTTAAAGTTATGAGATAATTTAAAAATGTTTCTAGATGCCCTTTTAAAAATTTTTAAAATTTATGCGATATTTTTTAAATATGATTTTAAAAGGATTTTTAGATGTTTAAATATTTTATATGCTAAAATTTTAAACATGAAAATTTTAAAATGTTGTTTTAAATTTATGTGATACTTTTAAAATTGATTTTAAGGCTTTAAAACTTTATGCGATAAGTTTAAAAATTATTTTAGATGTTTAAATATTTTATGTGATAAAATTTTAAGCATGAAAATTTTTAAAATGATGTTTTAAATTTATGCGATATTTTTAAACAACGGTTTTAAAAGTTTAAAATTGTTTGTGCGATAAACTTTAGTCTATTTAATTGTTAAATAGTTGTACACTTTTATTTTATGCGATAAATTAGTGTGACTTTATGTTAATGGCTATGTCATCTTGTCCCTTATTTGATAACACAAGACATCTCTTTAGGCTAGCCATTAAGAAAACATTGAAATTCATGAGATATATTTTAATGACATGCTATGTTTTAATAAAACTTTTAACAACCCTTTAAGACCTAATTCCTGATTAGGGTAGTCCCTTTAATGAATTTTTAATTCTAATTGTTATAATTAATTCTCATTAAAGCACTTCGCTTTTAACGTTGGTTAATAATTTTATTAAAATCCTAATAACGATTAGGATAGCACGTGAACCTTATAGTTGATAAGGACTTAATAAAGGTTATTAAACAAATCCTAAAATTTTGAATTTAAGGATTCAACTAGTTGATAGGATTAATTAGTTGTTAATAAAAGCTTTTAGTATATGGCACGCATATGAAAATGGCAAGCTACATTCAGTGGACCATGATCCAGTCAATGTGCTTGGCTAAGTTTGCTGGATCACCTTTTAAAGGATAGTGATCCTGGCTTAGTCAATTCCCTGGCTGTGTTCCGCTGGACCGCAATGATGCGAATCATGATTGTATGAAACCCTAGACTATATCTAGGTCAAATACGTTAATAATCTTCTTCAAGATTAGTTGTAGCCCTCCTTGTTTTAGGGGTTGGCAACTATAGGACCCGTGTTGTAGTTGTTGAGCTACACTCAAGCTGTAACATGGCAACCTTATAGAAACCAACTCCTTAAATACATAAGATGAAATCTTGACTAGACCCAAACCGTCGTATCACCAAGCGCAGGCGTAAGTTATGTCAATGATGTAGTCTGGCTAGATGTAGTCTAAGACCTGACCCAAACCAACGTGTCGTGAATACACCGAGCGGCGGTGCAAGTCAGGCTAGACCTGAAAACAAGGGTCCGACTAGACTAGACATTGTGATTTGGATGAGCACACTCATGATCACAAATGGCTAGGGGTAAAACCGATAAGAGGGTTATATCTGATATGATCGATGAAGAGTCATCTTTCGATTACAGAGTCAAGCAACTTGTTGAGCTACACTCAAGGTTGTTAAGGCTTAGGGTGATTGGATCTCTTACCCATTAATTCTAATTCGATTAAATCGTTCATTATTAAGCTTTGAAACGATCGTAAAAATAGTGGGAGGATATAGATAGATAAAATCCATTCTACCTATATTTAATATTGAACATATGCTGAACTAGGGCAAGACTATGTTTACCGAAGGAATCAAAATATAATATTTTAATAAAATAAGTTAACTGGTCAAAAAGGTTGATTAATTGAATATCAAGTTAAATTCTAATTGATAGAATCAAAACTATATTCTCGTTGACATTTAAATGACCTTCTAAACAACAGACTTAAGAAATATGATTTCCTTACGTTCTGGGTCCAACAAATAAATTCACGCTACATGTCACTCGTCTCTATATGAGGCAGCTTGAACATATAGGATATTCGAAGTATGTTTCTCCCTATAACTTGTCGAGCTACACTCAAGGTTGTATGGATAAACAATTTTGATCCGTAAAGTTCGAGAATTCGATCAAACCATTTGAGTCG
This sequence comes from Scilla litardierei, assembly GCA_030789695.1. NCBI lineage: Eukaryota > Viridiplantae > Streptophyta > Magnoliopsida > Asparagales > Asparagaceae > Scilla > Scilla litardierei. The sequence continues at coordinate 189,898,472 of CM061141.1, read as the reverse complement.
AATACGAGTATATGAGCGGTGCAAGACTATGTATCCCAACCGGATCTTGAGACAAGCAACTTCTTGAGCTACACTCGAGATTGCAACTCTCAGGCGTTTGGATACATGAGATGCTTGCATAGCTATTTATTTATGTTGGGTTATTTAATATCTAAATGAGATTTAGAAAAGGAAGAAGGCGCTTCGGAAAGTCAATTGAGAAAGTTAGTTATATTTATCATTAGTAAAGGCATAAGTAGGAGGAAATGAAATGTGACATATTTTGATGTCACGATTTCGTAATTATTGTTATACAAAAGTTAACACATTTTGACGAATGTCGTCACATTGCTTCTTAAGAAATGAGTAATATGTATAACGATAATAAATGTATTAAATGTTAATATATAAATACACAAGATAGTAGCAAACTTATATGGCAAAATAGACTAGGCCGTATCGAGAGAAAAAGCTTCACAAGTCATATAAAGAGGGGTCTGACCTATCGTATTATGAAGTCTGCGGACACTTGTGAGTCTTATCCTTTTAGATATAATGGCCGAAACCCATGACAGTGGGAGAATGAGTTGTCGAACTCAGTCTCGTACATACTGATGTACCCGAGTCTAGATTAACCAAAATAAGTTATTTGTATATTTTATTAAGACACGTGTTCTTGATGAAATACAAGTCTGATAAAATAAAGAACGAAATGATAAAAGATTTAAACTGATTCGATTAGATCGAATGGTCAAATACTTAGCTATATAAAATCTTGCGTAATTAAAAGAAAATATGACTTTCTCTCAAGAGTCTGTTAACACATCGGTGCATTAAAAGGTATGAATCACGCTTAGTTAGACTTGGTGTGATCCATTGTAAGTGACTCTGAGTTAAGTCCTCTCTCTAAGTTAAGTCCCAAATAGTAATGCCTGGGTTTTGATAATGTTCTATGAGGACATTATCAATAAGATATTCATCAAATCGATCATTAAGAAGTTGTATAATTACTCGAATTTCGTGGGACGAATTATCGAGTTAGACATCATTACTGATGATGACTTAGTCAACTTCCGGGATGAAATTCGGAGTAGTAACTTCGACTTATAACTTGATGCAATCAGAATAGGTCCGGTGTGTAAATAAATTTTAGAATTTAGTTTACATGTTTAAGGAAAATGTTTCCTCTCTTTTTGCATGTAAATCTTTAAGCTGAAAGATTAGGAGCAGAAAGAAAATAGTGAAGTACAATCATGTTGGTCGAGAACGTTTTTATCCTAATTCCTATAAAACGGATTAGAATGAAACGGTTTTTTCCGCCAGCAGATGTGTACAGATCTACTCAGACAAACTCGATGTAAACACTCATTTTGACCATGAAAATTGGAGCATTCATTTATAAGTTCGTTTTTCTAAATATGATTTAGACGAGCCAACTTATATGAATTGACCAGGAAGTTTTCAAGGTCAGTGGGAGCGTATAAATTACATGCGAGGCATCAAAGGGATGGAACATTTATTTTGACAAAGTAATCAAAGAGTTTGATACTTTATCAGAAATAGATATAAGCCATTTAAAATGACCAATAACTAATTTAAAATTATTATCGTAAAGTACGATGAACTGGATAAGATCCAAGGAAATAAAAATATTATGGATTCCGAAAGACCAAGAGAATTATTTGAATAAAATTCAAATGGTTATTCTAACATGAACATAGAAACTCCTTAAGTCTATACTGTAGACGGTTTATCAGATCCACTCACGAAGGCTCTACCACATGAAGTCGGGAAAACTTATGTGTAAAACGGTATTAGATACCGGGATAAATGGGCCTGAGTGCAAGTGGGAGATGTAGAGATATGATGCCCTCGAGGCTATTTATCTCTATGTGAATAGCATAAACATCTTGTTCGAAATAACAGTAAGCTATTTGGTAATAATTTATCTAAGTTATATTATAATGTAGTTAACATTAGATATCAACTTAAATAAAGTCCTGAGACTTTATGCAAAGTCAAACATGTATCGAGATGAGTATCTCGATCATGGAGAAATGTTTGACCGTCTTTAGCATAAGTCTAAAAGGGTTCGTGGTCGTAGATGCTTCGAGACAAGGATATCGAAACATCGGATAGACCATTGTGTCTAGTCTTCACCGTTTAGCGGTGCCGATGATCTAATGATCATTTGACTTGGCGAAGTCGGAGACGAGACACAGGTGCTCAATAGAGAATGAGTTCACTGGACGATCCACATGAGTTATCATATGGTTACATTGACCAATCTGTCAATGATAACTCTTAGTGATGATAGGCTAGTTGGTCTTCTGACTTAAGGTCATTTTACGAACCTGTGCGTGAATGGTGCCACTTAGATAACTACCAAACTTCGAGGCTAGGCCTGTCGAAAGGTCTTTGATTGGGTGTCACTTGAAGCGTACGAGGAGAGTAGTGGCCAGGAGAGGATTCGTCTCTCCCGGTCATTGGGAGTTGGTGTCGTAGGCTTAGTTCGGTCTTTAGTAAAATCTCTGGCCAGAGTATGTTGGAAGAAGTCCAACATTATTTGACTAAAGATCGATAGAAAATAACCGGAGTCAAGTTATTGGGGTTGACAGTTTGACCGTACCCTAGACTTGATCTACACGACATAGTTAAGACGAAGAGACTATAACTGCAGAACTCATCACAGACACGGTCAGGGTGGTCCCGGCAATTCTCATATTGATGAGCTAACCACATTATGATGATTCTGAAACAGGGACGGTAGCCACTGCTCGTGGTCATCGTCGTATAGGGCTTCGAGCCCAACCTGTAGTAGGGTCAGGCTGTATGGTCACACAAACAGTGCGACCTTCGTCTAGTAATAGGTAGAAATTAGTTAGGGAGAATATTTTGCATTTTTGATGCAAAGGAAGAGAAAATTGCATTTTGATGCAAATGATAATTTAAGCTTAGATATGGACTAAATTGCATATGATGCAAAAGAGATTAAATGTGTCTTAAATTGTTTAAGACTATATTTAATAAAATAAATGCAAGGAAAAGTTCACGGGTAAGATGGGAATGTCCTGGTCTACGTCCAGGTTTGAACGGCGTCCAAATCGGACGCCAAATGCCCAACTTATGCCCAAAACAGCCCAATGGATCGACTGGATTAAACCAGGTTGACCCAGGCCAGACTAGGGTCTGGCCTGGGCACCTGGCCTGCCAGGCCCAAAGGGGCTGGGCACCAGGCACACTGGACCTGGGCTCGCGCCCAGGCCCAGGCGCCTACCCAGGCACCTAGGGCGGGCACCCTGGGCCCGCCAGGGCCCAGGCACCCTGGGCGCCTGGGCACCCAGGCGTCCTGGGCCGGGCGCCCCGCCCGGCCTAGGCGCCTCCCTGGCACTCGGCCCAGGCGCCCGCGACAGGCGCCTGGGCACCCGTGCCCAGGTCTGGGCAGGCGCCCAGTCAGCTGGATCTGACAAGTGGGGCCCACGGGCTGTGCCCCACTACATGGTGCAGATCCCTAGAGCAGTGGATATTTTTTGATGGCTCAGTTTTTGCAAAAAACTAGCCTTGGGCTGAACTTTGGGCGATCAATTGGAGGGTCAAATGAACTCTGATTGACGAACGGTTTTTTCCTATGCGTTCACCATTGAACACCCTTCGAATTGATAGGTTGTATCAATCATGAAGCTCAACGGTGAGTGAGTTAAAATTCACGGATGGTTGCACTTTGTGAAGGGCAAACTAACTTGATTTAATTAACTCTAAAATTAATACTCCCACATCGGTTGTGTGGAAAAGGGAAGAGTCTGTCGCCTCTATAAATAGGGGCCTCCCCCTTCCTCCAAACTCGTCCCAGGCTCTAGATCTGAGCGACTCTCGTAAATGTTGGAGCACGCTCGGATCTATGCTTAAATTAATATTTCTCTATCTCCCTATATTTCTGTCTTACCCTTGAGGGCTCTAGCAAAGCCCAAAGGAGTTCGGATTCAGTTCCGAAATCTAGGCGAAGGTTTCACTCGCGTGAAACTTTCTTCGGCACGTGGTTGGCTCGGCGACACGAGGATTGATCGCCTTAGGATGCGGAGCGGTTCGAGGAGCGGTTCGGGGAGCGGCTCGGAAGACGGTGAGGAACATCTCGCCTGCCCCAGGGTTGAGATTCCGGGTATGTATTTTATTAGTATTAGTTTAATTTAATCGCAGTAGGTTAGATCCTTCTTGGGATGGTCAGATCCATCCCAAGTCGGCATAGATCTTGGCTAAGGGTCTTGTACCTTAGGGCTAAGTTAAATTGTTTAACTGCATTTTAATTAGATTAACATAGTTTATTCGTCCATTGTATTTTCTATGTCTATGTCCCATCCGACTTAGGATGGGAATAGAGTTTTTTTGCCCTAAGGGTTCCCCAAAACCCTACAATTATATCTGGGGGGTCTATAAGGCCCCGCGTGTTGCCTTGGTGGGTATTGTTGTTGTTGGGGCAGCCTTTGTTGATACGGTTGTTGTTGTTGAGAACGTCGGGCTTGTTGTTGTTGCGACAATGGTTGTTGGTGAGGGGGAGTCAAGGCTGCCTCGTTGTTGACATACGAAAATTCGGGATGACCCATGGTAGCTGTGTTCACCCAATAATCATTATTACTCCCACTGGCAACGTATTGCACTTGCTCCACGGCTCCTTCATTTTGCTCGCTTCCAACAAACATGACTTGGCCTTGGTCTTGCCAATCACTAATGCTCCCTCTGGGTGTCGGTGTGTTGGGCACACCATGTGACTCGCACATCCGCTTTCAATCCTTTCAACTACCTTGGAGAGGGAGTCAAACTTTGTGGTCAACTCCGCAACCGCCTTTGCTTCTTAAATACTTGCTGGCTTCAATGACGATGATGATTGGCCCCTCTCATCAGCCCATTACTAATTGTTGGATGCCATCTCCTCTAGTAACGCCGTAGCATCCTCCGGTGTCTTTGATAAAATAGCTCCATTCGTCGTGGCATCAATTATCATCTTTGTGTCCAGCCACAATCCATTGTAGAAACTGTGAACAAGGTCCCAATCGTCGATGTTATGATGGGGGCATTGATGTTGGAAATCTTTAAAATTCTCACACGCTTCATAGAGAGACTCTTGGGACCCTTGCTTGAAAGACCTTAATGGGTTTCTTATCTTCACGGTCTTGGTCGGTGGGTAAAATTTGTTGACGAACGCGCTCGGTAACTCGTGCCAAGTAGTGAATGTCCCATGCGCTTGCGTTCGTAGCCAATATAAAGCTTTTTCACGAAGAGTGAAAGGGAAGATACGCAACCGGATAGCATCCTACGGCACATTCGACATCTAAAAAGTGGCGCACTTCGCCAAGAACATTTGTAGGTGATAATGCGGGTTCTCTTGAGAATTCCCATGAAAGTGGTCTTGTTGCATCAGTATAATAAGCTTGGTCTTTAGTTCGAAGTTCTTGTCAGCCGCCAACTCCGGCATGAGTATGGAAGATGTGGTAACCGAATTGTTTAGGGTAAGCCTATCCTGGATGGAGACAAGCCTTGTGGTCCGCCGTAATCATTCATCTCTAGTTTCTTCTGCCATTTGATTCTCCTCTATAATTGATCTCTTTTCTGCTCTCAATTTTCTTGTAGTGCGCTCGATCTCAGGATCAAATAGGATGTCTTCTTCAGATGCCTTCGGTCTCGTGTTCATGCACAGAAAAAGAAAAACTAGAAGGATTTGTTAGCATAATATAGTAATAAAATAAAATAAAATAAAAAAAGAAAAAGAGATAAGTAAAGAAAATAAAATACAGGCGCCTCCCCGGCAATGCCGCCAAAAACTCGATCGCTCCCCGATGTACACCGGAAAACAATGTTGCTTTACCGTAAGTGCACGGTTGAGTGGCAAGCGGGTATTGAATCACAGAGAGGACTAATGATAGTACTCTATTTTGGTTACTAAGCTATTTGGTGGGAAAGTCGTTTGAAAATGGATGGTGTAACAATCGTTCGAGTAACAATGCAAATTCAATATAATAAAGACGTCTAGGGCTAGGGAATCCCCACTATGGATTTTCAAGTCATCGATGTAAGTTATGAAATATCAAGCAATCAAACTCTAGTCAAGGTGAACTTGCTGCAACTAATTGGAGAACCAACTCACGTTGTCGCGCTATAGTAGGTCTATAACACTCTAAACCAGAGCCTCGCTATCGCGCAAGCCTAGTCTAGACTACTAGCATTAAGATCGGGGCAATCTCGTCCAATCTAAAGTCAAGCTCGATGTCACACAATTTGAATTCAGATCTTAATCTTGATAGTTCGTATCCATTCACTATCGTGCAACGAATATGAGTATAGGACAACAATAAAAATGCTAGCTTTGGTCTCCGTCGCACACTAAATCTAGGGGATTTCGATTGCCTAAATCGAATATCTAGGGCTTTCCTTGGATCAAGATCCTCTGTCGAGCTCACGAGATCCAAGAGAAGTCCATATCTATCCGTAGTAAATCAATCAAGATAACCTTTTAATCAAGCCTAATAGCATAGCAATTCAATCGATTTCACAATTCAAACATTAGATCCATAGGGTTCATCCCTTTGCCCTAGAGCAAAGGAACTACTCACAAATCATATTCGAAATCGATGGAAAAAGAAGATCAACAATGAAATTCATCATGCAATCAAGATTCAATAAGAGATATAGCATAAAAACCTAAACTTGCAAGAGATCAAGACAGCCCAACGTCACCAACGAAGTTTTCAATAGAAAATTAAGGTCCAATCTTCAATCTCTCGCCAATATCAAAGCTTAACTATGATTAGAAACTAAGGAAAATAGTTCTAAGAAGTCTATCTGGTCTCCCCTGGGGCTGGAGACAAAACTGGGCTTAAATACATGCCCAACGGAACCAAAAAATACAGACCAAACTGCCCTTGCGCTGCCAAAAACCTAGTTTTCCCGACTGGGCGTCTGCGGCACTCAGCCGAGTGAGAAATGCGACTCGGCCGGGTACGTCAGTCTACAGATCGTCTAGAAAACAGAGAAGTCGGCTTAGTTTTCTTCGAGATTTTGGCCTCCACTCGGGCGAGTGGAGTTCACCACTCGGCCGAGTGGAATTCACCACTCGGCCAAGTACATTGCGGTACTCATGCTGGAAAACACCGTTGTATCAGTCTTGCTCGTGAGTAGGTTGCTTCACTTGGCCGAGTGAACTGCCTTGCTCGATCGAGTGGCCTGTTTTAGAGTTCATTTCTTCTCCTTTTTGATTCATCGTCGATTCCTTCGACGCCCTTCTTCTTCCACTCATCCTACAGTGCCGTTAACTCTTCGATATGATCATGCGCGACGCTCCTGCACGCGTGCAAGTTCTCTAGGCTCCCATTTGCAACCGAATGCTACATATCTCCTGAAATTAGACGAAAAACAAGAAAGAGTGAAAAGTATTGAAACATCGTCAAATAATCATGAAAATCACGATATGAGCAATCGAAATGGCATGCAAATATGCAAAAAAGGTGTAAAATACGAGCCTATCAAATGACAAAATATAAATATCATTTCTATGTCTACCTCTAATTAGAACATTTTGCATAGAACCATCATAGACTAAGCATGCATCAAAAGTAAAAAGAACTTTATAACCTCTATCACATAATTGGATAATGCTATAAATTATCCTTTAAGCCAAAAACTAAACTAACATCCTCTATAAGAAGTTTAGATTTGTTATCAACATTTCTGTTGGCAACAATCTTTCTCTTCTTGTCATCACCAAATGTTATTGTTCCTACGTTCTTCATCTAAAGCTAATTCAAGAGTTTGGGGTTGCCAGTCATATATTTGGAGCATCCACAGTTTAATATCCAAGTTTCCTTTAATGGCACCTGAAATAAAATTTCTTAAGCACTTTTGGTACCCTCAAAAGTTGGGTCCGTGAAAAATTAGCCCAATAAGTTCTTCACTACAAAAGAACATACTAAAAACATAAATTCAATATTCATACTGACCAAAATAGATTTAATATCTAAAAAATCCTGCAGTGGTCGACCAATAATATATTATATTGGTTATTGCAACACTCCTAAATGAGTTTTGATGTTAAATAAACAATTAATGATACTAATTGTGTTCTACGTTAATTTGTGAGTATAGATTAAATGAAGTCAACAATGGTCAAAATTGAAGATTGAAAGAAGATTAAAGTCAAAGATTGATGATGAAGAGTCAAGAGACTTGGAGATCATATTGGAGATCAACTGCCTAAGCCAAGAACTCATGGGAAGTGCAAATCTCAAAGACAAGGAACTCAAGTTTATAAAGATGCATCCAGTTCACCAAAATTAGTGATGTATCAAATTTTTTATTCTTGTATTAGATTGTCAAAGTCAGTAGATTGAGCTTGCACATACTCTAAATAATGTTTTAAACTTCACAAATTTTTTAGAAAAGATTTAAAAATATTTGGAATTATTTTCATAAAATTTTCATTGCTTTAAAACCTTATATCAAAAATTTAGCGGACTAATTTTCGATTTTAATCGACTAATTTGAATGGAAAATGAGCTCTTCACTCTGTACCCCAAATTAGTCGACCGCTGTTTTAGGATTAGTCGATCGCTGCTTTAAGAATAGTTGACTACCTTTACTATGGGAGCCGACTAATTCTATGTAAAAACATAGTTCTAAGTTTTTCGGAGAGCTGTCGATTTTACCGTTTGAGTGAAGTTTTTGTTCAAGATTTTCACCGGTTTTTCTATGGTATTTAAAGAGGTTTAGCTGGAGATTTTTGGAACCAAGTATTACATATTTCTCTGAGATTTTCAAGCTCTAAATTCATTTTTAATCTCTCAAACTTTCAGTCCTAAAATTCTAATTCAAAGTTCTAAAGCTTTTAAGCACTTGGGCTTTTGTGATTTCTGAATCTTAATAAGTTTATGTGATTCTCTGAGATTCAAATCTGATTTCTCCTTGATCTCCTTAAGTTTTAAGCTTTCACTTTCTTGAGATCAAAAGAGTTTAGTTCATAGCCACTTGAACACACAAGAGCTTCATCCATTGGCTATATGATTTTGTAAGAAGAAATGCATCTTCAAGAAAGGTTTGTATTCCCACAAGTGCGGTGGTGGATTGGTAAGTTTTATTATTTTGGTTTGTTGTCGTAGACTTCTCCTTGTAGGAGAAGTTGTGTTAAGTTTGGAAATTCCTAGTTGGAATAACTAGGTGGTGTTAATTGTTGTATTGGGAAGAGCTAGTAAGTGAAGCTAGGCAAGCGTATTTGGAAACCTTCTTTGTGAGGCATTGCTCTCTTGATTAAGAGAGGTGGTTAGTGGAAATTCTGACATGTTGTTAGGGACTGGAGTAGCCCTAAGGAGAGGGTGAACAAGGATAATGTTAGGGTTGAATTCTGCTGATAATTGTTGGCATTAGTGGCACAATAGATGGAGAGTTCTGTTTAAGAAATCAGAAGTGTTTTTGAGCAGATTGAGCAGTATTGTTGAACATAATGTCGTTCAACAAAATGTTCAACATTCGGGATCTGGAATTCTGGTTCGTATGTAGAAACGCTGCTTTGGTCTGCAGAACTATCTTGCGGATTCAGATCTGATTTGCTACCTAGAATATCGGGGATTCCTGTATATGGTTGTGGTCTACCTGCATGAGAGATATTTGGAAAGCCCTTCCTAAATCGGTTGCTAAATTGAAGGGTTGTTGGGTTGAAATAGAAAGTGTATATCTCGCAGATTTGTTAGTTGGGAAGATTGATTGCTGTTGATTGCTACAGATCTATTCTGGTATCTTCAACCTATTCTGGTATATTCTATTGGAAATATATTTGGAAGATATTATTCTATCGGTTTTAATGTTGATTCGGTTAGAGAGAATCTCGCCCGTAAATCAGTTTAATGCTAGAGGATTTTGCGGAACCAATTGCCCAATTGGTTTGGATTTTTGATAGTTGCCGCATCTGCACCGTTGGTTCAAGGTTTTCTTCTCTATCTATTCGGCTATTGAGGGGGAGCGAAGAAGAGAGAGTGGCGTGCGGTTCTACGACAAGGTGACGGCTTTTACGAAAGTTTTTTTTTTGAAGAACTCCGGGAGGAGGCCGACGGCTACACACGTAGGATCAAGGGAGTTGATCTAGTCGGTTGTGCAAGGGGAGCTTACGGGAAAGGGGAGCTTGCCGAGAATACTCCATAGGTTGGTAGAGACCACCCATCACGGTTTGTATTGAGGGGGAGGTTGTTCCTCCTAATAGAATCGTGATAATTAGTGATTGTACTCATTGATTATTTTAGTGGAGTATTTTGATTTTCTGGGCGTGGCCCCGCAGATGTAGGTGTGCGCACCGAACTGCGTCACCAAGTTTCTTGTGTCACCTTGGTGTTTATGTTTTATCTTTGTGTTTTTATTTGTCGTGCTTAAGTACTGAACTTTCAGTTGGTATCAGAGCAGGTCACCCGTGTTTCTTTGTTAACAAAGAAGGTGTGATCTTGGATTTCAGTACTTGAATCATGGCTACACGTGAAGGTGCCTCCGTTGTTCGTCCTCCATTGCTCACTGGTACAAACTACAATTACTGGAAGTCTCGGATGTGTGTATTCATCATGTCCATTGATGAGAAGGCCTGGATCGCTGTTGTTGAAGGATGGACACCGCCGATCGAAATTGACAAAGATGGCAAAGAACACCTCAAGCTGGCAAGAGACTGGAGTCGGATTGAAGAACATGCGGCCTTGTGCAATTCTAAAGCAACTAATGCTATTTTTTGGCTGTAGATGAAGAGCAGTTCAAGCTGATCTCCACATGTGAGTATGCCAAAGAAGCATGGGATATTCTCCAGAATGTGTTGGATCTGGATCGTAGCCTAGAGGGGGGGGGTGAATAGGCTAATAAAAATATTCGTGCAACCCACGAACAATCCCACGCAGTTATAGGCACAGACAGGGCAATAAAATAGCAATCACAGAATACACACAGATATACCCTGGTTCGGTCGTCCCCACGACCTACTCCAGCCCCCGAAAGCAAATACTAGATAGATATGTAAACCTGTACAGCTACAATGAGTCAAGATCCCAAATCTACTCTCACCTAGCTCGTACGTACACCACGTGCTCTACACTATCAATCTAGTCAGATGCTCTCCCTCCGTGACGACTCCCCAAGTCGTCAGGTCCCCAAAGAGTAACACAAATAAAGGTAAATTTCCCCCTACGAGGATCTAACACAACAACTACACAAAATAATGATAGATAGAGTTTAGGAATCTTAGTTTGCGTAGCGGCGAGGTCCACGTCAATCAGCAAGTGTCAGATCTCGTCTGACGTAGATGTAGATGTCTCCTCGACACCGGCAACTCAAGTTGCGGTAGTACCCCTCTTTGTAGATCTCCCCTCTCGATGAGACTTGTGCCTTCCTCCAGAGATTAAAAATTGCGGCACTCGGAGATTTAATTCATTTTGGCCGGCCTTGTCTTCAATTGTGCTCCCTGTTTGCAAAAAATCACAACACAAAAAAAGCAAACAACATATAAATAGTTACGGCAACTGAACAACACAGAGGGTCCTTGTGCATGCAATGGGATTTTTGAAACGTGTATGCACAGGGCTGGATTTAAAATCAAACCAAAAAGTCACTGCACATCTCTTTTTCTCCCTCTCTCTTTCTTTTTAATGAGGAATTTTTTATGATTGGCTCTTGGAGAATTGCATCTGTACTTTGGTTATTGATATGTCTGTTCTTCAAAGGAGGCCGGCCTTTATGATTGGCTCTTTGGAGATAGGTTTGTAGGTTTTGAGAGAGAGAGAGAGGTATTTAATAAAACCCTTTTTGATAACCAAGCACAGACCGGCTCTCAGAGTTTTTCCCCCAAAAAAAATGCTCTTTATTTACGGCTCTCTGTTTCCTTTTATTTCGTTGCCACCGTTTTAAAAAACGTCCGGCCTCCTCTCTTCTTGTGCGTGCTCCTCCCGTGATGGCCCGGCCAAAATTCTTGGTGCCTGCAAAAATATATCAAAATTAGGGTTTTTGTTTGCCGCGCCTGTTTTTTTGGTACCTTGAAGAGGGGTTTAAGTAGGAGATGGTGGGAGATCTTTTTGGCTCATGGAGAATCCTATTTACGATAGGAATAAGAGATCATATCTAATCTCTAATTTGTATTTGGTTTTGAATAGGATTTGATAGGATTTTCATATCTCTTTAATTGATTTGTTCCAATCCTAATTAATATCAAATTGACTCCATCTATCTCCATATTGACCAAGTCCAATGGCTAAGCGCATAGCTCATTGACCGAGTCACCGACGAGTGTGTATAACAATTTGTCCAACACATTGATTTACGTCCTCGTTTGGGTATTTACATCCTCGCCATTCCTGCAAATACTTAACACACACATCAGATCATTCACAACTGTTTGTCATCATCAAACCATAAGTCCTAGATCGTTGTTTCCAACAGAATGTTCATGAAGGAACAAGTACCGTAAAAGCTTCCAAACTCCAGATGCTAGCTTCTCAGTTTGAAAATCTAAGGATGTATGACAACGAGACTGTTGCCGAATTCAATGGGAGGTTGAGAGATATAGCCAATCAGGCCTTCCAGCTTGGGAAGAAATATTCTCAAAAGAAGTTAGTTGAGAAAACCTTAAGATCTCTTCCAGACAAATTCTCAGCCAAAGTTGCAGCCATTGAGGAGGCCAGAAATACGTCTACCATGAGACTGGATGAACTCATGGGATCTCTTCAAACCTATGAAATGAACCTGAAGCAGAATCAGAGGGACAAATGGATTGAAAATGAGTCTGAGTTAGATGATGACGTTGCCTTGCTGACCAAGAATTTCAGTAGAATGATGAAAGAGGTAAGCAACAAGGGTCAAAACTTTAGATCTGGTAACAATGCGGCACGTGCAAATCTTCCCTCTGCAGGCAAGAACAAAGGCAAAGGGATACAGTGCAGAGAATGTGAGGGATTTGGTCACATACAAGCCGAATGTGCCAATACCCTCAAGAAGCAGAAAGAGAAATCTTTATCAAGTACATGGAGTGAAGATGATTCTGATGGGAGTGTTAAAAATGAGGACATCAACAGTAATTACATTGCCCTTGCAGCCTCTCAGAAGAAGGGACCTGATTACAACAAACTAGCCAATGTCAGACAGAATGTTGCAACATTATGTTCAACATCATGTTCAACATCTACAATCGAATCAGATTCTGAAGCTGATAGCGATGGGAAAGTTAGTGACGATGATATCCGTACAACATACCAGATGATGTTTGAGAAGTGGAAGCAAATCTGCAATATTAACAAAGTCCTGAAGGAGGAGAATGAAAGACTGAAGAAAGAGAATGAGGAGATCAAAATCGAATGTCTGAAAGCTGAGGAAAACTGTAGAGAATTGAAAAGCAACTTCAGAAATGTTTTTCTCAGGGCAGAAAAAGCTGAATGCATATTGGAGAAGTGGAATTCTGGAAAAACAAAGCTGGATGATATCTTGAATATGGGTAAGACTTCAGGAGATCGCACTGGAGTGGGATACAATAGAGGAGCTTTTGATGATGTGTCTGCTGAAAGAAGAAGTCAAGTTAGCAAAGAACTTGAAAGAATGGGTCAGCACAAGGGCCATGATCAGAAGAAGAGGCAGATTAGAGGTATAAAAGGTGCTCGTTCTGTATGCAGTTACTGCAAGTTCATAGGCCATACTGAGAGAAACTGCTACAGTCACATGCGACATTGGTCAGAAGGAAGAAATGTTAGACATCCTGATATGATGATGAAGAAGCAATGGGTCAAGAAGTCTGAATTATACAGCAAGAACACTACTGCTTCAGAGAGAACACTTCATGTTGTGACTAATATTGTAACATTAGATACAACACAGAACAATGTTGCTGCAGATGTTATGACACCAGACTCGACATCTCCCCTCGACAATCACTGTGAGCAACCTGCGCCAAAGTATCATGAATCTTCCTCCAGAATTATCAGAGTGCTATCTCGTCGATTTGCTCACTGCTCTTCCTCCACCGGTGCCATTGGATCTTCGCCTGTACCCTCTCCTGCACAGCAATCCACCTTTGCTTCATCTTCTGCGGCCTCATTATCTAGACCGGTTGACTTCCCTAAAGTTCGTTCACTTCTTAGCCGGTTCCATCGCATCCACGTCTCCAAATTTTGACATACAGACCACCGAAGATCCTCTGTCAACACCGTCGATGTTTTTCTATTCTCCAACTTCTTTTTGGCCCCTCAGAGCTCGACTCGGATGTGAGGTATAATGCTCTTTCTCTTATTCTGTTGTGCCTGAGAATTTATTTGCTATTAAGAGAGATAGACGAGCCTCTGGATGTGCCTCAGTTAAGTTTTTTCTGAATTTTCTTTTAGAGATGTGAGGCTAGCTGAAAGGGGGAGAATGTGGTGTCTTTTCTGAATAATTTTGATGTCTCTTCTGAAGTGATCACTGCTCGGGTTGTTCTAGTAAGGGGGAGAATGTGGTTTGGATTATTGTGGCTCAAAGGGGGAGAATGTGTGCTTGGTTGGTGCTTGCTTTGGGTTGTGCCACATAATGCCAAAGGGGGAGATTGTTAGGGTTGAATTCTGCTGATAATTGTTGGCATTAGTGGCACAATAGATGGAGAGTTCTGTTTGAGAAATCAGAAGTGTTTTTGAGCAGATTGAGCGGTATTGTTGAACATAATGTCATTCAACAAAATGTTCAACATTCGGGATCTGGAATTCTGGTTCGTATGCAGAAACGCTGCTTTGGTCTGTAGAACTATCTTGCGGATTCAGATCTGATTTGCTACCTAGAATATCGGGGATTCCTATATATGGTTGTGGTATATCTGCATGAGAGATATTTGGAAAGCCCTTCCTAAATCGGTTGCTAAATTGAAGGGTTGTTGGGTTGAAATAGAAAGTGTATATCTCACAGATTTGTTAGTTGGGAAGATTGATTGCTGTTGATTGCTGCAGATCTATTCTAGTATCTTCAACCTATTCTGGTATATTCTATTGGAAATATATTTGGAAGGTATTATTCTATCGGTTTTATTGTTGATTCGGTTGGAGAGAATCTCGCCCGCAAATCAGTTTAATGCTAGAGGATTTTGCGGAACCAATTGCCCAATTGGTTTGGATTTTTGATAGTTGCCGCATCTACACCGTTGGTTCAAGGTTTTCTTCTCTATCTATTCGGTAATTGAGGGGGAGCGAAGGAGGGAGAGTGGCGTGCGGTTCTGCGGCAAGGTGACGGCTTTTACGAAAGTTTTTTTTTGAAGAACTCCGGGAGGAGGCCGACGACTACACACGTAGGATCAAGGGAGTTGATCTAGTCGGTTGTGCAAGGGGAGCTTGCGGGCAAGGGGAGCTTGCCGAGAATACTCCATGGGTTGGTAGAGACCACCCATCACGGTTTGTATTGAGGGGGAGGTTGTTCCTCTTAATAGAATCGTGATAATTAGTGATTGTACTCATTGATTATTTTAGTGGAGTATTCTGATTTTCTGGGCGTGGCCCCGCAGATGTAGGTGTGCGCACCGAACTGTGTTACCAAGTTTCTTGTGTCACCTTGGTGTTTATGTTTTATCTTTGTGTTTTTATTTGTCGTGCTTAAGTACTGAACTTTCAAATAATCTTAAGTGTTTGCCTTGTTCTCGTCTCTTATCTCTTTTGCTTGCTTTGTATTCTCTATTCCATTGTGTTTGATTCTTTATTTCATAACAAGCAACTTGATTGTGTTGATTAGGTTCTTGTATAGGTAACTCTAACAAGTCACCTTAGGCTAAACTTGAGGGTGTAGTATTTATTTGTGCATAATTATTTGAAACACTAATCACCTCCCCCCTCTAGTGTTTAGGTTGCTATCTACATGATCCAACATATCAGTGGTCGACCAATGAAGACAGTAAGCAACATATAGTTTAAACATCATATATAAACAAACGAATTTTATTAAGGACTATAAAATTATATTTTAAAACTACATTCTATTATTCTACTCTATGGTATCGATAGAATAGACATGAAAACATGGACACCCTACAAATCATGGGTTCAAATAAAATCATCCATGGGAATCTAAATTTGATTTGGATTTGACTTTATATGCATATATCAATAATCAAGAATTTCATGCATATTTCTAACATTATTATGAATATATACATTTCTATCTCTTTGATTTAACTGTTTAAGCACTCATATCTTATCATCATAATTTCTTTCATATAGTCTAGCATGGTGCATAATGAGTGATTTCTCAAAGTGTTTGTGATGAGTATTGTGAAGATTTGATCTAGAAAATATGAAAGTGTGATTCTTTCTAGTATGCATATGATTGGATCTAGCAACATGAGCATTTCTAACAACATTAATAGTAAAGGAATCATACTTGTGTGTGGGAGTGGTTTTTGTACTAGGATTGTTTTTAACTTTCTCATGTCTGAGAACAAGCTCTTTGTGCAAAAGCTTACTCGTGCAAATATCACTAGCAAGAAAATCAACTTCATCATTCAAACTAGAAACTTAAATAGTGTGTTCATTCTTCAAGGATTCATCATCATGTAATAAAGAATCACTAGAAATAACCCGTGCACATGGTGCATTGTGCACGGAGACAAAACCCCCAACGAAAAGGAGTGAAAAGTGTGGGCGTATGTGTCCGTGTCGTCCGAGGTTAAAATGGTAAATATAAAAAACTTGGAGGTTACATTTGAAAAATCCTCTAGGACAAAAACGTAAATAAGTGAGACATGGGGTGATTTTTTTGGGATGAAGATGTAATAATGTCAACCATATAAATAAGTGAGGGGATGTGGGTTTTTTCCTAGGTGGCATCACATGTGGTGATGTGACATTGCCACATGGGACAAACATGACACCTAAGGCAAACCTCCTCATTTGTATAAAGGATAGTCATAACTCGTGCCCGCGTCCACGGTTCATTTAAGATATTCCCTCACGAAATCTTTGTTCCCCGAAAAATTATTTTTACAGCCAAAATTTAAAAGAACAACAAATTAGCTTAAAAATATTTAGCGGCGTGGGCGCCTTCGGCGTGGGCGCCTTCAGTGTGGAACAACAAATTCAGCGCAAGCGCCTTCGACACAGAACAACAAATTCAACGTGGGTGCTTTTGGCACAGAACAACGAATTCGGCGTAAAACAACAATTTCGGCGCGGGCTTCTTAGGCGCGGAACAACAAATTAGCGTAAAAAATGGTGTTGACACCTTCAGCGCAGGGTTCATATACATATAACTCTTGCCCTTGGGACACTATTAATTTAAAAAGCTTGGACCCACTAATTTTAAACAAACATCAATAATTAAAGCTCAATAATTATTAGGTCCCCTCAAAATCGTAGTTCCCAAAAATTTAGTTTCCCCTGAAATATTAGCAGTTGGGATCGAAATTTTACAGGGTTTTGCAACGCGGATCAATGAGTTAGCAGCATCTCCCGCGTTCATTCTCCCACAGCTCGCGTTCATTCCCAGGATGAGATTGTGTGCGCAGAACATTTTTTTTCATAACTAATAATAAATGAGTTAGTTTTCCTCCACTTTTGTTCCCCCCAACAAATAAGTTTTCAAAAAAAGTTTCAATGCTTTTGTATATTCCCAACAAATTTCCCTTCAATCCAAGAAATTTCCCTCCAAAACTTGACATGACTCTGCCACATAGGATAAGTTCAAAATCTTCACGCAATTGTAATATAGATATTTAACTTTAAGCTTATCATCATCACTAAGTAAATCATTATGACTAACATCAAGCTTTTTATACTTCTTTAATTTATCATGCTCTTTATATAGTTAATCAAAAGCTCTCTTCACTTCCTTAATGTCATCATCATTATCATTATCCTTATTTGAGGAGTTAGAATCATACTCATCATCATTTTAATGTGCCTTCAAGCACAACTCGTTGTTGGTGTCCTTTTGGTTGTTTGCCTCCGGTGGTTGAGTTGTCACATGTTGTTCCCCATAATTTTCTTCCAATATTCTCAAGATTTGATGGCAAGTGGTGGCTTTTTCTATATCACTAAAAACATTTTCAGATAAACTAATATAAAACAAATGCATTACCTTTAGGTTCATTGAATATGCATCCTTTTGATCAAACGTCCATGTAACTCTAGGAGTGGTTGGAAATTCATACGACTCCTGGACGAAGAATTCATACTCAACATTGTGGGCCTTAAGGACTATCTCCATTCTCCTTCTCCAAGTACTATAGTTTGTTCCATCTCAAGACGGAGGAGTACTCAAGCTTTGATCAGCTCTAAACATTGTTGACGCCATCTAATCAACCGTAGCTCGGATACCACTTGTTAGGGGATCCTATAGATGACAAGCAAGCATTACAGGGTGTGAATAGTGTCATACAAAATTAATTATCAAATAAAAAATAATCTCTCTAAGCATACTTAAGTCTCCTATGAGAGTTACCTCACTAGGTATTTAATCAACAATCTCAAATACTTGCAACCAAAGATTAAATGCACAACGAAAATAAACATTATGATGTAAGCAAAGAGATGTGGAGTTAAAGATAATGGATCAATCGATACAACAAGATATATCCTGGTTTACCCTCCTGTGGGCTAGTTCAATCCTAAGCACCGCTTGGAATTCCACTAAATGCCTCTTTCAAATAGAGGACTTCTACAACTCCATCTATCAACTAGAGGGTTACAATAATTACCTTGCCTCTAGCAAGGGTTTCCAACAACCCAATACAAGTCCAACCACCAAGTGAGGACCTCTAAGAAGACATATACAACCAATTACAATTGCATAATACAAGTACTCACCACCACATCCTTGTGTGAATTTAACTTATACTTTTGATGAGTTACACTCTTCCTATATCCACCAATTGAAGCTTTTGAGAATGTGAGTGTAGCTAAAGAAAACTTTTGAGCTCAAGAATATTGAAGATTGAACTTGGAAGATAAAAAAGATTGATTAAATCTCACAAAAAATTGAGATAAAGCTATTGCCAGATTGAAATAAATTTGGGCAATTAAAAATAATCGTTTTAATAGCTTTGAAAGAGAGTTAAAAACAATTGGCCAAGAAAACTCTTTTAGGGCTTGAGAGAGCTAGAAAAAACACCTTAGAAAGATTGAGAAATTGATCAATAATTTTATATTTAACTCTCACAACACACACACACACACACACACACACACACAACTCCCACAACATATATATCTAAAATGCAAACATTTCACACGGAAAATTCAATGCGAAAATGTTTATATTTTTTTTGAAATTTTTATTCAAATTTTTTTTCCTCCTTCAATTCATGTGGTTATACACCACTTAATAATGGTTGAAAAATAATTTGATTTGGCATTCGATCATGGCATTAAAAAGTTATGTAGTTCTGAAACCGTTAAATTTTGTGACTGGTGCATCTGTGTTCACATCCCCTAGGGTTCACCCATTATTTTCCCTGTGGTATATAATTGTATGGATTAAACATCAAAATTATTTGAAAATTGCTTTTCGTAAAATAGATAAAAAAAATTCGCACGGGCATTCACACCATGTTTTTCGCACCCGAAAACTACTATGTATATGTGGATTAAATATGCACAAAATAGATTTTCCAAAATGCCCTCCAACATCTCTCCGACGTCTATCTCCACTGGATAGTTGGGATGAAGACAAACTTGACCGCTTGGGCTTCACTGGTCTAACACAGTATACTCTCTGGGCGATCGGTGGCCTGTTGGGCGACCGGTGGACCAACAGTGGTAAACTGACAGTCAGGGCCATACCAACCTGGGAGTACTGGTCGACCACAGTTCTCCACTTGTCGACCAATTTTCTGATACATGTGATACACATCAGAAAACATGAAATCTCTCTCTTAAATCACTTTAAAACTTTTTCAAAGTAGTTTTAACCATTAAAAATATATTTCTAATTGTGTGAGGCTTTAAATGGAGGCTTTAATATTCTAAGATGAGTTACAACAAAAAAATACATCACTCACACAATATTTAGGGTCTTGATGCATTCCTTGACTCTTCAACTTGTTTTGAGAAGATTGTGCACACCATGCGACCTTAAATGAGCTCCTAGTATTTATGTTGAGATCCAAATCCATTGACTCTCCATCTTTCAAGCTTTGGCTCTATGTCATCAATAGTTGTGAGCTGGAGTGAATTGGTTGACCATGTTGACTTGATTATCTATACTTACAAATTTCATAAAAGTTATTAACTACACCAATTGATTGCTTATCATCAAAATAAACCTGGGGGGTGATTCAATTACCAATAGATATATCCCTAACACAAACATAGAAGATTACATACGATGCTCGATAACAAAAACTATGAAAATAATTGTAAATTCCGCTAACAATCCCTAAGCTAGGGGGTGTGTGGCATTAAAAACTCTTAAATTATGAAGGTGCAAGAACTGTTAAATCCCAAAAAAAACATTCTGTTTTATCCATCCACGCTTCTTCTTCGCCCACTTTAATTGTTGTTCTTTTCTCCCCTCACACACCAACTTTCCCAATTCTTTCTCCTCATCACGTCATTTTTAGAGTAGCGGAAAGCTTGAGAGAGGGCGGAGACGAAGAAGGGTATGAGAAGGGGAGAGAGAGAAAGAGAGAGGTGGGAAAGAGAGTGAGTGGGAGAGATAAATAATAGCAAAAGAGGGGAGAAGAAGCAATGAGGTGTAGAAAAAAGAAAATTTTTAAGGGATTTAACGGTTCCCACTAACCTAGCACTACTATGTAGTGGCACACATCTCATAGTTCAGGGGGTGATAGCATAATTTACCCTTTAAACAAGAAATAAGCTTGGCTTTGAATTCAACCAGATAGTGGAGAATTATTTGTAAATGAAGCTGGATCTAGTTGAAGGTGTTCTTAGTAAGATAGAGAAGAATGAGACTTGGATATCGTTGGAAGAAATTAGGAGTTAGAGACAAGCCGCTAGTTATCCTATCAACAAGAAAGTTAAGCTCAAAAACAATTAGAAGAATAAGAATAGGGATTTGATCTTAAAACGAGACCACACTTTAGAATCCTTATTTATTTGGACGTTAAGTAACTCCAAAAATCCTTCTGGTCCAGTATGAACACAAGGGATTTGAATGCAAAAAATATTAGATTTCCCCCAAAGAAATCAGATGCATGCACATATGCATGTTAAAGAGTTTTCCCGACGAGCTTCACTCTATGGTTCACTTGAGCTATAGGTTGATCTCAATGACTTACTAGGGTTGCTTAATAAAGAAGTAAAGTGATTAAAATAATCACTCAACATGCGTGAACACAAAGCTACAATGCAATAAGAAGTACTAGTCAACCAATCAAAGTTTATAAAGTTAACTAGTGTGACTGACACCAAGAAGTGCACAAGAGAAATACAGCTCATCGATTGACCGCTGAGACTGACCGGTCCCTTTTTGGGGAATTTATGGCATGGTATAATACACAAAGAAGCGCACAAGACAATCTTTGAGTAATGGTTGCTTTTCATTTTCTTGGGTGTAACTCATGGTGGCTAAAAAGCCCGCCGGCCCAGGGCCCGCCCCGCCTGGCCCGGTCAATGGGCCGGCCCTGTCCAGGTCCGGGGCCGTTGACAGTGGCAAAAGCCCGGCACGGCCCGAGCCCAGGGCCAAGCTTCCGGCCCCTACCCCGACCCGGGGCCCAGGCACAGCGGGCCGGGCCCCGCCCGCCTGCTGCAGGCTGCAGCCTGTACAAGCAACGGTCTAATGACCGCTGCCTTTTTTTGCTGTTGGAAGCCAAGGAGAGGGGAGGGGTTTTGGTAATTTTTTGGTCTTTTGACCAAAAAAACCCCCTCCTAACGGTCATAAACAGCAATTTGGGAGGGGTATTTTTGGTCATTTTACATCCGAAAAATCCCTATAAATTTCAGCCAACCCCTCTTGTTTTTATTTTCACTATTCTCAAACTATCAAACTCTCTCAAACTCTCTCATACGTTCAAGCAATCAAGCTCAAGGCTCATCTCGTCAACTTCCCGCTAAATCTCTGTCAAGCTCGCGCTCATCTCGTCGTCAAGCTCAAGGCTCCATCTGCTATCAAGATCATCTCAGCTCCCTACTTCCTCCGCTATCAAGATCATCTCAGCTCCCTACGCTATTAAGATCATCTGCTCTCTACACCACTGGCAACCCGGCAAATCAGTTTTCCATATTTTTAGCATAATGTCTGCACGAAACCGTATGACTTTTAACTTCCACCTAGACCACACTTAGGAGCAGGATAACTTTAATATGATCCGGAATAACCCGATAGAAACACCAACTTTTGATATTGATTATTCACAAATAGAAACGTGTGAGTACCCTAATGCTATAACTGCACATACTGTTTGGTTTTGAGGGATCCTCAGGGCACAAATCTATATGCCCGTCCTACGTCGGACGAACGATAGAGGCCAAATGAAAGCAGGGGAAAAACTCGTTAAACTATTTAACGAAACCCTAAGAATTCAAGACCATAGCAGGATCTCTGCCAACTTGAGGTGGATCTGACCACCTCAAGAAGGATCTAAGCTACTGCAATATATTAAAAGAAAGCAATAAAACTACATCCCAGAACCTTGCTTGCATCGGCAAGGTATACCGAACCGCGTCCCTAGCCGCTCCCCGTCCCGCTCCTGGTCATGAGCCGAACCACTTCCCAAACCGCACCGCTTCCCGAGGCGAGCAACCCCCTTGTCGCTGAGCCAACCACGCGCCGAAGAAAGTTTCACTTGAGTGGATCCTTCGTCAAGACTTCGGATCCGATCCGAGCCCCTTCGTGGCTTTGCCAAAGCCCTTCAGGAGCAAGGCAAAAATTTAGGGAGAGGAGAAAAAATTGTTATAAGCTTAGATCCGAGCGTGCTCCAAACTTTTGGGAGCCGCTCAGATCTAGAGTTTGGAACGAGTTTAGAGGAAGGGAAAGACCCATATTTATATAGGCGGTTGACCCCTCCCCTTTACTCCACTTCCGATGTGGGACTAAATATTTTGGAATTAATAAATTCAAGTTAGTTTGCCTTTCATAAAGGCCAAACTTCCATCAATTTTAACTCCCTCACAGTTGAGCTGTGATCTTGTTACAACCTATCAAATCGAAGAGCGCTGAATGGTGAACTCGTAGGAAAAAACGATGAGTCAATCCGAGTCCGTTTGACCCTCAAACGTATGTCGAAAATTGAGCCCAAAGTTGCATTTTCGTTCAAAAACAGTTGTCACAGATTGCACGCAGATTCTAGGTTTCTGAACCCTTCTATGGGGCCCACGGAGTAGGCCCCAATAGCCTGGCACACGCCAGCCTGCAAGGCACGTGCATGGCACATGCCAGGCTGACACGTGCCAGCAATCTGGCTGGCGCTCATAAAGGGGCGCCAGAATACTGCCGGCCCTATGGGCCGGACTAACAGGTTTTTAAAAAAAAAACTATTTTTTGTTTGTTTCTCAAGCAATAAAATTTTGGGCCTGGTTTCTTTTTGGGCTTCTATTTAAAACATTTTTAAACAAACTTATTGTGCTCGTTTGGACTCCTATTTCGACGCGGTTTGAACCTGTGTTTAGATCAGGACATTCCCGTCTTACAGGTAAACTTTTTTCTCGCGTTAATTTCATTAAATATGGTCTGAAACATGTTAAGACACATTTAACTCAGTTTGCATCATATGCAAAATAGTACTCTATTTAAGCTTAAAATATCATTTGCATCAAATGCAGTTTTCTATCCCTTGCATAGACGAAAGATCGCACTCTGTGTGAGACCATACAGTCTGACCCTACTACAGGTGGGGCTCGAAGCCCCAAACGGCAGTGACCACGAGCAGCAGGTGTCGTCCCTGTTTCAGTATCATACTTATGTGGTTAATTCATTGACATGAGTGTTGTCGGGACCACCATGACTGTGTTCGTGATGAATTCCACAGTTTTAGTCTCTTCGTCAAAGCTATGTCGTTTAGTTCAAGCTTAGGGTACGGTCAAACTGTCAACCTCTATAGCTTTATACCGGTTAGTGTCTATCGATCTTTAGTCAAATAATGTTGGACATCTTCCAACATACTCTGGCCAGATTTTTAACTAAAGACCGAACTAACACTACGATAATAACTCCCATTGACCAGGGAGAGACGAATCATATCTTGGTCATTACTCTCCTCGCACGTTTCAAATTTCACCCAACCAAAGATCTTTCGACAGGCATTGACTCGAAGCTAGGCCAGGGGTCTAAGTGACACTGTTAATGTACAGGTTCGTGCAATGACCTCAAGTCAAAAGACCAACTTGCCTATCATCACTAAAAGTTATCATTAACAGATTGGTCAATCATAACCATATGATAACTCTTATGGGGTCGTTCAGTGAACTCATTTTCCAATGCGCACCTGTGTCTCGTCTTCGACTTCGCTAAGTCTAACGATCATGAGATCATCGTCACCGCTACACAATGAAGACTAAGACATAATGGTTTATCCGATATTTCGATATCCTTTTCTCGAAACATCTACGACCACGAACATTTCCAGACTTATGCTACTAACGGTCAAACACTTCTCCATGATTGATATCCGTTTTTCCATACATGTTTAACCTTGCTAAGTCTTAGGAATTTACATAAGTTTCTAATGATAACGACATTATGAATTAACTTGGTTAAATTTCTTACCATACAGCTTACTGTAATTTTGAACAAGATGTCTGTACAATTAAATAGAGATAAATTGCCTCGAGGGCATACATCTCCCAACATCTCCCACTTGCACTCAGGCCCATTTATCCCGGTATCTCATACCGCATTTACACATAAGTCTTTTAAGACTTCATGTGGTAGAGCTTTCGTGAGTGGATCTGCTAAAACGTCTACTGTATAGACTTAAAGGGTTTTCTATGTTTATCATAGACCATACATTTGAATCTCATCCAAACAATTCTCTTGGTCCCTCGGAATCCATAATATTTAATTTTCCTGGATCTCATCCAGCTCATCGTACCTTACGATAATGATTTAAAATAAGTTACTGGTCATTTTAGACGGTTCATATTTATTTCTGATAAAGTGTCAAACTCTTTGACTACTTTGTCAAAACATATGTCCGGCCTCTTGATGCCTCATATGTATTTTATTCGCTCCTACTGACCTTGAAAACTCTCTGGCCAATTCATATAAGTTCGTTCTTCTAAATCATAGTTAGAAAACAGACTATAAATGAATGCTCCAGTTTTCGTGGTCATCATAAGCATTTACATCAAGTTTGGTCCGAATAGATCTGTACAAATCTATTGGCGAGACAGTTTCATCATAATCCGTTTATAGGAGTTAGGATGAGAACCGTTCTCAACCAACATAATTTGCACTTCACTATTTTCTTTCTGCACCAATCTTCTAACTTGAAGATTTACTTGCAGATAATAAGAAATATTTTCTTTGGGCACATAAACTAAAGTCCATACTTTATTTACGTGCACGGATCTGATTGCATCAAGTTATTAATCAGAGTCCCTACTCCAATTACACCCTGAAAGTTGACTAAGTCATCATCGATTATGATGTCTAACTCGACTCCTCGTCTCACGAGACTCAAGTAATTCTTTAACTTCCTAATGATTGATTTAATGAATATCTTATTGATAAGGTCCCCATAGAACCTTATCAAAACCTAGGCATTACTATCTGGGATATAACCCAGAGAGCAGATTATAACTCAGAGTCACTTGACATGCATCGCACCTTATCTAACAAAGTATGATTCGTGCTCTCTCTTACGCACCGATGTGTTAAGAGACTTGACCTGAGAGAAAATCATATTTTCTTTTTAATTTATGCAAGATCTATACAGCTAAGTATTCGACTCTTCGATCAGATCGAAGTGGTTTAAAATACTTCTGTAACTGTGTACTTCTATTTTGATCAGACTTGTGTTTCATCAAGAACACGTGACGTAATAAAATAAGTATAAATTATCTCATCTAATTTAGACTTAGGTCCGGATACATCCGTATGTACGAGACCGTGAGTTCTCCAACTCATTCTCACACTATCTCACAGAAGGTGTTGCGCCAACATACCTTTGAGACAAGATTCACAAGTGTCGGTAGACTTCATAATACGAGAGGGCAGACCCCTCTTTATGTGACTTGTGAAGCTTAGTCTCTTTGGTACGGCCTTGTCTATTTTGCCATATAAGTTTTGTTATTATCTTGTGTATTCATGTATTAACATTTAATACATTATCGTTATACAAATTACTCACATAAAACATTGCTTCAGAAGCAAGGTGACGACATTTGTCAAAAAATATGTTTGACGTCCTACATGGTCCAAGAAACAACTGTTACGAGGTGGAACTCGCGTACAATGAATTTGTATTAATGGGAACCAAGGGCACGGTGGTTATGTGGAGAAGGGGGTTTAGGTAGGCTATTTGACAAGCGATTAGTGGGGTGAAGAAGTCTATCTCGACGCCAGTGACGGTCGCGGGGCTGAATCTCGCCGGACGCGGCTGGATAAGGTTGAACGGCAGGGGGGTGACGCCGGCTGGTGTTGATAGGTGAGCTCTCCTGTAACACGAACAACTCGTCAGAAGGGCTGGGTTGGGGGTTCAACCCTTAGCCCCTCCGATGCCTAAGTCAGTGATAGGGCTTAAAATGGGGGGCTGGTCACGCCGGTCGGACTAACGGTGTGTCGACCGCGCGTGGCGAGCTATAGGTGGGAGCACAAAGATATGGAAGACCTTTGCACTCGTGTGTGAATAGCTGAATGAGAGAGAATTCTGTAGCAACCCCTTCTCCGTAAGAGGAGAAGGGGTATTTATACCTGACGGGTGATGACTAGGCGTGCTGAGCTGGCTCGGGTGTCGGCGGAGGCTTCGGACAAGGACGCCGGGAACAGGAGTCTCTGACCTGCCTTTGTCAGGCGGCGCAACGGCCCAGGGGTGCTTTTGTCGGGATGTCAGAGCCGAAAGTGAAAGCGTTATCTATCAGGTGGCTTTTCCGTCAGGGGGTGCTTTGTCGGATGGTCGGGTGACGTGCGTGTCAGGTGTCCTTATCCTTAGGTTGTTTGTCGTTAGCGTCGGACTAAGAGTCGGCCGGCTGTGGTGGTCCGCCCCGGCCGGTTCGGGGAGCGCTGCAAGGCGCGACTGTCTCCATGATGCCCCGGATTTTCGGGGCGGCGGCCCTTTCGCGTAAAGGTGAGTTAATGGGGTATGTTAACGGATCCGGGCGGGAGTCGGGCTCCTACGATCTTTAGGTCGTAACAATTGCCCCCGGCATTCGAGTGCGAGGCAGAAGCCCGGTTCGTCTCGGATGGCGTGACATTATCCTTTAATCGGACTTGGGCTTGGGTCCAAGCTCAGGGTTGGATATGCTGTTTCCGCGGGGTACTGCCCGCTGTTGCGGGATCGCGAGGTCTCATTCCGCGTGGTAACCAGGTGGGGCGTTACCTCATAACGGCGCGCCGCTTTATGTGGCGGCTGGGTCGGATTTTGGGGGAGCCCGACTTTTTTGAGAAGGTTGTGGTTTTTGCTGAGATGTGTTTATCGGACCTGTTTGTGATTTTCGCGGGACTTCCACCGCACTGTGCCCGGTGGACCTCCCAGCTGTTGTGCTCTTGGGCTCAGGGAAGGCGTCCATAAGGAGGAATATTATTCATCAACCTTTACCGGAGATTTAGATGATATTTACAGTGATAGCGCAGGTGTGACCCATCCTATGGTCGGGATGGGCGGTGGTTTATACTCGTCGCCCGCTATATCGGGGTGGGTAGATCCCGGTTGCCGGGCGGTCTTCCCTTTTACTGACCGCCTAGTTCCTTCTGCTTCGTTGTCCGGGGAGGGGCCGACGCGCCGTGAACCACCATTTGGTTTAATCAGGGATGAAGTCCCGTGGTGGTTCCCCCTTCGGGGGGCTGACCCTCGTTTGTCGGGTGGAGCTTCTTCCTTTTCCTTTCCTCGCTTCCTCACGATCTGCCTTGCCGCCGCCGCCGCGCTAGAGAGTTCCTCGCTAGGAATCCTGCGCACCGAGGGGGAACCCCGGGGAGGTTGATGACGAGGTGGCGGTGGCGGCGCCTAGGGGGACGGCGTTAATGGGGGTGTTGCGGCACGCGGGCGGCCGTCTGAACCTGCCTTTTGATACAGTAACAAGCAGGAGGCAAGCTGGCGGGCGGGGCCTTCCGCGTGTAAGGGGAATATCCGGACGGAGGTGGCGGGGCCGTGGCGCCCATCGTCGGGGGAAGTGAAGTTCGTCGGTAGCTATCGGCTTTTTTCGTAGCTCGGTGGGGCGTTTAGGGCCGCTTCATGCCCGGAGTGAGGGGAGAGGAATCCCGTCTTTCTTCCTCCTTTACCCTGACCTCTGGAGGGGGGGTATTTATAGCGAGGTGTTGCGGACGGGTTTCTCTTAGGTAACGCCGTGGATTAGCGTCGCTCATGGGATCTGCGGAATCACGCGCTTCGGGAATCACTTTTTCCTGGCGGTATCCGGCACTCTGGCCCCTTGGGGGGCGTGTTGCTGTTGATGGCGTGTTGAACCAGCGTCCTTTTGTTATGTTGAGTCGCATCGGGGCGCTGTCGTGACGGGACAAGGCCGCTGTCATTTCAGGACAGGGCGTATATTTCGGGGTTTCTGTCTTGCGACCGGTCCGATCCGGGTCACGTGTCTTGGCTTCTTGCAGGAGCTACGCAATTTTCCCATTATCCCATTATGCCCCCAACATCCCCGTGTCCTGTCTGGGGGAGGGGGATGTTGTCTTCCCGTGGTGCATTTGGGGCGGTCTCGAACGGGTTAGGGATGGGACGCACTGGTCTATCCTGATTTGGTGTCTGGCCGAATCGGTTCCGCGAGGCGAGCCCCAGTGCACCCCTTTCGCCATGGGGAAAGTTGTTGGTGGGTTTCCGGGAGCAGGGGGAGCGGGACTGTGCGTCCCAGATTTCGTGGGTGTCCTAGGTCAGTTAGGCGGGGCGGCACGTTGCTCGCCCGGTGCTTGGCGTGGGGGGATAGACACATGCTATGAAATTTAAAGAACAATGTTTTCGTTTAAATTTATGAGTGCTGGGCCACAGCTTGTACATTAGTTTTTAGTTCGTCGCCCGTTGTAGGGTCAGAACCGAGTCGGGGAGGGGCTTTAGAGCTGTCCTTGCCCGGTCGCACGGGCCTAATGACCGCCGGGTCCTGGGGCTTCCGCGGGCCGTGTGGGCAAGTTGTCTTGAGCCGATCTTGGCGCGGAGGCGAGGGGCCGCCGTCTGGGTGGAAGTGTCGCGAGGTCACTTTGGCTCGGGATAGGTGGGGGGTACCATGCCGACCGGGCCGCCTTCCCTCCGCTGCCTTGTCTTTTTTCGCGGACAGGGGTTTCCTCGGTCCGGTATAGGCGCTGAGAAGGGAAGCCGGCTTGCCCCGCCCTGCCCCCTGGGGAGGTTCTTGAGCATCGGGCCGTTCACCGCTGCCCCACGCCTTGCTGTTTCGGTTTGAGGGTGGGGTCCCGTGCCCGACGGCGCCTCGGCGAGCTGACATGCCAGGATTTGCCGTTTGGGCCTGTCGGTGATGCAGCCTTGCCGAGGTCCTCGGATGAAGGTCGAGGGCGAGGAGGTGCTGGTCGGCTTGCGCTGGGGGCTCTCGCCTGCCCAGATTACTTTGAACGGATGCCATTCTTTCTCCGCCTCGTCCCCGTTTATGGGACGGAGGCGTGAAAGGTGGATTTCCCGTGTGTGAGTGGAATATCCGGATAGCGATCCGTTTGTAAGCGGAATATCCAGTTAGTGGTGCTGGGGATCTAGGCACCGCCGTTCTGGGCGGCGGGAACCATTGATGGCCGGTGACCTCTCTTTTGTTAGGGTGGTGTATCTCAGCCCTTTTCCCGGAGGGTGGGGGATCAAATGGCGGTTTTTCATGTCTGTTGATTTTTTCTCTTCGGGGGGGGGGGGGGGGGGGGGGGGGGATGGCCTCTTTATAGGTAGATTTTGTTGACGGGTTCTCCCTTATTTATTGCGCTGAGCTGGCATTATTAATGGGCTCCTTTAATTCACGCCTGTGGGAAACCGCCTTGGCCAGGTGGCTCTTGCGTGTCCTCTTTTGGAGCGCATCATTAATGGTGGCGTGTTTCGCGAGCGTCCTTTCGTTTCGCCGAGTCCCATCGGGGCCGTCGACTCGGAAACTGATGTCATTTTGTCCCGGTTCGCGTGCCCCTGTTTTCTTTTGTTTTTCCGAGTCAGGGGCACGTGACCCCCCTCGGGTTGGCCCTGCCCCAGAGGTCTGGAGGGGGGAGCGGGCGCGTAGCTCGGCCCGTGCCCTTCTCTGGTTTGGGTGGCTAGGGTTGGCCCTGCCCCAGAGGTCTGGAGGGGGGGAGCGGGCGCGTAGCCCGGCCCGTGCCCTTCTCTGGTTTGGGTGGCTAGGGTTGGCCCTGCCCCAGAGGTCTGGAGGGGGGGAGCGGGCGCGTAGCCCGGCCCGTGCCCTTCTCTGGTTTGGGTGGCTAGGGTTGGCCCTGCCCCAGAGGTCTGGAGGGGGGGAGCGGGCGCGTAGCCCGGCCCATGCCCTTCTCTGGTTTGGGTGGCTAGGGTTGGCCCTGCCCCAGAGGTCTGGAGGGGGGGAGCGGGCGCGTAGCCCGGCCCGTGCCCATCTCTGGTTTGGGTGGCTAGGGTTGGCCCTGCCCCAGAGGTCTGGAGGGGGGGAGCGGGCGCGTAGCCCGGCCCGTGCCCACCTCTGGTTTGGGTGGCTAGGGTTGGCCCTGCCCCAGAGGTCTTGTGGGGGGGAGCGGGCGCGTAGCCCAGCCCGTGCCCTTCTCTGGTTTGGGTGGCTAGGGTTGGCCCTGCCCCAGAGGTCTGGAGGGGGGGAGCGGGCGCATAGCCCGGCCCGTGCCCTTCTCTGGTTTGGGTGGCTAGGGTTGGCCCTGCCCCAGAGGTCTGGAGGGGGGGAGCGGGCGCGTAGCCCGGCCCGTGCCCACCTCTGGTTTGGGTGGCTAGGGTTGGCCCTGCCCCAGAGGTCTGGAGGGGGGAGCGGGCGCGTAGCCCGGCCCGTGCCCTTCTCTGGTTTGGGTGGCTAGGGTTGGCCCTGCCCCAGAGGTCTGGAGGGGGGGAGCGGGCGCGTAGCCCAGCCCGTGCCCTGCTCTGGTTTGGGTGGCTAGGGTTGGCCCTGCCCCAGAGGTCTGGAGGGGGGAGCGGGCGCGTAGCCCGGCCCGTGCCCACCTCTGGTTTGGGTGGCTAGGGTTGGCCCTGCCCCAGAGGTCTTGTGGGGGGGAGCGGGCGCGTAGCCCGGCCCGTGCCCTGCTCTGGTTTGGGTGGCTAGGGTTGGCCCTGCCCCAGAGGTCTGGAGGGGGGGCGCGGGCGTGTAGCCCGGCCCGTGCCCTTCTCTGGTTTGGGTGGCTAGGGTTGGCCCTGCCCCAGAGGTCTGGAGGGGGGGAGCGGGCGCGTAGCCCGGCCCGTGCCCTTCTCTGGTTTGGGTGCCTAGGGTTGGCCCTGCCCCAGAGGTCTGGAGGAGGGGAGCGGGCGCGTAGCCCGGCCCGTGCCCTTCTCTGGTTAGGGTGCCTAGGGTTGGCCCTGCCCCAGAGGTCTGGAGGAGGGGAGCGGGCGCGTAGCCCGGCCCGTGCCCTTCTCTGGTTAGGGTGGCTAGGGTTGGCCCTGCCCCAGAGGTCTGGAGGGGGGGAGCGGGCACGTAGCCCGGCCCGTGCCCTTCTCTGGTTTGGGTGGCTAGGGTTTGCCCTGCCCCAGAGGTCTGGAGGAGGGGAGCGGGCGCGTAGCCCGGCCCGTGCCCTTCTCTGGTTTGGGTGGCTAGGGTTGGCCCTGCCCCAGAGGTCTGGAGGGGGGGAGCGGGCGCGTAGCCCGGCCCGTGCCCTTCTCTGGTTTGGGTGGCTATGGTTGGCCCTGCCCCAGAGGTCTGGAGGGGGGAGCGGGCGCGTAGCCCGGCCCGTGCCCTTCTCTGGTTTGGGTTGCTAGGGTTGGCCCTGCCCCAGAGGTCTGGAGGGGGGGAGCGGGCGCGTAGCCCGGCCCGTGCCCTTCTCTGGTTTGGGTGGCTAGGGTTGGCCCTGCCCCAGAGGTCTGGAGGGGGGGAGCGGGCGCGTAGCCCGGCCCGTGCCCTTCTCTGGTTTGGGTGGCTAGGGTTAGCCCTGCCCCAGAGGTCTGGAGGGGGGAGCGGGCGCGTAGCCCGGCCCGTGCCCACCTCTGGTTTGGGTGGCTAGGGTTGGCCCTGCCCCAGAGGTCTTGTGGGGGGGAGCGGGCGCGTAGCCCGGCCCGTGCCCTGCTCTGGTTTGGGTGGCTAGGGTTGGCCCTGCCCCAGAGGTCTGGAGGGGGGGAGCGGGCGCGTAGCCCGGCCCGTGCCCTTCTCTGGTTTGGGTGGCTAGGGTTGGCCCTGCCCCAGAGGTGTGGAGGGGGGAGCGGGCGCGTAGCCCGGCCCGTGCCCTTCTCTGGTTTGGGTGGCTAGGGTTGGCCCTGCCCCAGAGGTCTGGAGGGGGGGAGCGGGCGCGTAGCCCGGCCCGTGCCCACCTCTGGTTTGGGTGGCTAGGGTTGGCCCTGCCCCAGAGGTCTTGTGGGGGGGAGCGGGCGCGTAGCCCGGCCCGTGCCCTGCTCTGGTTTGGGTGGCTAGGGTTGGCCCTGCCCCAGAGGTCTGGAGGGGGGGAGCGGGCGCGTAGCCCGGCCCGTGCCCTTCTCTGGTTTGGGTGGCTAGGGTTGGCCCTGCCCCAGAGGTCTGGAGGGGGGGAGCGGGCGCGTAGCCCGGCCCGTGCTCTTCTCTGGTTTGGGTGGCTAGGGTTGGCCCTGCCCCAGAGGTCTGGAGGGGGGGAGCGGGCGCGTAGCCCGGCCCGTGCCCACCTCTGGTTTGGGTGGCTAGGGTTGGCCCTGCCCCAGAGGTCTGGAGGGGGGGAGCCGACGCGTAGCCTGGCCCGTGCCCTGCTCTGGTTTGGGTGGCTAGGGTTGGCCCTGCCCCAGAGGTCTGGAGGGGGGAGCGGGCGCGTAGCCCGGCCCGTGCCCTTCTCTGGTTTGGGTGGCTAGGGTTGGCCCTGCCCCAGAGGTCTGGGGGGGGAGCGGGCGCGTAGCCCGGCCCGTGCCCTTCTCTGGTTTGGGTGGCTAGGGTTGGCCCTGCCCCAGAGGTCTGGAGGGGGGGAGCGGGCGCGTAGCCCGGCCCGTGCCCACCTCTGGTTTGGGTGGCTAGGGTTGGCCCTGCCCCAGAGGTCTTGCGGGGGGGAGCGGGCGCGTAGCCCGGCCCGTGCCCTGCTCTGGTTTGGGTGGCTAGGGTTGGCCCTGCCCCAGAGGTCTGGAGGGGGGGAGCGGGCGCGTAGCCCGACCCGTGCCCTTCTCTGGTTTGGGTGGCTAGGGTTGGCCCTGCCCCAGAGGTTCAGAGTTTTCGCGAACTGCAAAATTTGTGTAGGAACAACCAGGTTGGGAAAAACGTGTAGATGTGTATATTGCGTGAAAAAAGAGAAACTCACAACTATTGGTAGAATTTCAGCAGATGTTTCGCGTTCCAAGGGTGGGCAAGCTCGCTCCCTTCGGGGGTGGCAAGGATGTAGGTGGCCGGTCCGACAATGTCGATGACCGTGTAAGGCCCCTCCCATTTGGCGGCCAGCTTTCCCCGCTGCGCAGTCTCGGGGCGGAAGGTGGCGTCGCGGAGGACCAAATCGCCGATCCTGAAAGTACGCGGTTTCACCCGGGAGTCGTAGTATCGGGCCATCCTCTGGCTGTGTTTGACGAGGCTGGTCAGGGCCCTGTCCCGGACCTCGTCTATCAGCTCAAGACTGAGGCCGAGCCCTTCTCCGTTGATCTCTTCGTCGAAGAGTTTTAGCCGGAGCGTCTCTTCGCCGATTTCCACAGGTACAACCGCCTCCGATCCGTACGCTAGCATGAAGGGACTTTCTCCGGTCGAGGCCTTGTGGGTGGTGCGATAGGACCATAGGATCCCTGGTAGCTCATCGACCCATGCTCCCAGGGCGGCGTCCACCTTCTTCTTCATCGGGTTCAAGATACATTTTTTCGCGGCCTCCGCCATTCCGTTGCACTGTGGGTGGGCGACTGATGCGAATTGGAGTTTAATCCCCCAGCCTGAGCAGAAGTCGCGGGAGCCCTCGCAATCGAACTGCTTTCCGTTATCCGTGACTATGGAACGGGGAATCCCGAAGCGGCATATGACGGATTGCCAGATGAAGCCCTTCATGTCCGTCCACGTGATCCGCGCCAGCGGCTCTGCTTCGACCCATTTTGTGAAATAGTCCACGGCGACGACTAGATACTTCCTTCCCCCGGAGGCCTTTGGGAAGGGCCCCAAGATGTCGAGTCCCCACTTGGCGAAGGGGACCGGGCTCAAGATGGGCATCAGGTTGGCCGGAGGTGCAGTCGTCCGTCGGCGGAATTTCTGGCACGCCTCGCACCTTTTGACGTATAGTACCGCATCCCGGATCATCGTCGGCCAGTAGTACCCTTGGCGCATTATCTTGTGGGCGATGGTGCGCCCGCCGTGGTGGTTTCCGCAGAAGCCTTCGTGCACCTCGCGGATGACCTGCTCGGCCTGCTCCGGTCCCAAGCATTTCAGGTAGGGCAGGACGTCGAAATTGGCGCGGCGGCGGCGGTACAGCACTCCGTCGAGGAGCACGAACGTCAGAGCCCGTCTCTCCACCTGCTTTGCCAGCAACCGCTCCTCGGGTAGTTCCCCTGTCTCTAAATACTTCACAATGGGGGTCATCCAGGACGTCATCGTGGCCGTGCACATCAGTTCCCCTTCATTGATGGAGGGTGTCGACAGGCTTTCGACGTAGATTGCCTTCCCGATCTTGGCCGCTGAGGAGGAAGCCAGCTTAGACAGGGCATCTGCCCGGAGGTTGTTGGAGCGAGGCAGGTGTTGCACGTCCGCTTTCTTGAACTTGCGGAGTTTGATCTGGATGCGATTCAGGTACCGCTTCATGGTTTCCTCTCGGGCCTCGAAGCCTCCCAGGATATGTTGGATGACGAGACGGGAGTCACTCAGGAGCAACACGTTCGTCGCCCCGACCGCCCTGGCGAGCTTTAACCCGTTAACCGCGGCTTCATACTCCGCGACATTGTTGGTGGCCGGGAAGTCGAAGCGTAGGGCGTATTCCAACGAACATCCGTCTGGAGTCTGAATGACGATTCCCGCTCCTGTTCCGGAGCCCGTCGCGGAGCCGTCGACGTGGATGGTCCATAATTCGCCTGCCGTCGTCGGGGAGGGCGCTGAGGGTTCGCCTGCCTCGATCCTCTGGGGGGACGTGGGCGCCGACGGTTGCTCTATCTGGTCTCCCGGCGGGATTTCCGTGGTGCACTCCACCACGAAGTCGGCCAGCGCCTGACCCTTGATCGTCGTCCGGGCTTTGTACGTTATGTCGAACTCGCTGAGCTCGACGCTCCAGTTGAGCATCCTCCCTGACCGTTCCAGTCTTTTCAGGTTCTTTTCGAGGGGCATGCTGGTGTGGACGATTATGGGGTGGGCCTGGAAATAGGGTCGGAGCTTTCGAGCGGTGGTGATTAGGCAGTAGGCGGCTTTTTCGATGGGGCTGTAACGAGTCTCCGCATCCCGAAGGATTCGACTGGCATAGTAAACAGGGCGCTGCACCCCTCCTTCCTCCTTGATTAGGATGGAGCTAACAGCCTCCTCGGTGGTCGCCAGGTACAACCCCAGGGGTTCACCTTCCTCCGGTCGTGCGAGGAGCGGTGGGCCCTGTAGGTATGCTTTCAGCTCCGCGAATGCCCGCGTGCAGTCGTCGTCCCACGGGATCACCTTCCTCTTGTCTTTAGCTTCGCCGAAGGCCGTGCGCAAGACCCTGAAGAAGGGGAGCGACTTCTCCACCGATTTCGACAGGAATCGTCCCAGAGCAGCAATCCGGCCGTTCAGTCGCTGCAAGTCCCGGATCGTCCGGGGCTCCGTCATACCGGTGAGGGCCGTCACCTTGTCGGGGTTCGCCTCGATCCCCTGCTTCGTTATCATGAAGCCCAGGAATTTTCCCGATTGCACGCCAAAGATGCATTTCGCGGGGTTTAGTCTCAGGTTGTATCGGCGGACCCTCTGGAAGGTCTCCTGCAAGTCGTTGAGGTGGTCGAGGGCCCTTCCACTCTTCACCAGCATGTCGTCGATGTAGACCTCCAAATTTCGCCCTACCTGAGGGT
Source organism: Scilla litardierei (assembly GCA_030789695.1). Taxonomy (NCBI): domain Eukaryota; kingdom Viridiplantae; phylum Streptophyta; class Magnoliopsida; order Asparagales; family Asparagaceae; genus Scilla; species Scilla litardierei. The sequence goes on along the minus strand of CM061141.1, from coordinate 189,862,420 downwards.
CGAAAATCCGGTCAACCATCCGTTGATAAGTCGCCCCGGCGTTCTTCAGCCCAAAGGGCATCTTGGTGTAACAGAATGTGCCTTTATCGGTGACGAAGGACGTCTTCTCCTCATCCTCCTCCACCATCGGTATTTGGTTGTACCCCGAGAAGGCGTCCATAAAGCTCAACAACTCATAACCGGACGCCCGGTCCACCAAGTGGTCGATCCTGGGCAGAGGGAAGCTGTCCTTCAGGCAAGCCTTGTTGAGGTCAGTGAAGTCAACGCACATGCGCCACTTCCCGCTGGGCTTCTTCACTAGAACAACGTTGGCGAGCCATTCGGGGTAGTCCACCGGCCGAACGAACTTGGCTTCGAGGAGCCGCTCTACTTCTTCCTCGGCTGCCCTCTTCTTTTCACCCCCCGCACTCCTCTTCTTCTGTCGAACAGGCCGGGCCTCTGGGTCCGCATTCAACCTGTGGGAGATTACCGCCGGGTCCACCCCGGGCATGTCAGCTGGTGACCATGCGAATATGTCCGCGTTCTCCCGGAGCAGGGTGACGAGGGCCGCCCTCAAGGCGGAGGGGAGTTTCGTCCCGATGGAGACGGCTCTCCCCTCGTCCGAGGTTATTGGGACCTCCTCTACTTCCTCGGCCGGGGTCGGCCGCTGGTCGCAGAAGTCCTCCCTTTCATCGGGGATGAGTGGTGCCAGTGTCCGCCTGGGGCCCCCAGGCGGGGACGGCCCACGGCTGTGGTCTTGGGGCATCCCTCGACCCCCCCCCGCACCTGTCCCACCCCCCGCGGGTTCCGGAACTTCATCGTCTGATGTTGCAGGCTGGGGAGCGCCTCGATGGCCGTCATATATGGGCGTCCAATGATTCTGTTATACACCGACGCGATGTCAACGATGACAAAAAGCGTTTCCTTGGTGACGATCCTCGGCTCCTCCCCCAGTGTCATGGGCAAGGTGATCGTTCCTTCGGTAGGGATCTCATGGCCGGTGAAGCTGGCCACAGGGCCCACGCAGGGCTCTAGGTCTGCGCGCCCCCACCCCATCCTTTCGACCGTTGACAGGAACAGGATGTCGCAGGAGCTTCTGGTGTCAATCAGGAGCCGGCCGACGTCAACCGCCCTGACCCGAGCTTCGATGACGAGAGCGTCATTGCTCTGGCTCCGCGTCTCCTGCCAATCTTCCTCGGTAAAGGTGATGGGGGGTCGGTGTGTCCTTCTTCGCTTCGGTCGGTGGACGGCGGCTGCCGTCATCACCTGTCGGGCCCCGGCCTCCAGGATGGCGGGCGCCCGCCTCGCCGAGGAAGGGCCTCCAGTTATCATCTCAATACGCATGACCGCCCTTGGGGGGCGTGGCTCCTCCTTATCGCAGTTCGCCGGGGGTTCCCGTCCCCTTCATCCGGGGGGGCACTTTCTTCTGCCGCCGCCCGCCTTCCCGCGACAAAGTTCCCCAGGTGACCCGCTTGGATCAGCCGCTCGATTTCTCTCTTAAGGGAGTAACAACGGTCGGTGTCGTGACCGTGGTCCCGATGATATCGGCAGTATCTCCGGGGGTCCCGCCTCGTCGGGTCCGTCCTCATCTCCCGGGGAGGCTCCGGCAGTAACCTGGCCCTCATCGCCGCGGCCAGCACCTCCATCATGGGGGCATTGAGTCGTGTGTAGTGCACCGGCGGGGGGTCTTCTGGTCTTGGGATGACTCCGGGGGGCCTCCGTGCCGGAGCGAACTCGCGAGCAGGGCCAAGGCGATCTAGCGGGTGGGGCTCGGGTGGCTCCCGCCGCGGTAGGGCCATCTGATCGCGGCCTCGCCCCCTTTCCTCCTGCCTCGGCCGAGGGTGCGGCCGGGGCCCATCTGCGGGTGGTTTCGCCTGGGGGAATACAACCTTCGCACCCAAAGTCTCCTCCGCCAACGCGTGCCTCTCCGCCATTGCTACCAACGCTTCATAGTCGGTCGGCGGATCCCGGAGCAGGGATTTGTGGAGGCTCCGAGTCCGCAGCCCCGTCTTGAAGGCCAGCATAAGCACCTCGTCGCCGCATGTCACCACCGCCCGTCTCTCCTCCTGAAAGCGGCGGAGGTATCTTCCCGTTCCCTCCCCCTCCCGTTGGACTATCGTGCTGAGATAGTTTAAGGGCTTCTTTTTTGTTCGCCCGGCCCGGAACTCTTGGCAGAACTTATGGGATAGTTCGCCAAAGCTCCCTACGGACCTCGCGGGCAAGGCAAAGTACCAGTCCAGCGCGGTGTCCCTCAGGCTTTGGGAGAAATGTCGGCAAAGGAACGCCTCATCTACGTCCTGGGCTTCCATCGCCCCCCGGTATTGTTGCACGTGCGTGAGGGGGTCGCCCCTCCCATTGTATGTGGCCAAGTGAGGGGGTTTGAACCTTACGGGCCTGGGGGCGGAAGTGATCCACCGGGCGAGTGGCGTGGCCTCCTCCGGGTAGGTCGGGCGATCCGGCGCATCCCCCCTCCGCCACTCGGGGGTCGGGCTTCGGTCGTGCCTCGGCCGCCGACGGTCCTCCGTCCCCGGGGAGTAGCTCGACGGTCTCCAGGCGGGGCTCCTTCCTTGGGCCGAGGATTCGACGGGTTGCGGGCTACGGTCCTCCCAGGGCCCACGCCTCCTGGCCAGCTCTCCTCGGGCCTCCATCCGTTCTTGATTCTCACGAAGGAGTCTTTCACGCTCGGTGGCGAGGAAGCGTAGTTGCCGACAAACGGCTTCCTCGCGCAGGGTATCGGAGGGGTGGTGTTGGTGATGGGGGCCGCCCCCTCCAGGCGGGGACCTGTTCAGCAACGGGTCCCGCCCGTTCCCAGGCCGTCGGGCCGTCGTCGCCTCGTCCAGGTGTTCTCGGTTGCTCCTGTTCTCCATCCCCAGCCTCTCGCGCTCCGCGATGATGAAGCGAAGCTGGCGGCGGGCGGCCTCCTCTTCCAGGTAAGCCTTCCGGGTGGTCTCGGCCGCCTCGTCCAGACGCCTCTGCGCGGCGGCCGCCTCCCCCAGGCGCCTCCACCGCTGCGCGACTTCTACCTCCTCTTCCAGGAGCCTTTGCTGGGCCGCGATCTCCTCAGCGAGCCCCCTATGCTCCCCCTCCTCCTCGAACTGAGGGTGGAGGTTTCGCCTCACGTTCAGGGGCTCTGAGGGGCCGGGCGGAGGTTCCGTTCCAGCCGTCTGACAGCCTCCCCTGGCCTGAGCAATGGCCTCGAAGCTCTTCAGGACGGCGGGGACCGAAGTGTGTTCGATCTCGGAGCCCATCCCCAGAAGGGGGTCGGACGCCGGGGTGATTTGTAGGGAGAGCAGTTCCTGTCCCACGGGATCTTTGCCGTGGTCCGGGTTCTGCGAGATCGGTATGGGATCTAACATGGGTGTGACCCTTCGTTCCCACAGACGGCGCCAATTGTTACGAGGTGGAACTCGCGTACAATGAATTTGTATTAATGGGAACCAAGGGCACGGTGGTTATGTGGAGAAGGGGGTTTAGGTAGGCTATTTGACAAGCGATTAGTGGGGTGAAGAAGTCGATCTCGACGCCAGTGACGGTCGCGGGGCTGAATCTCGCCGGACGCGGCTGGATAAGGTTGAACGGCAGGGGGGTGACGCCGGCTGGTGTTGATAGGTGAGCTCTCCTGCAACACAAACAACTCGTCAGAAGGGCTGGGTTGGGGGTTCAACCCTTAGCCCCTCCGATGCCTAAGTCAGTGATAGGGCTTAAAATGGGGGGCTGGTCACGCCGGTCGGACTAACGGTGTGTCGACCGCGCGTGGCGAGCTACAGGTGGGAGCACAAAGATATGGAAGACCTTTGCACTCGTGTGTGAATAGCTGAATGAGAGAGAATTCTGTAGCAACCCCTTCTCCGTAAGAGGAGAAGGGGTATTTATACCTGACGGGTGATGACTAGGCGTGCTGAGCTGGCTCGGGTGTCGGCGGAGGCTTCGGACAAGGACGCCGAGAACAGGAGTCTCTGACCTGCCTTTGTCAGGCGGTGCAACGGCCCAGGGGTGCTTTTGTCGGGATGTCAGAGCCGAAAGTGAAAGCGTTATCTGTCAGGTGGCTTTTCCGTCAGGGGGTGCTTTGTCGGATGGTCGGGTGACGTGCGTGTCAGGTGTCCTTATCCTTAGGTTGTTTGTCGTTAGCGTCGGACTAAGAGTCGGCCGGCTGTGGTGGTCCGCCTCGGCCGGCTGCGGTGGTCCGCCCCGGCCGGTTCGGGGAGCGCTGCAAGGCGCGACTGTCTCCATGATGCCCCGGATTTTCGGGGCGGCGGCCCTTTCGCGTAAAGGTGAGTTAATGGGGTATGTTAACGGATCCGGGCGGGAGTCGGGCTCCTACGATCTTTAGGTCGTAACAACAACAATTGTTCCTTTTCTAACACGTAGACAATCTATTCTTTTGTATACCTGTTATCCTGAAACCGTAACATCAAATATGTCATATTTTCAGTTCCTCCTACTTATGCCTTTACTAATGATAAATAAAACTATCTTTCTCAATTGACGTTGCTTAGTGCCTTCTTCTTTTTCTAAATATTATTTAGATATTATGCGTCTCAACAAAAATAATAGTTGTGCAAGCACCTAACGTATCCAAACACTTGAGCTTCACAATCTTGAGTTGACTCAACAAGTTGCTTGACTCAAGATCTGATTTAGATACATGATCTTGTATCGCTCATGCACTCAAATTCGATTCAAACAATTTGATCGAATTTTCGAACCTTGCGGATCGAAACCGTTTTCCATACAACCTTGAGTTGACTCAACAAATTGTATGGAGAAACATGCTTTTGAACATCAATATGTTCGAGATGCCCCTTAAAGAGGCGAGTGACATGTAGCGTGCATTTATGTGTTGGACCCAGAGCTTAAGGAAATCGTCATCCTTAAGTCTGTGATTAAGAAGGTCATTTTTGTCAATGAGAATATAGTTTAGTCTATCAATTAGAATTTGAGTTGATATTCCATTACTCAACTATTTTGACCAGTTAACTTATTCTCTCAGAATATTATGTTTTTGATTCCATTAGTAAACATATAACTACCTTAGTTTAGCATATGTTCAATATTAAATATAGATAGAATGGCGTTTATCTAACTATGTCCTCCCACTATTTTTGCGATCATTTTAAGCCATAATAAAGAACGATTTAATTAAATTAAATTAATGGGTAAGAGATCCAACCACCCTGAGTCTTACAACCTTGAGTGTGCTCAACAAATTGCTTGACTCTGCGATAGGTAGATGAATCTTCATCAATCATATCATATATGACTCTCTTATTGGTTTCTACCCCTAGCCACTTATGATCATAAGTGTGCTCATCCAAATCACAATGAATAGTCTAGTCGGACCCTTGTTTTTGTGTCTAACTTAACTTACACCGGCGCTCGGTGTTTTCACGGCACGACGGTTTGGGTCAAGTCAAGATTACATCATATGTGTTTAAGAAGTTGGTTTCTACAAGGTTGCCATGTCACAGCTTGAGTGTAGCTCAACAACTGGGACACTGGTCCTATAGTTGCCAACCCCTAAAACAAAGAGGGCTAAGTTTTATCTTGAAAAGGATAATTAAACATAATTGACCTAGATATAATCCAGGATGTCATACAATCATGATTCACGTCATTGCGGTCTAGCGGAACACAACCAGGGATTGACTAAGCCAAGATCACTTATCTCCAGTCTAGCTAGGTTGATCCAACAAACTTAGCCAAGCACATTGACCGGATCATGGTCCATTGAATGAAGCTTGTCATTTCATATATATGCCGTAGACTAAAAGGCTTTTATTACAACTAGTTAATCATATCAACTAGTGAATCCTAAAATTCAAAATTAATTAGAATTTGTTAATAACTTTTATTAAGTCCTTATCAACTATAAGGTTCATTCGTATAATGTGCTACCCTAATCACTATTAGCATTTTAACGAATTCAATTTCAACATTTTAAAGTGTAGTCTTTTAATGAGAATCATTATGATCACGATTAAAATAATAATCGTCATTAAAGGACTACCCTAATCAGAAATTAGGTTTTAAAAGGTTGTAATGAATTATTAAAATATAGCATGTCATTCAAAATTTATCATATAAATTTTAAACAGGTTTTTATTGGCTAACCTAAACGGTTTCATGAATTATCAAATAATTAAGCAAGGCCATTAAACATAAACTACACTAATTTTATCACATAAAATAGGTGTCCAACTATTTAACATTTAAATAGAAACAAACATATTAAAAATTTATCTAATAAATAATTAATATGCATCTATAATTTAACACTTAAATTAAAATTATGATTTTAAAACATAAAATTATCATATAATTTTTTATTTCAAAATTTTTGTTTTAAAATCATCATTAAACATTAGCATGCTTATAAAAGGATTTTATCACATAAAAGATTTTATAAAGCAACTAAAATTAAAATCTCATTTTAACATTATCTCATAAAGTCAAAAAACGGATTTTAAAAGTAGTTTAAAACACACACATTCAATTAACATATTGATGTCCATAGATCGCATGCAGACCTACGCTTTGATACTAATGTTGGGTTTTGAGGACTCTCAGGGCACAAATCTCTATGCTCGTCCTATGTCGAACAAAGACAGAGGCAAAATAAAAGCAGCGGAAAAAAATCTCGTTAAACTATTTAACGAAACCCTAAGGATTCAAGACCCTAGCAGGATCTCTGCCAATTTGAGGTGGATCTGACCACCTCAAGAAGGATCTAATTTCCTCCAATATATTAAAAGAAAGCAATTAAACTACATCCCAGAACCTTGATTGTATCGGCAAGGTATACCGAACCGCGTCCCTAGCCGCTCCCTGTCCGCTCCTGGTTAAGAGCCGAACCGCTTCCCAAACCACACCGCGTCCCGAGGCGAACAACCCCCTTGTCGCTGAGCCAACCACGCGCCGAAGAAAGTTTCACTTGAGTAGATCCTTCGTCAAGACTTCGGATCCGATCCGAGCCACTTCGTGGGTTTGCCAGAGCCCTTCAGGAGCAAGGCAAAAATTTAGGGAGAGGAGAAAATTTTTTTAAGCTTAGATCCAAGCGTGCTCCAAACTTTTGGGAGCTGGTAAGATCTAGAGATTGGAACGAGTTTAGAGGAAGGGGAAGACCCCTATTTATATAGGCTGCTGACCTCTCCCCTTTACTCCACTTCCGATGTGTGACTAAATATTTTGGAATTAATAAATTCAAGTTAGTTTGCCTTTCATAAAGGCCAAACTTCCATGAATTTTAACTACCTCACCATTGAGCTTCGATCTTGATACAACCTATCAAATCAAAGAGCGCTGAACGGTAAACGCGTAGGAAAAAAAATGGTGAGTCAATCTGATTCCATTTGACCCCTCAAACATATGTCCAAAGTTGAGCCCAAAGTTACATTTTCGTTCAAAAATAGCCGTCACAGATTGCACGCAGATTCTAGGGTTCTGAACCCTGCTGTAGGGCCCACAGAGTGGGCCCCAACAGCCTAGCGTCTGCCAGCCTACAAGGTGCATGCCTGGCACGCACCCAGCGGCGCTTGCCTGGCACGCGCCAGGCTGGCGTGTGCTAGTAATCTGGCTGGCGCCCCTAAAAGGGTCGCCAGAATATTCGCGGCCCTATGGGCCGGGCTAACATGTTTTTTTAAAAAAACTTTTTTTTGTTTGTTTCTCAAACAACAAAATTTTGGGCCATGTTTCTTTTTGGGCTTCTATTTAAAACACTTTTAAATAGACTTATTGGGCTCGTTTGGACTCTGATTTCGACGAGGTTTGAATCTGTATTTAGACCGGGACATTCCCGTCTTACAGGTAAACATTTCCTCGCGTTAATTTCATTAAATATGGTCTTAAACATTTTAAGACACATTTAACTCAGTTTGCATCATATACAAATAGTCCCCTATCTAAGCTTAAAAAATCATTTGCATCAAATGTAGTTTTCTATCCCTTGCATCAAATGCACATTCTCCCTAATGTTTCTACTAATTACTAGACGAAATATCGCACTCTATGTGAGACCCTACATCCTGACCCTGCTACAGGTGGGGCTTGAACCCCCAGACAGCAGTGACCATGAGCAACAGGTGCTGTCCCTGCTTCAGTATCATACTTATGTGATTAATTCGTTGACATGAGTGTTATCGGGACCACCATGACTGTGTCCGTGATGAATTCCGCAGTTTTAGTCTCTTGGTCAAAATATGTCGTTTAGTTCAAGCCTAGGGTACGGACAAACTGTCAACCCCAATAGCTCGAAACCGGTTTGTCTCTATCGATTTTTAGTCAAATAATGTTGGATATCTTCTAACATACTCTGGCCAGAGTTTTCACTAAAGACCGAACTAACACTACCACACTAACTCCCATTGACTAGGAAGAGACGAATCATATCTTGGTCATTACTCTCCTCGCATGTTTCAGATGTAACCCAACCAAAGACCTTTCGACAGGCATTGCCTCAAAGCTAGGTCCGGGGTCTAAGTGACACTGTTCACGTATAGATTTGTACAATGATCTCAAGTCAATAGACCAACTTGCCTATCATCACTAAGAGTTATAATTGACAGATTGGTCAATCATAACCATATGATAACTCTTGTGTGTTGGAATTTCATAATTCCATATTTCTACTCCCATATGGTTTTGATATGACAAACACATTCAGTGCTACTAACTCTATGTATGTAGATACAAATCAATGATGAGTTCCACTCAAATGAGATATCTTCATGCACACTCAATCAGATATATCATTCATGAAGCTGGAAAGATAAAGGCACCTAATCCACAACTTGGATATATAATCACTTGATAAGGATCTCCTACAAAGAAGCTTCTCAGATTCAGTTGCAGATGCAGTCTTTTCTACGGCTTTATGTAATCATGTAAAATTTACTTTATTAGAGTCATAAAACCTTGTGATAATATGTCTTAGTCATCTAGGTTCCATTCCTCAGAGATCTACACTTTCCAAATTCGAAAATTCGCAACTTTGAAAATTTGCAGCCAATAACCTCATTTTGGTCGACCAATTTTAAAACTTCGAATTTGACTATGGGATTACATAAGCTAACTCCCATAACCATGTAGATTCTATAACTGACTTCCAACGGTCGAAATTCTCTATCTAAATTTTGGTCGACCAATTTTCCATTTTGATCGACCAATTTCAAAACTAGCCGTTTTGATCCCAAATTTTCAGGGACGGTTCTTGCCAGTTTTCCAACGTTAACTACAGTCCCCAACCATCCCTAAACACTATAAATAGAGGGGTAGACCATCTCTTTCTTTTCACTCACTTTCCTCTTCTTTACTCTCTTATTTGTTGAAATCAAGTTTTTCATTTTCTAAAGCTTTAGGCCATTAGTTGTTCTTTTCTTATTTGTAAGAAGAAATCATTAGATTTCTTTCTTCATTTAAGAACGGAAAAACTTGGATTTTCAACATCATTTTGGAAAGTTGTTTGTGTTCATAATTGTAAGAAGAAATCAATTGATCTCTCTCTTTTTTTAATGAACCAGAGAACTTCAAGTGTTGCTCTTCATTACATATCTTTTACATCTTGAAGCTCATCTTCTAAACACCATCCTTGAATTCTTTCTCTGAAATTTATAACAAGGCTATAGGTGTTTTTATATTTCATTATTTAACAGGTTTAAATCTCTGTTTAGAGATTGTACAAAGTTTGGGACACGGGGAGTGTCGCCATTTTTGTAAGTTTGTGCTTGCGAGGCAAGTGATTATAGTGGATTAAAATCTCTATGGTGTAGAGGACTGGATTAGGATCACAAGGATCCGAACCAGGATAAATCTCTGTGTTTGCGATTGATTTAGTTTCAGTACTTGTCATTTTATTTCTGTGCCATCTTTGCAAATATTACTAACATTTTATTTGCAACATTTTTATTTATACACTATTTCACCCCCCCTAGTGTATCGATCCATACAGGCTAAAATTACATTTGGTATCAGAGCAAGGTTAAGATGGCAGCAAGTTCCTCAAACATGAAAGCTGTTCCACACAACTACAATTAGCCTCCTGAAGGGCACTCTCAAGTACGTCCTCCTCTATTTGTTGGTTCTAATTACTCATATTGGAAAATACGAATGGAGATTCATCTCCAAAGTATGCATTATGAGATATGGGAAAATTCATCTCCAAAGTATGCATTATGAGATATGGGACAATTCATCTCCAAAGTATGCATTATGAGATATGGGACATCGTAGAGAAAGGATACACTAAGCCAGAAACACCTGTTGCTGATTGGACCGCCAACGACAAAGCTGCAAAGACAAACAACTCAAAGGCCATGAATGCTTTATTCTGTGCCATGGATAAACATGAGTTTAATCGAGTATTTCAGGCCAAAAGTGCAAAGGAGATTTGGCACATACTCCAGGTAACTCATGAAGGAACCAATAAAGTAAAGGAAACCAAGATTGCCTCCTTGATTCATAAATATGAGTTGTTCAAGATGCAAGACAAAGAGACGATTGGAGAAATGAATACCAGGTTCACTAACATTATTAATTCTCTTAATGCTCTTGGAAAATTTTACTCTTCTCTTGATCAGGTACGCAAGATTCTTAAGGTACTCTCCCCAGAATGGCGTCCAAAGATCACTGCTATTGAGGAAGCCAATGATCTTTCCACATTATCCATGGAAGATCTAATTGCTAACTTAATGGCACATGAAGTCACATTACAAGACGCAAAAGAGGAATCAGATCAAAAGAAGAAAGTACTCGCCTTCAACACAACATCAGATAATGAAGATACAGATGATGACATGGCATTCTTTGCCAAGAACTTCAGAAAGTTCATTCAAAAAGGTAAGTATAATAATAAATCTAAAAATATTGATTCTTCTTTTTGTTTCAATTGTAATAAGCCAGGACATATGAAGAAAGATTGTCCACTTCTGAAAACAAAGTTCAAAACTTCCAACAACATCGATCAATCCAGAAGAGAAAGGAAGTTTGACAAGATGAAGAAAGCATTTGCAACAACTTGGGATGAATCTTCAGATGATGAAGATGATGATCATAATGAAAGTGCAAATATGTGCTTTATGGCACAAGATAATGAAGAAGAGGTAAGTACTTTTAGTAATGAAGAATTATTAGATGCATTGAAAGATCTCTATTCTCGTTTCAAAAATTTAAATAGTCAACATAAATCTTTGAAACAGAATAATGACAATCTTCTTATTAAATATCAGGAATTATCTTCTTCTAAGAACACTACATCAAATTCCATACATATTGAGAATACATCTTCTCAAAATTTGGATCTTAGTAAAGAGAATGATATTCTCAAAACTAAGAATCTAGAACTTCATACAGAAATATCCGAAATGGATAAAAATATTTCATCACTAAAGATGAAATACGACGAGATGTCTTCCAATATTAATAAATTTAATAAAGGAAAGACTAATCTCGATGATTTGGTAAAAATACAATATCCAGCAAATCATAGACAAGGTCTGGGATATTCTCATAAGGATGCACCCAAGTCTTATAGCACTTCTCCTTATTGTGGAAAAACAACTTTTGTTAAACCTCAAAAGAAGAATCACGCATTTATTTACACGAAGAAAGTAAACATTCCTACTTCTTCTTCACAAAGAAATGTTACTAACATTTCAAAACCATCTTCTAGGAAACCTACTACAATTAGTATATGGGTTCCTAAGGATTCTTGTTTAAAAGATAGAAATGATTATATCTCTCATTATTTACATTCTATTGTTCATTCTTATGATTACATTAAAAAGCCAAATTCCACTTAGGTTTGGCTTCCAAAAATCTAATCCCAAGGACCCTCAAAAAGGGGTACCAATGCTTAATGTTTTATCTTTCAGGTACCTAAAAAGGAAAGATGGATTTTGGACAGTGGATGTTCAAAACATATGACGGGAAATGTCAATTTACTTTCAACCGTTATATATAAAGATGGAGGCACAGTTACCTTTGGTGACAACAAGAAAGGCAAAATCATAGGCACTGGAACAGTTTGCAATACAAATCAGCTTATCATTGAGAATGTTCACCTTGTTGCCGGTTTGAAACACAATTTGATTTCCATTAGTCAGTTATGTGATAAAAATTACAAAATAGTTTTTGAACAAAATGATTGCATTATTTATGATTCTGATATGTAATCTGTTTTGTTCCGTGGTAAGCGTAAGAATAACATTTATATCTTATACATGTCTGTTACCACTAATAATCATTGTTTAATGATTACATTAGATGATACACTTTTATGGCATAAACGTTTTGGACACACTAATTTCAAAAATCTAGCACATATTTCAAAACACAAATTAGTAAATAGAATGCCTACTATTTCTTTCAAACACAAACATTTCTGTGATGCTTGTCAACAAGGAAAAATGCACAAATCTTCTTTTAAATCAAAGGATGTTATCTCAACAAAGAGACCATTAGAACTCTTACACTTAGATTTGTTTGGTCCTTCAAGAGTAGCTTCTTTGAATAGAAGTAGATATGCATTTGTCATTATTGATGATTATTCAAGATATACTTGGGTTATATTCTTACAAAACAAGAATGATGCGTTTGAAGAATTTTCAATATTTTGTAAAAAGATACAAAAAATCAAATCCTCTAACATTTCCAATATTCGTAGTGATCATGGAGGAGAATTTGAAAATGAATCGTTTACCAATTTTTGTAATGAAAATGGCATTACTCACAATTTTTCTTTTCCTCGTGCTCCTCCTCAAAATGGAGTAGTAGAAAGGAAAAATAGAACTTTACAAGAATGCGCAAGAACAATGCTTTGTGATAGTAAATTACGGAAATATTTTTGGGCTGAAGCTGTCGCAACTGCTTGTTACATTATGAATAAAGTTCTTATATGGTCATTGCTTAATAAAACATGTTTTGAATTAATCTTTAATTGCATTCCACGTGTATCATCTTTTAAAGTGTTTGGATGTAAATGTTTCATTCTTAATACTAAAGATGCACTTGATAAATTTGATTCAAAATCTGATGAAGGTATTTTTGTTGGATACTCAACACGTAGCAAAGCCTACAGAGTATATAACAAAAGAACTTCAACAGTTGAAGAATCCCTACATGTCACATTTGATGAGAACCCCTCATCTAATTCTCCCATCATTGATGATGAAGAGAATATATTACCTTTATCTAATTCTTTAGATAATACTAAACTTGATGAAATTGATGCTACTAAACTTTCTGTTGAGTCTATTTTAGATAATACAGATCTTCCCAAGGCATTTGCTCCAAACCATCCATCAGAATTAATCATTGGAGATATTACAGATGGAGTTAGAACTCGTCGTCATATTGAACAAATGGCGCATTGTGCTTTCCTTTCATCCATTGAACCAAAGAACATCAAAGATGCATGTGAAGATAGTTCATGGATTATTGCTATGCAGGAAGAACTCAATCAATTTCAACGAAATGATGTTTGGGAATTAGTTTCCAGACCAACAGATCATTCAATTATTGGTACCAAGTGGGTATTCAAAAATAAATTGGATGAATCTGGTTAGGTAATTAAAAACAAGGCACGATTGGTTGCACAAGGTTATAATCAAGAAGAAGGTATTGATTATGATGAAACTTATGCACCAGTTGCTCGTATTGAGTTTATTCGCATGTTGTTATCATTAGCATATTTTAAAGATTTTAAATTATTTCAAATGGATGTCAAAAGTGCTTTTTAAATGGTTTTCTCAAGGAGGAAGTTTATGTTGAACAACCTCCTGGTTTTATTCATGAAAATTTAAAAAATCATGTTTTCAAATTGAAGAAAGCTTTATATGGTCTCAAACAAGCATCTCGGGCTTCGTATGAAAGACTTAAAAGCTATCTTTTAAATTCTGGTTATTCCATTGGTAAAATAGATTCTACTTTATTTATTAAGAACATTAAATCTGACATAATCATTATTCAAATATATGTTGATGATATTATTTTTGGTTCTACTAATGAATATCTTTGTCAAGATTTCTCTAAAATTATGCAGAAAGAATTTGAGATGAGTCACATGGGTGAACTCAATTACTTCCTCAGTCTTCAAATCAAACAATTGAAGGAAGGAATCTTCATTCACCAAAGCAAATACTCTAAAGAACTCATCAAGCGTTTTGGTTTAGAAAGTTCTGCAGAAAAACGTACTCCAATGAGTACATCTACTTCTCTCGACAAAGATTTAAATGGTAAGAGTGTTGATCAACGTCTTTACTGAGGTATGATTGGCTCTATACTCTATTTAACTGCTAGTAGACCAGATATTATGTTTTTAGTATGTTTATGTGCACGTTTTCAATCAGATCCTAAAGTTTCACACTTAACTGCCGTAAAAAGGATTATTAGGTATGTTAAGCACACTTCTGATTTTGGTTTATTTTATCCCAAGTCAAGCACATTTGATTTATTATCATATAGTGATGCAAACTTTGCTGGTTGCAAATCAGATCGTAAAAGTACCAGTGGTACGTGCCACTTTTTAGGTTATGCTTTAGTATCTTGGTTTATCAAAAAGAAAAACTCTGTTTCATTATCTACAACCGAGGCAGAATATATTGCCGCTGGTTTAGCATGTGCTCAAATCTATGGATGAAACAAACTATTTCTGACTATGGTATTGATTGTTCTACTTGTCCTATTATGTGTGATAATACTAGTGCTATTAATCTTTCTAAAAATCTTGTGCATCATTCTCGTACAAAACATATTGATGTACGTCATCATTTTCTAGATGATCATGTTCATAAAGGAGATATAGTTCTAAAATTTATAGCTACTGAACATCAGACTGCTGATATTTTGACCAAACCATTGAAAGAATATACTTTTATTAATCTTCGTAGGAATTTAGGGATTGTTAGTGAATCGGACTTATGACACATTCTTATTTTTATTTTTAGAATTTTTCTCAAATTTTTTCAAATTTTTCTGGCTATTTTTATAATTGGTCGACCAATTCACCAATATTGGTCGCCAATTGTCGATTTTTTATTATTATTTCGGTAACTACTTCATCTTCCCGCTTATTCTCGTTACCCGTTCCCTCCATTTTTGTTTCCAAAACTGAACCCATCCTTTCGTTTTCAAAATTACGTGGGATTCGTTTTACAACTACTCTACCGATTGAAATTCTGTCAGTTCCCACAACTTCCATTAACTGATTATTTCTCCTATTTAATTCTTGTCTAGGGATCATTAGTCTCCACAAAATATCTTCTGACCAATTATTTCTCTTTCCCAAAGCACCCATTCCCCCCAACAAATCCCGCCGGCCTTTCCTCTTCCCAAATCTCCACCGCCCTACCCTAAATCACCGACGATCTCCCGCTTTCTCGTCGGCGCCTCCCTCAAACATTCGCCCCGTCGCCGATCTTCCTTCTCCTCTCCTCGCTCGACCATCCGCCGTCTTCATCCGTCGATTTCGCCGGATCCCACCCCAGTTTTGCCGGCAACCACCCCAACATCG
This sequence comes from Scilla litardierei, assembly GCA_030789695.1. Classification (NCBI taxonomy): domain Eukaryota; kingdom Viridiplantae; phylum Streptophyta; class Magnoliopsida; order Asparagales; family Asparagaceae; genus Scilla; species Scilla litardierei. The sequence goes on along the minus strand of CM061141.1, from coordinate 189,846,939 downwards.
ACCACCGTCGCCGATTTTCCCTCGCATGACTCCGTTCTCCTTTTGATCCGCCATCTTCCACCGTCAACCCCGATGGATCTGTGCTCCCAAGACTTCATTGCGACGCCCGCCCCGGCCTATTTCCGATCTTCGGCGGCTACGCAGCACTTCCGCCTCCTGAAGAACCTCCCGTTCCATCCCGAACGTCATGTTGACTTCAGCGACCACGGATTCTCCCGGATTTTGGCCCCCCTCCATTCTGTCGGCTTGGTTGGTCTCTGGGTCCACTGCGAACCGCACACCATACTTCCCTACCCTAGTTCGTGTGTTTTACGAAAACCTGGATTCCTCCAAGCAGGCCGGTATGCTTTCAATCTCCACTATCGTCAATGGTTTCGGCTGACTGGTCCTATGCTATCTTCACTTTTGCAATTACCCCCGTACAATGTTCAGCCTCTCCCTGACACTCTCAATGACCCATCAATTAAGCAACTTCTGTCCCCTGATTTTCGTCCCAAGAGATCCGCTGCGACTCTTCATTCTCCTTCTCGAATGATGGTCAAGATTATCCTGACCAATCTAGCAACGAAAATCAGTTCTCTTAATTACGTTAGTAACAAGACTGCATGCTGCCTCTATGCTTTGATAGGCGAACTTCCCATTTGTTGGGGTTCTGTTTTGCTCGAATCCTTGGACAAACCCGTTAAAACTCACATTTTCTTGCCTTCCCTGATCACTCGCATCTTAGAGGCCTTTTAGGTTCCATTTGCCAACTCTGCCCCGATCTTTAATCCCGTTGATTTCAATTCTGAGACATTAACCCTCATGCAGTTAGTCCTGTCTGACACTTCTGAGCCTGATGCCGATCCCGATGCCGCTGCCTCTGACCATGACACATCTCCCATTCCATCTCGTCCTACTACTAGATCCATGTCTTGTTCTCCTCGCACCCATACTCGCTCTCCCCGACCCCGTCCCACTCCTACCCCCAGTCTTACTCCCGCCACACATACCCCTGGCTCCTCTTCTCGCACCCGTGGTTGTGTTCTCGTTCACAAGCGGTATTCCCATTCTGAGTCTTCACCTAGTACTCCCATCACCCCACCGACTGGCCATGATACTTTACTTGGTGAGCTTCGTGCTCTCCGCCATTCTGTGACTCGCGGTTTCCAGGATATTCAGAATGAAATGCACGATGGATTCAGCGGCCTTCAGACTCATTTGAGTTCTAGCGATGCTACACTGCAGGGTCATAAAAAATGATGGACGATCTTACGGTTGTCGTGGCCTCGATGGCAAATCACTTTGAGTCTCTTCACTTTCGAGCCACTCGTCGTTCCACTGATTCGTCTCCTTCACGGCCTGGGACATCCACTCGGCCGTAGTCTTCCTAGGGCCCTGTTTTCTACTGTTTGTCGATGTTTTCCCTCAGTTGCATGGTGATACTTTCATGGTTATTTTGGGCACTTTGGATACTCGTTTCATAGATGTTTGGTGCTATTTCTAGTGCTGGTTTCTTGGTTTTTTGATGTTGTTCTATCAGATCTGTAATGGCCGTTTTCCGACCGTTCGTATTTCCTGCGTGCACGTGCTTTATCGTGCATGTATTCTTTTTGGCTATTTCTGAGCTCTGGCATATGCGATGTGATATGCCGTTGCGATCGTTTCAGGGTGTTGGACTTTATTGTAATTTTCGGGAACGTCGTTTCACTGCTCGTTTTCTCGCGAAACGACTTTGAACGATAGGGGCGTTTTAGTCATTTGACTCAAAAGGCCGTTTCCAATTTTACGTAAATTCTTGGTAGGCGTTACACACGATCGGGATCCGTAGATCTGTGTGTCTCTTCTTCACGATCGCCCCGGTATTTTCGGATTATTTTTCTGACGCCCAGATTGAAAGATATCGCTCGGAGAAATCTGGACCGTTGATTTGCCCTGATCAGATTCAAAATTCAAATTCGTTAGTCAAATCAGGCTAAATCTCTTATCAAATCTGTTTTAAATATTTCCAAACTGCTTCTTCTATTCTCCTCTAGTTTTCCCCTCTTTCTGCACCCCCCAACAATATATCTCCCCCTTTTTGCTAAAACCCTAGGGATACATATCAAATTTTTATTATTATAATAGCCTAATCTAATAACCCTAACCCTAAAGCTAAAGAGCCCCTTTCACGTTTCCAAGCCCTAGGGGCAGCTCTACCAGCCGCCGGCCCCAATCATCACACAAACCCCCCGATCTCTGATCCCCTCTCCTCCCTCGCGCTCACGGCAAAGCGCCGCCGTCGGCGATCCCCGATCACCGCCGCCGTATGCCTGATCGCGCCGCCCTCACTCTCCCAGCACCGCCGCACCGATCCCGATCGCCGGCGCCCCGATCACCCAATCCCCGTCTCTCCCTCTCTTCCTCGCGGCGATCCGCCGCCCCCGCGGCCCTCTCGCGCCGCCGCAACCTCCGCCTTCACCGCCGCCTCGCGATCCCTTCTCAGCCCCCCTCTCGTCCCCCTCTCTCTTGCTTTCAGTTGATGCGCTGATCCCCGTCGTGATCCACCGCCCTCGCCGCTGTGATCCCGCCGCCGCCGCCGCTGCGCTGATCCCCGCCACCACCGCAGTCCGTGACTCGCCTCCTTCACCTCGCCTAGCTCCGGTGACAGCCGCATTAAGCCCACGCAACCCCGGCGCCCAAGCTCTTGATCGCCGGAAGGGAGCCGCTCTCGATCGACGTCGAAACATCCCCCACCGGCCCTCTCTTCGCACGAAGAGCTGCAGGCACAGCAGCTCACGGCTGCTGAGCTTTTCCGGCTCGCCCGCCAGCAGCATCGCAGCCAGCGCCTATCGCGACCGGGCACCCCTCCCCTGCAAACATACGCAGCAGCAGCGAGGCTATTACACCCAACTTTTTTCATCTATACTTTCATGAGTCATCAAATAGGACCCCAATGAGCAAATAATGCATATTGCTGTACTGAAAGGCTACAATTAGATGGGTAAGCTTCTATTACATCATTAGTTTTTATATATATACATAGAGCAGCTTCTTATAGGGCAGTAGCCCCTTGTGAGCAATGGCTTATTCATTTATAATTTATAGGTTGCTGCCTCGATTGGAGATAGCGGTGCGTAAATTGAATTTCATAGGTACAATATGCTACAGAGGAGGAGCAGTACCCGACTACTGTAGTACTATTTCAGATATTATACGTCTTTCATGCGACCGTCCCCGTTGTCGTGCCGTTTCGCTGCGCTACCCGCAATCGAGGACGTGAGCAACGCCACCGTTTCCAGACTCGACGACAGACTTGTGCACGTAAGCATCATTCAGGTTGGTACCCCGAACTCGTAGCAACCCACACCGTAGTATAATCAAACCCTAAACTAAAACTGGACAACTCAAACTAAATTTAATTTCAGAACCAGTAAAACGCTGCTCACCGTAGAAATCGACCATCAGACAACTTTCTGTGCATATAGGGTAGTGGTCGATCTAGGCTGATAAAACACCAAAATGTGACTCTGACAATTAGGGTAGTCCCGACAACCTAGAAATGAACCATAATAGGATTTGATGAAATTGAGACCTGAAACCGTCGCCGTGACACTGTTTCAGACGGACTTCCGTGGACGAGACGCTTGGACGAGACGCTTCGAGAGGACGACACACTCGCCATCGCAGGCAAGTGTATCCACTTGCACTTTTGGCCGTGCTTAGGCCTTAGTTGGTAAGAATTGTTAATTGTGAACAAAAAGATCTGGACGTGAAATGATAGCGTCTGGGTCACCCTGACGACTTAGACTTGACGACGAAGTCTAAGTTCGACGAACAATAACTTGTGACACCTTGGATTATCTTGTGTGTGCGTGTGTGTGGACACCCTAGAATAACTCTCCCGTACACTGGTCGTGTCTTGTCCCTGTTACATAAAAAGCCTTCAGGCATTTCAGATGATCTCCTTGCGGGAGTGATCTCTGTGATACAAAAAGCCTTCAGGCGTTTCAGATGCTCTCCTTGCGGGAGTGATCTCCATGATACAAAAAGCCTTCGGGCGTTTCAGTTGCTCTCCTTGCGGGAGTGATCTCCGTGATACAAAAAGCCTTTGGGCGTTTCAGATGCTTCCCGAGCGGAAGTGATCTCCGTGATACAAAAAGCCTACGGGCGTTTCAGGTGCTTCCCTAGCGGAAGTGATCTCTGTACTTCTTGTCCTGAGTTCGGGGGTTGGGGTAGGTTTGAGCGTGTGCACGGGGAGAGGGTCTGATCCCCCTCAACCCGTAAGGCGTGAACCCTTCGTGTCTCACGTGTCGTGTCCGGTCAGTCTTGTCTTGTCTAGTTCCGTCTTGTCCTGACACCTTTAGGGTAGTCCCATAGTTGGTAGCACACGCTACGAATACTACTTGTCCCGTTTTACTTTCCTGCTACGTTACTTCCTGTTGTGTTACTCTGTTATAACCACAGCATGCTAATCAACCAGTAAACTGTTGTGTAATAGAATCTCAGCATGTTAATCAACCAGTAAACCGTTGTTAAAGTTTGTGCACTTGCAGTAAAGTCTAACCCTTCTTGTAGACTTTACCTGACGTACAGTTCCTTTCTCTTGGGCGATGTACGTCAGGTGCTTTGCTAGAGTTCGTGGACGAGTCAGACTTACTGGAGTACGTGGAGCCGAGGACGTCGACCCAGAGTACGTGCCCGACGAGGACCAGACCTAGAGGTCTTTTTAGTCGCCACTTTCAGAGGTTACTGCTTTTAGGTTTGCTTTTAAATCTTTTGTTGACATGCTTAAGCTCCTTTTTAGACTTTGTACTCGTTGGATATTATATCTCTAATTTAATGAATGCAACTTCATTTCTGTACTTATGTTGTTTCGAATTTTATTAATGCAAGAACCTGAAACTTTTAAAATGGTACCCTACAGACGCTTATTGGGTCCGAGCTTTACAGCTCCGGCCTAAGCGGGCCTCAGTCACGCTTCACCTCCGTCTTTTTGGGAAGCGGGGCGTGACAGGTTTTAGTGGTGGCCCATGCAGGTCATGCAAAAGTTCGAAACAATAAAAGTACAGCATTCATTTACTATCCATGTGCAAGTCTAATTTAGGTTTTCCCAATCTTACATAGTAGGAAGACTTAGGTAGACGTCCCAGTTTGATAGTCAGACGCCTTGGTTAAGAATTAGTCATCCTCGTCTCAGGATACCCTAGTGGCCTCTCGCCCGGTTCTGACCATGTTAGATTCCTAGAGTTCTTTTATTAGTCGTTCGCTCGGTCCATCGACTTCGGGCCCATCAAAACGTAACCTTGATTCTCTTAAGGCCCTTCCCTGATATCTCTCTATTACAGTATAGTTCATTAGTGAGTCTTAGTGCTGAGCTCTCCTGATCTTAGGCGACCCGATAGATAGAATCCCTGACTTCTAGCGTCTTCCTGATCATTACCATTTTCGTGTTATCGACCGTAATGTTCCATCGTAGCTCTTCACGGTTCGTAACATACACATATTCTTCAAGCGATCATTTTCCTGTCTCCCGATTCACGTGATCGTTTCCTGACGATTATCGATAATTCTTCGAATCTCTCCATTGCAAATCCTGCTCCTTTAAAAGTATTTTCGAAATTCATTATTAAATTCTTCGCTCAGTTAACTTCTTTGAAAACCCTTAATTAAATAGTTAAATTTCTTACTTTCCGTTGAGTTAAGATTCTTTCACTGATTTTGAAACCTTCTTGGCCGTAATTTTTAAGTTACTATCTCGTACTTATTTTCGAATCGGTATCCTTCGTATTTTAGTTTTAAAACTTTGTTACCATTTTGGAAATTCAATATATCATTTCTCTAAACTACAAAAAATTATTTTGACTCCTTACCGTACATACTTTTAAAATATTTTCTAAACTAGGGGGAACTTCAACTATTTTATTATTTTTATTATATCAGTTCTATGTTCTTCGTGACCAATTTCAAAAATCTTTGTGTAAACGTATTTTCATTTGCAAAACAATCGTTTCCCACCCTACCCATCCTTCCTTCGTCTTACTTTTTCCAAAATTTTAATTTGCTACATTTGCTCACTTTTAAGTATGTAAATATATATATATATTTTTATATATGATACCATATTTTGCACAAAATCCCTCTTTCATCGTTAAATCATTTTAGCAATATTTTTGTCCTGTCCACCTGACTATCTCATTATCCTCGCCTTACCAGAATTCATTCTTTCGACCTTGTTTCGTGTCATTTTTGGTTTCGGTCTCTCTCTTGTATGTCGACATCAGCGCCTGTAGTTGCCTATGTCATCCCTAACTAGGAGTAGGCCCTTGGTAGGTGATGTTGTCGTCATGCATGAGTATAGGTAGAGTGTGTAGACCTGTATGAGTGTGTCATCTTTAGGATCCTGATAATCGCCTTCTTGTGTCCCAAATATGTACTCAGTGTAACCATGATATGATTGAAGTTGTCTGTATGACGGTATTCATACGTATATGAATAGGGTCATAGCAGGCAATTTCCTTAGACATAGTTTTTCGCAATTATAGAATAGCTTATTCTTGACTGCATGTGATTGTATCAAAATTTTGTTTTCTTTTAAATCAAATCTTTAACGTTTTTGAAATTAGCTTCACAAGACCACAAATCAATTATCCTTCCTCCCCCATTACCACGAATCCACACATTTTTTTTCAAATGTTTTAAAAATGTGTCACTGGTTTTAAGTTTCTCTTTCTATTCTCTCCCTCTCCATTTAGAAATGTTATGTTATGGTTGTTATAGTTTTGGGACTAGCTATTATTGTTGTAGGATTTGGTTTGCGAGTAGGCTCAGGGAGAGATGAGATTTGTTATAGAAATGATTAACCGATTTTGGAACAATAGGATATTGGAATAGATTTCTTCCGGATGAAAGGAATGGGCTGTCCAAGACTTATTTATAAAACCGAAGTGTGGCGGACTCAATGGAGAATTCTGGTTGAATGAGATTATATGCGTAAAGATGAGAACTTATTAGATTTGAGGATTAGACGAATGGTAGATAGGGATGGCTACAGAGTATGGTAGGAGTTAGGGTGATCATGAGAATGAGTAGAGCTTTTAAAGCATCGAGATTTGATTGTTAATGTTGACGTGAGAAGACATTGGGAATAACACGACGTGTTGAGATAAATGGATGGTTAGGTAGTGGACTTAATATTGGTTGGGATTAGTATAGTGAGTAGGATGAGATGTGATCTTGATAGTCCAAATTAATTGGTGGATAAATTTATGGGAAGATGTGACAAGAATGTAAAGAAGACACGGCGATTGTTGATTTGCGAAGGTATTATAAGATAGACAAATGTTTTTGTCTTGGATTGGTGGATGACTAGAATCTCATTTTTTGGAGATTTATTAATGTTGGGAAAAGATTTAGAAATTTAAAAGATATTAATGAGCGATGATGATGTTTAGCGGAGTGGTATGATAGGAGAAGATGATTATTATTCTTTTGTGAAGACTTGGAGTTGGGAATTTGAACGGTAGTGATGGGTCTATAGTTAAGAATTAAGAAGTGAGTTTAGTCGTGGCATTATCCAGTGAAAAGAAGGGTTATGAAGGATTAATTGAAGAACATTGGTTGAAGTTATAAGATTAGCGATCTATAGGCGTAGTCATAAGAGTTTTGGGGTATAAGGTTATATAGATGTTATTATTGTTAGTATGAGTGATTCCGAGGACGGAATCATTTCTAAGGTGGGTAGAATGTAACGGCCATTTTCCGACCGTTCGTATTTCCTGCGTGCACGTGCTTTATCGGGCACGTATTCTTTTTGGCTATTTCTGAGCTCCGGCATATACGATGTGATATGCCGTTGCGATCATTTTGGGGTGTTGGACTTTATTGTAATTTTCGGGAACGTCGTTTCACTGCTCGTTTTCTCGCGAAACGACTTTGAACGAATAGGGGCGTTTTAGTCATTTGACTCAAAACACCGTTTCCAATTTTACGTAAATTCTTGGTAGGCGTTACGCACGATCGGGCTCCGTAGATCTGTGCGTCTCGTCTCCACGATCGCCCCGGTATTTTTGGACTATTTTTCTGACGCCCGGATTGAAAGATATCGCTCGGAGAAATCTGGACCGTTGATTTTCCCTGATCAGATTCAAAATTCAAATTTGTTAGTCAAATCAGGCTAAATCTCTTATCAAATCTGTTTTAAATATTTCCTAAACTGCTTCTTCTATTCTCCTCTAGTTTTCCCCTCTTTCTGCACCCCCCAACAATATATCTCCCCCTTTTTGCTAAAACCCTAGGGATACATATCAAATTTTTATTATTATAATAGCCTAATCTAATAACTCTAACCGTAAAGCTAAAGAGCCCCTTTCACGTTTCCAAGCCCTAGGGGTAGCTCTACCAGCCGCCGGCCCCAATCATCACACAAACCCCCGATCTCCGATCCCCTCTCCTCCCTCGCGCTCACGGCGAAGCGCCGCCGTCGGTGATCCCCGTCGCCACCGCCGTATGCCTGATCACGCCGCCGTCGCTCTCCCAGCGCCGTCGTGCCGATCCCGATCGCCGGCGCCCCGATCGCCCAATCCCCGTCTCTCCCTCTCTTCCTCGCGACGATCTGTCGCCCCCGCGGACCTCTCGCACCGCCGCAACCTCCGCCTTCACCGCCGCCTCGCGATCCCCTCTCAGCCCCCCTCTCGTCCCCCTCTCTCTCGCTTTCAGTTGCTATGCTGATCCCCGCCGCGATCCACCGCCCTCGCCACCGTGATCCCGACGCCACCGCCGCGGCACTGATCCCCGTCGCGGCTGCAGTCCGCGACTCGCCTCCTTCACCTCGCCTAGCTCCGGTGACAGCCGCACTAAGCCCACGCAACCCCGACGCCCAAGCTCTTGATCGCCGGAAGGGAGCCGCTCTCGATCGACGTCGGAACATCCCCCACCGGCCCTCTCTTCACGCGAAGAGCTGCAGGCACAGTAGCTCACGGCTGCTGAGCTTTTCCGGCTCGCCTGCCGGCAGCATCGTAGCCATCGCCTATCGCGACCGGGCACCCCTCCCCTGCAAACATACGCAGCAGCAGCGAGGCTATTACACCCAACTTTTTTTCATCTATACTTTCATGAGTCATCAGATAGGACCCCAATGAGCAAATAATGCATATTGCTGTACTGAAAGGCTACAATTAGATGGGTAAGCTTCTATTACATCATTAGTTTTTATATATATACATAGAGCAGCTTCTTATAGGGCAGTAGCCCCTTGTGAGCAGTGGCTTATTCATTTATAATTTATAGGTTGCTGCCTCGATTGGAGATAGCGGTGCGTAAATTGAATTTCATAGGTACAGTATGCTATAGAGGAGGAGCAGTACCCGACTACTGTAGTACTATTTCAGATATAATACGGCTTTCATGCGACCGTCCCCGTTGCCGTGCCGTTTCGCTGCGCTACCCGCAGTCGAGGACGTGAGCAACGCTACTATTTCCAGACTCGACGACAGACTTGTGCACGTGAGCATCATTCAGGTTGGTACCCCGAACTCGTAGCAACCCACATCGTAGTATAATCAAACCCTAAACTAAAACTGGACAACTCAAACTAAATTTAATTTCAGCACCAGTAAAACGCTGCTCACCGTAGAAATCGACCATCAGACAACTTTCTGTGCATATAGGGTAGTGGTCGATCTAGGCTGATAAAACACCAAAATGTGACTCTGACAATTAGGGTAGTCCCGACAACCTAGAAATGAACCATAATAGGATTTGATAAAATTGAGACCTGACACCGTCGCCGTGACACTGTTTCAGACGGACTTCCGCGGACGAGACGCTTGGACGAGACGCTTCGAGAGGACGACACACTCGCCATCGCAGGTAAGTGTATCCACTTGCACTTTTGGCCGTGCTTAGGCCTTAGTTGGTTAGAATTGTTAATTGTGAACAAAAAGATATGGACGTGAAATGATAGCGTCTGGGTCACCCTGACGACTTAGACTTGACGACGAAGTCTAAGTTCGACGAACAACAACTTGTGACTCCTTAGGATTATCTTGTGTGTGCGTGCGTGTGGACACCCTATAATAATTCTCCCGTACACTGGTCGTGTCTTGTCCCTGTTACACAAAAAGCCTTCGGGCGTTTCAGATGCTCTCCTTGTGGGAGTGATCTCCGTGATACAAAAAGCCTTCGGGTGTTTCAGATGCTCTCCTTGCGGGAGTGATCTCCGTGATACAAAAAGTCTTCGGGTGTTTCAGATGCTCTCCTTGCGGGAGTGATCTCCGTGATACAAAAAGCCTTCGGGCGTTTCAGATGCTCTCCTTGCGGGAGTGATCTCCGTGATACAAAAAGCCTTCGGGCATTTCAGATGCTTCCCGAGCGGAAGTGATCTCCGTGATACAAAAAGCCTGCGGGCGTTTCAGGTGAACCCTAGCGGAAGTGATCTCTGTACTTCTTGTCCTGAGTTCTGGGGTTGGGGTAGGTTTGAGCGTGCGCACGGGGAGAGGGTCTGATCCCCCTCAACCCGTCAGGTGATCGCGCCCCGGCGTACACGTCCCGAGGTGACGGTTGTAGTTTTACCGCAAGCGCACGGTGTAGCGGCAAGCGGGTATCGAACACGAGGAGGTGGTGTTGGCTCCAATCTATCCTAGGTTGGTTTGACTACGAATGTTTTATTGGTGGAGATGGCTATGGTATGATGTAATGAAAATGGTGGTGGATGTCGGTGTCGGTGATAAAGAAGTTGGCTAAAATATCGATTCAAATATAATATAATAAAAGAGTCTAGGGCTAGGGAATCCCCACTACGGATCGTCATGCATCATTGGGAATAGTGAATCTCAATATTACTAGACTTGCGTTGAGGTGAACTAGTCGTAACTGAATAGAGAACCAAGCTCACGCTCTCGCGCTATTGCCGGTCTATAGCAAACCTAGGTTAGGGCCCAATCTCTTGCAAACCCTAACCTAAGCCACTAGCATTAGGATCGACATCATCGTTCAATCGCCCCTCGAGCCCACTCTCGTGCAAACTCGAGTTACGATCTAGGTTGTGATAGTTTGTATTCGTCCAATCTCTTGCAAACGAATATGTGTATAGATTTACAATTAAAAATCCTAGCTTTGGTCCAATCTCTTGCAAACCAAATCTAGAGAAACCCAATTGTAAACCTAAATCGAATATCTAGGCCTTCCCATCGATTAGAATCCAATCTCTTGCAAATCCCAAATCGATGGAAATCCCTAGCTATCCGTAGTAAATCAATCACAACCTAACCTCCTAGCAATTCTAGCAATTTAGAAATTCATTCATCACAAATATGAAATTAGATCCATAGGGCTCATCCCCAAACCCTAGAACAACAAATCTACTCAAGCATAGCAACAATGATATAGGAATCAATAAAAACAATTGCTTGCATACAAAAAGATAGAAAAACAAAGATTCAAATAATAAGAATAGAAATACTTAGCTTTGATGAAGAATTCCAATCCAAATACAAGCTTTTTGATCCAAGAGGGGGCCTAGGGCATGGCCTAACCTCTAAAAATAACTCTAAGAAAACATGTGGAGAACCCCCTCTAATGGTGGCTACAAACCCCTTAAATACTCCCCCAAAACCCTAGCAAGAAACCCTAAAAAACCCCTCAAATTCGTGCCCAAAAACAGCCCAAACCGCAACTTAAAATCTGGGCCCAGGCCGCACTCGGCCGAGTGGAAATGTCACCCGGCCGAGTGACACTGACATGCGAATTCCAGCACTGCAGCATCGACTTGCAGAAATTCCCCAGATTTCATTCGACCTCCGATTGATGCGTTCTTGGCGGCGTTGGAACCGTCACGAAGTCTACTATCCATAAAAAATATGAGAAAAATACTTTAACCTCTGGAATAATAGCAGATTTTAAAAGAGTGAGAGGTTATCTGAAAATCTGGGCGCTGCGTGTCATCGGCTTCACTCGGCCGAGCGGCAAATGTCACTCGGCCGAGGGGCATTTGGTACTTGGGCGGATGGCTTACGTCACTCGGCCGAGTCGGGCTTCTGGGGTAGACTGACGGATTACAGTAAGTTGGACATTTTGGCTTGCCGTCGTCTGGGTGCCACTCGGGCGGACGTAGTCTCCGCACTCGGCCGAGTCGGCGTGCGATGCTCGGCCGAGTGCACGCTGATACATCTTTGTTGCGTTTCTGATCTGGCCAGCCGAGCGAGGTCTCAATGCTCGGCCGAGTGACTCCTTCACTCGGCCGAGTGGCATGCTGAAAATACCCAATCTTCATCTTTTCGCTCCCCCGTCGCTCCTACGACGTTCTTTCTTCTTCCACTCCTCTTCCATTGCAGAATAACCCTCAAAAGGGCCATGGTTGACACTCCGGAGTGGGTGCAAATCCTCTTGATCTCACAATCGATCCAAATCGCTCCATATTTCCTGAAATACGACAAAAACAAGAAATAGTGAAAAGTATCGTAATATTGTCGAATAATCGTGAAAAGCGTGATATGGGCGATCAAAACGGTATGCAAATATGCAGAAAAAGGGTGTAAAATATGGAGTGATCAAAATCCCCCAAGCTTACCTCTTACTCGTCCTCGAGGAAGATAAGTAGAGAGACGAACTCGGGAGAAGAAAACAAAGGAAATGAAATGAAAGAAAAAGAAAGAACACGAGGTGGAAGGGGTCGCTAGATTCTTCTCTCGGATCTCAAGCCATAAGCTACACATCAAGATAACTTGGAAAATACAAATCACATGCTATAAGGATTTCATATCTTACATAAACATGGTACTTGCAAGCTTTTAAGAACAACAAAAGGGATTCTCTAAATTCATACAATCAATTCATATCCACGTCACGCATTTCATAGGATTTAATATACAAATGTTGGCGATGCACTTTTCAATCAAGAGTTATGAATGAAGCATATAAGATACACACCAAGCATGCAATAGAGAATAGAATAAGAGTCATGGCATTCACATATTTATATCGATTCATAAGAAATCTCCATAACTAATGTATTTTGCTAAGTTTCAGCATTATCAAACTTCCCCATTCGTGCACCTCTCCACTCTAATGTCGTACTCACTCATATGGTCAAACGAGTTCACCCCCCCCAAGCTTAGCTTGAGGCATCACATCTAAAGGAATATGATAGTGGAAAATGGGATTTTTGCCTTGGTTTTCCCAAGTATTTTGTGACTCCAATAATGAGATAGAGAAACATTTTTTTCTTTTTTTTTTCTTTTTGAACTTTTTGTTTCTCATTTTTCTTTTTGGATTTTTGTAAGAGCAATTTGATTTGTATTTTTGGCTTTTGGCTCCTTTTTGGCTTTTTGGACTTTTGGAGCTAACTTTTTCTTTTGTAGGGATTTTTGGGAAATAGATGCGATATAAGTAACTTTAGGAGGTAAACTCAAGTGACATGTAGAGAATAAAAAGATATATGTGGAGAAGGAAGTAATATAGCACTCGGTTCACTCTAAGATGTGCACGGACGGTTCAATAAGATAATGCATCAACTAAAACTCATATGTAAGCATGGATATTCTCAATCATTTCAATAAATAGTGAAGTCAAGCAGTAAAGTTTACAACCATATCAGGCATGCAACAGAAGATGAATAAGACAGTAAAACTGATGCTTCAGATATACTAATGATGCGTGAATCTTGGTGCATTTCCAACAAAAGCATTCCAAACACTAATCCATACATTCAGTTTCAATTAATATCATGCATTCATGTAGAGGAATCATCAAAAGAAATAGATTTGCAAGCATATGTGAATAGCAAGACTATGAAATACTCTAAGTAGCATGGCATGGAATAATAATCATCGTGATGGCTACTAAAGCAAGATATATCATCATAAGGAACAAATCTAGCAAAAGAAGAGAAAGGAAAATAAAGAAATAAAAAATAAAAGAGGAACGAAAAGAAAAACAAGCACATAACATGATGCATGACCACACATAAAAGGAAAATAAGATGGAAAAATCAAAAAGATGATGCAAAAATTTTGAAAATTTAAAGAAAAACCTAAAATAAAGTAAAAATGCAACTAATACATCTAAATGGCATGGAAATGCACTCCCCCAAGCTTAAACTTCACATTGTCCTCAATGTGATCATAATGGAAGAATATGAGGAACAACGATAATAATAGGGGGTGAATGCAAAATGATGAAATGAATGACATGAACTCCTAATGCAACTACATGCACATGCAATGATGCATGAGAGCGCTTTCGCCCAAGCTTATACCAAATAATCATATTCAAATGACTCGATCAAGAATGTCATGATTTTGCAAAGCGTGATCAAGCCAAATGAATAAGAAAGTGAGGTTTCACTTGAAAGAAATGCTCGGTGCTGGTGAGCAAAAAGGATGTGACACATCAAAATATTAAGGGGCAATTAATATATATAACGGGTTGGGGTGTAAATGATTATTGTGGCCATCATATGAGGTGATATTTATTCAAACAAATCTATACGGTCCTCTCGCTGTCGAGAGAATTCGCGTTTATTTAAAGCATAAAAATTTCTACACTACTGGATTGATATCACCTATAGCAAAAGGTGGATCCAGTATCTTTGCCGGTGCAGGCAACTGCTCCAACTGCTCTTTCCGTGGCTCTGCCAGGCGCGTATGTCCACGGACTCCAACGAACTCCAGCAATGCATCCTCCAGCATTCCCACAAGGACTCCACATGTACCCTGCAAAGAATAGGATGCATCAGTTCGCCGTAAAAAATTCACCCTCATAATAAAAGTATCCCAAAGAGGATCGTCTATAGAAATATATGAAGTAAATAATGGTGGACGATACTTCCCTGGAAATAATCCAATATCCTCATGTGCTGTGATAGCTGTCTCCATGGTGTCCTCTCTAAGCTGCTCATGTGTATCTGGATCATGGGTGTGGACCTCCTCGATAGGCTCGTCAAACTGTGACATGTCCAAGCATACCTCCGGTCCATAATCGTATGTGTGCTGCAAGAGGTACGACGTGTCAAAAATATCTGAATCAAAATAAATATCAAATGGAATACATGATTCAGAAATGGAATGAGTAAAAATATCTCCCTGAGTGGGAGCAGTAAGCTCTGTGGGATAGTCCTCGATGTCAGTGGAAGGATGAGGTGGCTGCGGGAGCTCTAATGGAGGAGAATAGTGCTCGAGATCCTCATGAATGGCTATGTCCTCATCCCGATGTACGACCTCCTCGATGATAAGCTCTGGCTCTGTATGTAAGGCCTCCTCAAAATCATGCTCTGGATCCGCATGTGAGGCCTCCTCGTCAATATGCTCTGGCTCGACAGTGTGCTCCTTTGCCTTCTCATCAACTATTAATGTAGGCTCTCTCTGGAATGGTGATGCTGGCTGCTCCTGTGTGTCAACTCGTGGGGATGTATCATGTGGAGGGGAATGCCCACAAGCAATCCGAAAATATAGTATATCCCCATCAAGACTGACATGGATGTTCTCCTCAATTGTTCCTGCAGCTGAAACACGGTTCATAACAAAATCTGTAAATCGTAACTCAAATGCATCACCTCCTGTAATGCTCTCTGAACCGGTGAATCTCACTGACTCCAAGAGGCCCTCCAATAAGTTCTGAAATGCTTTCTCCTCAAAATCTGTGGTCCACATAATACCATCCATAACACCTGATAAACAAAGATAAATACCTGGAGAAAAATATCAGTGGCACAAAAGAATATAGAAATGATAATAATGGTGGCGGGGGTGAAAATTCTTTTTGTTAAAAATTTTTTTTTTTCGTAGTCTAATCAACCTAATTATGAAAAATTGGCACCCAACGGGAAACACCTCCCCGGCAACGGCGCCAAAAACTTGATCGCGCCCCGGCGTACACGTCCCGAGGCGACGGTTGTAGTTTTACCGCAAGCGCACGGTATAGCGGCGAGCGGGTATCGAACACAGGGAGGACGAATGACCGTGCTTGCTCCTAATCAACCTGGCTATTCAGAGGGATAATTGCCTTGGGCGATCCTGTCACAATCGTCAGACAAAAGTGCAAAATATCAAATCAAATAGAGAACGCCTAGGGAATGGGGAATCCCCACTACTCACCGTATTTCACAATTGTGGTTCGCCGGTATCGAAATCGCTAGGATGAGAATTCGGATGAACTAGTTGCAACTAAATATGGAACCAGGCTCACGCTCTCGCGCTGTTGCCGGTCTATAGCTATCCTGGGTTTGGGTCCAATCTCTTGCAAACCCTAGCCTAGGGAAGCTAGCATTAGGATCAACATCATCGTCCAATTGCGCACCGAGCCCAATCTCTTGCAAACTCGGTCCACAATCTAGATTAGGATAGTTCCTACCCGTCCAATCTCTTGCAAACGGGTATCGGCACGGAATTGCAACCGGAGATCCTAGCATCGGTCCAATTTCTTGCAAACCGATACTTCGAAAATCCGACTCCAACCCAATTCGGATTTCTAGGGCTTCCTATCGAATTGGGATCCAATATCTTGCAAATCCCTATTGACGTGAATACCTAGCTATCCGTAGTAATTCGATCCCAATCTAATCCCTAATAACAATCCTGGCTCAATTCCTACCAATTCAACACAAATACGAAATTGGGCTCGTAGGGTTCATCCCCACGCCCCAAGACGTGGAGACTACTCACTAATCATAGCAATAGCACAATAATTGGCAAAGAAATAGACAATGGAATTCATCACAACAATGATATAAACAATAAAAATAGAGTTTTTGTGGAAGAGAAATGCAAACCAATGTAGATCTTCAATCAACCCAACAAAAATCCAAGTTTTTCTCTTCACCAATCACAATTAATAAAGCTAAAAAGTAGACTCAAAAAGCTGCAAAAAATCTGAGAGGTGGCTCCCAAAACTAGGGTAAAAACAGAGCTTAAATAGCCCCAAAAATCGTCTAAAAATCCTGACCAAAACGCCCCTGCACAGCCTGTTTTCCGCAAATTTCGCTACAGGCAGCGCATCGCACTCGGCCGAGTGACAAAAGTCGCTCGGCCGAGTGAAAACCCTGTCAATTTTCCAGTAAGTCGGGGACTTCAGTGGTCTTCAGTTCGGGGGTGGCTCGGCCGAGTGAGTTGTCGTCACTCGGCCGATGGCTTCACTTCACTCGGGCGGACGGGATTTGCCACTCGGCCGAGTGGGTCTTCTGAAGCTCAGATGGCCGAAAAACAGTAACTTCGGTCTTTTTGAGGGCCTTCGTCTGGGCGCCACTCGGGCGGACGTGGTATCGTCACTCGGCCGATGTGGTCTCCGTCGCTCGGCCGAGTACACATGGAAGTCGTGTCTGAACGGGTCGGCCGAGCATTGTCTCGCTGGTTGGCCGAGTGGCTCCTCCACTCGGCCGAGTGGGACACAAAAAATGCCCAAACTGGTCGTTTTGGCCTACTCGTCGCTCCGGCGACGTCCATTCTTCTTCCGCTCCTCTCCAACAGCAAAATACCCCTCGGGGAGGTCGTCGGTGGCCGTCTAGATTACACGCATCTCGAGATCACTCCTAATCGCGCCAAATCACCTGAAATGCGACAAAAACAACAAATCGTGAAAAGCATCGCAATATCGTCGATATATCGTGAAAAACATGATTTGGGCGATCAAAATGGCATGCAAACATGCGGGAAAAGGGTGTAAAATAAGGAGTGATCATCAGGCGTGAACCCTTCGTGTCTCACGTGTCGTGTCCGGTCAGTCTTGTCTTGTCTAGTTCCGTCTTGTCCTGACACCTTTAGGATAGTCCCGTAGTTGGTAGCACACGCTACGACTACTACTTGTCCCGTTTTACTTTCCTGCTGCGTTACTTCCTGTTGTGTTACTCTGTTATAACCACAGCATGCTAATCAACCAGTAAACTGTTGTGTAATAGAATCTCAGCATGTTAATCAACCAGTAAACCGTTGTTAAAGTTTGGTGCACTTGCAGTAAAGTCTAACCCTTCTTGTAGACTTTACCTGACGTACAGTTCCTTTCTCTTGGGTGATGTACGCCAGGTGCTTAGCCAGAGTTCGTGGACGAGTCAGACTTACTGGAGTACGTGGAGCCGAGGACGTCGACCCAGAGTACGTGCCCGACAAGGACCAGACCTAGAGGTCTTTTTAGTCGCCACTTTCAGAGGTTGTTGCTTTTAGGTTTGCTTTTAAATCTTTTGTTGCCATGCTTAGGCTCCTTTTTAGACTTTGTACTCGTTGGATATTATATCTCTAATTTAATGAATGCAACTTCCTTTCTGTACTTCTGTTGTTTCGAATTTTATTAATGCAAGAACCTGAAACTTTTAAAATGGTACCCTACAGACGCTTATTGGGTCCGAGCTTTACAGCTCCGGCCTAAGCGGGCATCAGTCACGCTTCTCCTCCGTCTTTTTGGGAAGCGGGGCGTGACAAGAACTTTGGGGGTTATGTTGGTTATGTTGGTTATGTTGTTTTGTTGTTCTGTTGTTGTTCGTATGTTGCATATGGGATGTCTGTTGTTCAGACTATGGGTTGTTTTGAGTACTTGGATATATGGGATGTATGTACTTTGGCATTAGCTTTTGTATGTTGTAGTTCTTCACTTCGTTGGATATTCTGTACATGTTTGTTTTGTTGGTACTGTCATTCGCTAGTTGTTCATTTGCCTAGTTTGATGCTCATTTGCATATACTGTTAATGTTTGTGTCTTTCTTTTCCTGTTTTGTGCTATAGCCATTTCTATGGCAAAGTTCTGGTTCCCTTCATATTCTGCAGGCCGATCTAACATCTAACATTTCTTTCCGGCATCCTGTTATTTGACTTTTTGACAGACTTGGACTCATTTTGTTGTATGTTGCTCTCTCCATATTCTTATATACTTGGACTCATTTTGGCATTTTTTCTCCACGTCCTGTCAAGTTAATTTGCTTATATCCCCTGGTTACTTGGATACTTGTTATATGATGTTATGTTCTCTGTTCATTCTTATTACTTCTTTCTTTATCCTCTGTTTGGCTTGTAACAGATCATATCATCTATTTTTTATCACGGGACCTCTTACATATTTTAATGGCATGTCCTTTTCATTTTTTTACTGGCCTGCCCTCCATAATTCGGTCTACTACTCAATTTCCACTACTGACCAACTTTTTGTTCATTTTTTTAACAAGGCAATATACTCCATTTTTTATCCTCATTTATATTTTTATCTCTTATTTTTTCGCTTATTTTTTTTACTAACCCTAATTTGCCTCTTTTTGAGGATTCCAAAGGGGGAGAATATATTTCATCTACTCAGGGGGAGTATTCACAAACTCCACATATTCAGGGGGAGTATATCTGATATGTTCAATTTTAACGATATATATTTTTTATGTTTGTCATCATCAAAAAGGGGGAGAATGTTGGAATTTCATAATTCCATATTTCTATTCCCATATGGTTTTGATATGACAAACACATTCAGTGCTACTAACTCTATGTATGCAGATACAAATCAATGCTGAGTTCCACTCAAATGAGATATCTTCATGCACACTCAATCAGATATATCATTCATGAAGCTGGAAAGACAAAGGCACCTAATCCACAACTTGGATATATAATCACTTGATAAGGATCTCCTGCAAAGAAGCTTCTCAGATTCAGTTACAAATGCAGTCTTTTCTACGGCTTTATGTAATCATGTAAAATTTACTTTATTAGAGTCATAAAGCCTTGTGATAATATGTCTTAGTCATCTAGGTTCCATTCCTCAGAGATCTACACTTCCTAAATTCGAAAATTCGCAACTTTGAAAATTGGCAGCCAATAACCTCATTTTGGTCGACCAATTTTAAACCTTCGAATTTGACTATGGGATTACATATGCTAACTCCCATAACCATGTAGATTCTATAACTGCCTTCCAACGGTCGAAATTCTCTATCTAAATTTTGGTCGACCAATTTCAAAACTAGCCGTTTTGATCCCAAATTTTCAGGGACGGTTCTTGCCCGTTTTCCAACGTTAACTACAGTCCCCAACCGTCCCTAAACACTATAAATAGAGGGGTAGACCCTCTCTTTATTTTCACTCACTTTCCTCTTCTTTACTCTCTTATTTGTTGAAATCAAGGCTTTCATTTTCTAAAGCTTTAGGCCATTAGTTGTTCTTTTCTTATTTGTAAGAAGAAATCATTAGATTTCTTTCTTCGTTTAAGAACGGAAGAACTTGGATTTTCAACATCATTTTGGAATGTTGTTTGTGTTCATAATTGTAAGAAGAAATCAATTGATCTCTCTCTTTTTTTATGAACCAGAGAACTTCAAGTGTTGCTCTTCATTACATATCTTTTACATCTTGAAGTTCATCTTCTAAACACCATCCTTGAATTCTTTCTCTGAAATTTATAACAAGGCTATATGTGTTTTTCTATTTCATTATTTAACAGGTTTGAATCTCTGTTTAGAGATTGTACAAAGTTTGGGACATGGGGAGTGTCGCCATTTTTGTAAGTTTGTGCTTGCGGGCAAGTGATTATAGTGGATTAAAATCTCTACGGGGTAGAGGACTGGAGTAGGATCACAAGGATCCGAACCAGGATAAATCTCTGTGTTTGCAATTGATTTAATTTCAGTACTTTTCATTTTATTTCTGTGTCATCTTTGCAAATATTACTAACATTTTATTTGCAACATTTTTATTATATACACTATTCACCCCCCCCTCTAGTGTATTGATCCATACAGGCTAAAATTACATTGTGGGGTTGTTCAGTGAACTCATTCTCCAATGAACACATGTGTCTCCTCTTCGACTTCGCTAAGTCAAACGATCATGATATCATCGTCACTGCTACACTGTGAAGACTAAGACACAATGGTTTATCCGATGTTTCGATATCCTTTTCTCGAAACATCTACGACCACGAACGTTTCCAGACTTATGCTACTAACGGTCAAACACTTATCCATGATTGAGATCCTCATTTCAATACATGTTTGACCTTGCATTAAATCTCAGGACTTTTCCTAAGTTTCTAATGATAACAACATTATGATTAACTTAGATAAATTTCTTACCATACATCTTACTATAATTTTGAACAAGATGTCTGTACAATTACACAGAGATGAATTGACTCGAGGGCATACATCTCCCAGCACATACTACTTCTACACGGACATCATCTGTACACACTTCTACTCATGCACAACCGATTATTCCTGATGTTCCAACTACAGAACAATCCCAATCCAGATTACAAAAATCTGCGATTTGGGATAACTATACGGTTGAAACTGTCGCTGGCAAAGGCCCGCGTGCAGTTTGCAAAATATGTAGAGCCGATTTTACTTGCAAACCTTCTGATGGTACAACACACCTAAAAAGTCATATATCATCTCACTTAAAAAAGACCTTAATCTGGCAACATTAAATTTATCTGGATCTTCTTCCTATTTATCTAATTTCTTATACTCTGGTGAGACTATGAGAAAAGAAATGGAAAGATTGGTTTTATGCCGAGAATTGCCATTTAGTTGTGGGGAAAGATCCGAATTAGAAAGGTTTAATCAAGTGGCACTTAACCCTGCCTTTCGAAGAGTGCCTAGAAACACTCTTCGAATAGATGTTTTGTCAGCTTTTGAAGTTGGGAAAGCTAAATTGATTGATAATATTGCTAGTGTAAAATCAAGAATAGCTTTGACTTCTGATATTTGGACAACAAAATGGGGTGTTTCATATTTATGTGTTACATCACATTTTCTAGATAATGCTTACATGTTAAATAAGATGTTTATAGGATTTAGAATGTTAGAGCATTCTCATACTGGGGGTGTAATTTCTAATGTAATAATGTATGTAATTCATGATTTTAATATTTCAGAAAAGATTTTTTCAGTTACTGTTACGCCCTAAAGGCCGGCCTAGTTGATAAAGGCCCACTCAAATAGCGTATCAACAATCCTCATCAATGAGGACCAGTTCACCATGACTGACAAGAACTCGCCAAGGCTCAGAGCAGTGCGCCCTTGAGGACCGCCAAGCTCGCACAAATAAACCCCCCCCCCCGAATCTCCCTAGTGAGAACTAGCTCTGACGAGAAGCTCGCCGAGTCCTAGAGAAGATTGCCCAAGCAGAGCGACAAGCTCATCATCCGAACCAGAGAGAAGAGTCCTCCGACAGATCGCATGCATTCTATGCTAGCTCACCCCAGAGTAGCTCTCCACAGAGGTAGCTCGCCTACCTCTCCGCTCGAAGCAGTCTGCCCAAGGAGGGAGGCAATCCGCCACTAACATCACCACAAGTTTCACTACAAACAAAGTCTAACAAAAGCACGCC
This sequence comes from Scilla litardierei, assembly GCA_030789695.1. Classification (NCBI taxonomy): domain Eukaryota; kingdom Viridiplantae; phylum Streptophyta; class Magnoliopsida; order Asparagales; family Asparagaceae; genus Scilla; species Scilla litardierei. The sequence goes on along the minus strand of CM061141.1, from coordinate 189,824,686 downwards.
TGGCCGCTTCGCCGCCTGACAGCCTACCAAAAGCGCCACCTGACATTTACGGCTCTGACCTCCTGACAAAAGCACGCCTGACACGTTCTGTCTTGGCGCCAACGGTCAGATCCCTGACATCCTGGCACCGCCGGCTCCGCAAAAGCAACCGACTCTAGCAGTCTATAAATATCCCCTCACCTCCGAGCGAGAAATGGGTTGGTTGGTTAGTTTATTCACCTCTAAGAAACTCCATACATTTCTACTTACATTCAAGGCCAAATATCCTCCACATATTTGCACCTTCCACACTAGTCCACCATGCAAGCGTCGATCTGTCTCTAAGATCGCCCTTCGTGTCCAATATCTTTTCTTCAGTCATCTACTGACTTAAGTATCGGAGAGGCTGCGGGGTGAAAGCCGGCCCGGCCTTTCTGACAGGTTTCTCCTCTTGTAGGAAGTTCGCCCTTGTAGCTACGGATGTGCGACCTGTGCCATTCTTTCCCAACGATCTAGCTTCCTTCAATCCAACCGCAGGCGTCCAGCTCCTCTTGACGGGCGATCTCGAGATCAACATCCTCTAATCACCTTCCGATTGGAGTTAGCCTCACCATCATCCCCATAAATTGGTAACCATAGTGCCCTTGGTTCTCCCTCAATATAAATTCATTGTAGCGGATTCGACCCCGCAACAGTTACGTTTGATAATGCCTCCAATAACACTAGTGCAATTAGTTGCTTAAAAAGAAATTTGACCACTGGTATAGAGGGGTTGTTGTTCCATCAAAGATGAGCATGTTACGTCTTGAACTTGAAAGTTTTTGTCACGCCCCGCTTCCCAAAAACAACGGAGGCGAAGCGTGACTAGGCCCGCTTAGGCCAGGGCTAAGGAGCCCTGACCCAATAAGCATCTGTGTGGTACCAAGACGAAGGTACAGGTCCCTGCATGTTAGTACAGAACAATAAGAGCACAAGAAAGGAAGGACAAATCATTTTATTCCAACATATCAAAAGTACCGAGTCTCAACGCCCCAAAGGGCTACAACAGCAGAAAAGGAAATCTAACGGTGCAAGCACCCGGCCTAAATAAGGAAACAAAAGGTGCTACGCACCCAACTAAAATAAATGGAAATCTCTGGAAACTGCAACGAGAAGTCTCTAGCTCTGGTCCTCCTCAGGATCGTACTCAGGATCGACGCTCTCTGGCTCCACGACAGCTGGTAAGTCAGTATCCTCAAAGTACTCTGGTTCGATCCCTGACGTACAGCACCAAAAGAAGGAACTGTACGTCAGGTATTGTCTACAAGAAAAGGTTAGACCAAACTGCAAGTGCACCAATTATTTAACAACGTTTTACTGGTTGATTAACATGATGAGGTTATAACAGACGAACAAAAGAAGGTACACACAGCAGGAAAGTAAACACGACGAGTAGTAGTCGTAGTGAGTGCTACCGACTACGGGACTATCCTACAGGTGTCAAGACAAGACGAAACATGGAAAGCCAGACAGGACAAGACAAGACACGAAAAGGGTTCATGCCTTTACGGTTCGAGGGGGATCAGACCCTCTTGCCGCGTGCACGCTCAACCCTACTCCAAAACCCCAAGTATCGTGACAGGACAAGAGATCACTTGCTCTAGCTTGACAAGTGCCCTATTGCTCTCTGAGATGTGTATCAGTACAAGGGATCACCTGCTCTAGCTTGACAGTTGCCCTATTGCCCATCGGGCTGTGAATCGGTACAAGGGATCACTCGCTCTGGCTTGGCGAGTGCCCTATTGCCCAGCGGGCTGTACAAGACCGGAAAGGACATGACAAGACTAAAAGGACATAACACGATAAAACAGGAGGGGTTGTACTAGGGTGTCCACAACTCACACATACACATGTCAATCCTATGTTGTCAAAATTGTTGTTATTGGACTAAGACTTCGTTGTCAAGTCTGAGCCTTCGGGGGCGTTCCGGACGCTATCATTTCACGTCCGGTTCTCATGTTTCTAAATTAACAATTATACCCGGACTAAGGCCTAAACATGGCCAAGAACACAAGTGGTACACTTGCCTGCGGTGGCGAGTGCGTCGTCTTCCTGGAATGTCTCGTCCAAACGTCTCGTCGGTGAAAGAGTGTCTGAAAATCGTGACACGGCGACGGTGTCAGATCACGATTCAATAATTCCTATTAGGGTTGTGTCTAGGTTATTGGGACTATCCTATTCATAAAAATCACATTTTTAATGCATTTAACCCTATCGACGATCTATCCTATGTGCACATACATAAAGTCCATTCGTCGATTTAACTATGGCTGTACAACGCTTTAAGGATCAACGGAAAATAAATTTAATTGATTAAAATCGCTGATTTTAATTAGGGTTTTGATTATCTATAGTGTGGGTTTCTACGTGTTTAGGGAACCAATGTGATTCGACGATCGAACGGAGATCCCGCATCAGATCTGGAAAAGGTGGAAGCTTTGCGTTGTCCGGACGTTCCTAGGCCGCGGGTAGCGCAGCGAGGAACGTAGATCGTTGGTGGTGTCGTCAGCCTCCATAGGTGGTGGCGAAGATCTCGACGTCTCCCGGGGTCGTCGTCGCTAGATTTGAGGTTGGATCGCCACGCGAAGTGTCGGCGACCGGAGCTTGGCCGTGGGGTTTTAAATCTGAGGGGAAAGAGGGGTGGTCGGCTATTTGTGGGGAAAAATCGGAATAAAAGAAACAGGAGAAGGAAGTGAGGAAGGAGAAAAAGAGAAGGGAGAATGGACCTTGGAGAAGATGGAGGGCGCAAGGGAGGAGGATGGAGAGGTAGGGGAAAAGAAAGAGATGAGTTGGGGAAGAAGATGGCTCAAAATAATGAGGGGAAAAGAAAGAAGGCCGTGCATTTAAATAAGAAAATGAAACGGCGGCTAGCTCAAAACTAGGGTTTCGGGGGTCAGTTAGTCGGTCAGAGAAGGGTGGTTGACCGACTAGTTTGAGAACTAGTCGGTTGGTCGTCTAACTGTGACAGACTAAAAGGCAAACAGAGAACAGTGTCGGTACAGGGTTGATAGATTTAGTCGGTCTGTGAAAGCTCGTCGACCGACTAGTTTGCAACCTAGTCGGTCGGCCAGTGTTCATTGACCGACTAAAGGGTAAAATTGGTCGACAAGAGATTTTGAAGATTAGTCGGTCAGCGAAGAAACCTAACCGACTAGTTCGTCAACTAGTCGGTCGGTATTCGTTCTTTGACCGACTAACAATAAACAGTAACTTGACTGCATGAAATGATCTCTAACTTAGTCGGTCTGCGAAGAAGTGTTGACCGACTAGTTCGACAACTAGTCGGTCGGTGGATGAACTTAGACCGACTAAGCGTAAACAGTAACTTAGTGGAAAAATCTGACGGAAACTAGTCGGTCCACGAAGAGTTTCTGACTGACTAGATTGGCATCTAGTCGGTCAGTCCTTGTTCTTAAACCGACTAAAATGCACACCAAGTCTCCAAATGAGGTGCGAAGCTTCGGGATGGGTTCTAGGGACTCCTAAGATGGGTCTGGCTCAAGATAAAAGCGTCATGTAGCACGCTCAGCTCCAGATAGGGGAAAAGAGATACTGAAAAGAATATATATATATATATATATATATATATATATATATATATATATATATATATATATATCTATATATATATATATATATGTCATCATACAGAAACCAGCTGTTACATCCTACCCACCTTAAGAAAATTCCGCCCTCGGAATTTCTATCAGAAAAGGTGAGGGTAACGCTCTCTCATCTCATCCTCTCTCTCCCAAGTGGACTCTCCAGGTGATCCGTGACGCCACATCACTCTCACCAGGTCGACTACCTTATTCCTCAACTGTTTCTGTCGACGGTCCAAAATCTGCACTGGCTGCTGGTCATAGGTTAGGTCCGGACGGACCGTGATCTCTGAGAAATCCACCGTGTGCGATGGATCACTGACGTACCGACGTAACTGAGATACGTGGAATACGTCGTGAACCCCCACCAAAGATGGTGGCAGAGCTAGGCGGTAGGCCACTGCTCCCACACGTTCCAGCACATCGAAAGGTCCAATGTACCTCAGACTCAGCTTCCCCTTCTTCCCGAATCGGATAACTCCGCGGTTCGGAGAAATCTTCAAGAAGACGTGGTCTCCAGGCTGAAACTCCAAAGGTCTCCTCTTGGCATCTGCCCAATGCTTGAAGCGATCCTGTGCAACTCTGAGCTTCTCCCTGATGTCCCTCACGACATCCACAGCTTCCACTATCATCTCTGGACCCAACAGCTCCCGATCTCCGACGTCATCCCAGCTCAGTGGTGATCGACATTTCCTCCCATATAAGGCAGCAAACGGCGCCATGCCAATGCTCGCCTGGTAGCTGTTGTTATAAGAAAACTCCACCAAATGGAGATGGTCCTCCCAAGATCCCTTCCAATCGAGTGTACAAGCTCGCAGCATATCCTCTAGTATCTGAATAGTCCTCTCGGACTGGCCATCGGTCTGCGGGTGGTACGCCGTGCTGAAACTCAGACTCGTACCCAAATGCTCCTACAGACTTCTCCAGAACTGAGATGTAAATCTCGAGTCTCTTTCAGACACGATGCTCACGGGAACTCCGTGTAAGCGTACAATCTCCTGCACGTACACGGTCTACGTCACAACTAACTCAAAGAGGAGAAATTAAAGAGAAGTAGAAATGAAATTTTACCTCTAGATATTTCCTCGCCAAAGCTTCCGTAGACTGACCCACTCGGAAAGGAATGAAATGCGCAGACTTAGTCAACCGATCAACGATCACCCAGACTGCGTCGTTCTGTTTCGGGGTCCGAGGTAAACCAGTCACGAAGTCCATCGTAATATGTTGCCACTTCCACTCCAGAATAGGAAGCGGTTGTAGCAGTCCAGCCGTACGATGGTGCTCAGCCTTCACCTGTTGGCATATTAAACACTTGGCAACGCTCTGTGCCACACTCCTCTTCATGCCAATCCACCAGTAATTCAGTCGAAGGTCCTTATACATCTTGGTACCACCAAGATGTATAGAATATGGCGAGCTATGAGCCTCGCTCAAAAGCTCCTCCCGAACATCGCCTGCAGGTACGCAGAGTCTGCTGCCGTACCGCAGCGAACCATCCTCATGAATCACGAACTCAGCTTGCAGCCCTGCTTCAACATGCCTCCTGATCCTCTGCAACTTTGGATCTCCTGCCTGTGCTGCCTTGATCCGATCCACGATCGTGGACTGAATCTGCAAATTCATGAAAGAATGAACTACACCAGGTATGACAACCTCCAAATCCATCTCCTTCAGCTCCTGCTGAATCCTCCAATCAGCTGTATGCCTCATAGCAGTAGGAAGTCTACTCAAAGCATCCGGCACTACGTTCACTTTCCCCGGATGATACTGTAAATCAATCTCATAGTCAGCCATGAGCTCCAACCAGCGTCTCTGACGCATGTTAAGCTCCTTCTGCGTGAATATGTACTTCAAACTCTTCTGATCGGTGAAAATCTTCACGCTCTCACTCAGTAAGAAGTGCCTCCAAATCTTCAATGCAAAGATCACCGCTGCCAACTCAAGATCATGCGTCGGGTAATTCTTCTCGTGAGTCCTCAACTGACGATAAGCATACGCGACCACGTGGCCATGCTGATGCAGAACGCATCCTAGGCCCTTCCCTGATGCATCACAATAAACTTCAAAGCCTCTGCTTCGATCCGGTACTGCCAACACCGGTGTCGTGGTCAATCTCGCCTTCAAGATACTGAAGGCCTTCTCACAAGCATCTGACCAAAGAAACTCCACGTCCTTTCTCGTTAGCTTCGTCATTGGCTCAGCAATCTTCGAGAAATCCTTGATGAACTGCCGATAATAACCTGCTAAACCAAGGAAGCTCCTGATGTCGGACGCTGACTGCGGAGTCGGCCAATCTCGAACTGCTCTGACCTTCTCCGGATCTACTGATATGCCATCACCGGACACCACGTGTCCCAGGAATGCGAATCTGTCCAGCTAGAACTCGCACTTGCCATACTTGGCATACAACTTGTATCGCCTCAGCGTCTCCAGCACTGTCCTCAGATGACAGCTGTGCTCCTCTTCAGACTTCGAGTAAATAAGAATGTCGTCAATAAAGATAACGACAAACTTATCCAGGAAATCGTAGAAAATCAAATTCATAAGGTTCATGAACACAGCTAGAGCATTGGTCACGCCGAAAGGCATAACCACGAACTCATAGTGCCCGTACTTCGTCCGGAAAGCCGTCTTTGGAATGTCATCCTTCTTCACCTTCAACTGATGGTATCTGCTCCTCAAATCCAACTTTGAGAAAACTCTCGAACCTCCCAGCTGATCAAATATGTCGTCGATGCGTGGCAGTGGATACTTGTTCTTCACGGTGGCAGTATTCAATCCTCGATAGTCCACGCACATCCTGCGGGACCCATCCTTCTTATTCACAAGCAACACTGGTGCACCCCACGGTGACACACTAGGGTGGATGAAACCCTTCTGCAACAGCTCTTCTAGTTGCTTTCGCAGCTCCTCTAGCTCCGCGGGAGCCATCCTATACAGCGCCTTCGATATCGACTGTGCACCCTGCATCAGATCAATACCGAACTCCAAAGCCCTGTCGGGTGGCAGACCCGAGATATCTTCCGGAAAGACGTCGTCGAAGTCTCTGACAACTGCTGGTCGGTCGATCACCATCTCCATCTGCAACGCTGCTAGCACCGGCACTTCCGGCTTGGCCCGAAATCTGATGGGCCCAAGCGACTCATCTCTGCTGTGGAACTCGAATTCCGGATGGCCTGGAATCCGGAATACCACTCTCTTGCTGTGACAGTCGATCGAAGCGTTGAAATATCCCAGCCAATCGATGCCAAGGACGACATCGAAATGCGGCAGATCATGGACGATGAAATCTGTTTATAACTCATGTCCACTGACCACTAGAGGAATCGATCGACATCCCATGTTCACAGTCACCACTCCGTTCCCCGTGGTGATGTCCCAACACTTAGGAAGTGTGTGGGTAGGAATGGAGTGCTTTGTTATAAACCTCCGGGATAAGATGCACATGGATGCACCTGAGTCAAACAAAGCCAAAGCAGGGTGAGAGAACACAAGAATGGTGCCTAGGAGACAAAGGGTCTAAGGTCAAACACTACTCTAATAATCAAACAAACAAGCAACACTAACAAGACTAGCAATACAAGGTCTAACTAGGAAATGAAAAGACTAAGTCAAAGAGTTACCTGCAATAACTCCATCCAGCTCCTCAGTCTCAACATCTATCATGGTATAGGCCGACCTCTGAGGCTGCACTGCCCGCTGGTACATCTGCCTCTGTGGCACCAAGGGTGGTCCACGAACAGCAGGTCCTCTCTGGACTGGGGCAGGCACCCTCATCTGCAACGGGGCTGGCGCTCCAACATCAGCAGTGCGGGCTCTAGGACAATCCTTCGTAGCATGCGAAGCATCTCCACAAAGTAGGCACAGACCCAGCTTCCTCCGACAGTTGATCTGAACATGTCCGGGCTTGCCGTAGAAATGGCACGGACCCTTGCTCTGCTGCTGCACTGGTGCTCCAGGTCTATTGAATGGCACGGTCTGGACTGGCCTCATCATCAGGAGGCGAAGCGTGACTAGGCCCGCTTAGGCCAGGGCTAAGGAGCCCTGACCCAATAAGCGTCTGTGTGGTACCAAGACGAAGGTATAGGTCCCTGCATGTTAGTACAGCACAATAAGAGCACAAGAAAGGAAGGACAAATCATTTTATTCCAACATATCAAAAGTACCGAGTCTCAACGCCCCAAAGGGCTACAACAGCAGAAAAGGAAATCTAACGGTGCAAGCACCCGGCCTAAATAAGGAAACAAAAGTTGCTACGCACCCAACTAAAATAAATGGAAATCTCTGGAAATTGCAACGAGAAGTCTCTAGCTCTGGTCCTCCTCAGGATCGTACTCAGGATCGACGCTCTCTGGCTCCACGTCAGCTGGCAAGTCAGTCTCCTCAACGTACTCTGGCTCGATCCCTGACGTACTGCACCAAAAGAAGAAACTGTACGTCAGGAATGGTCTACAAGAAAAGGTTAGACCAAACTGCAAGTGCACCAATTATTTAACAACGTTTTACTGGTTGATTAACATGCTGAGGTTATAACAGACGAGCAAAAGAAGGTACACACAGCAGGAAAGTAAACACGATGAGTAGTAGTCGTAGCGAGTGCTACCGACTACAGGACTAGCCTACAGGTGTCAAGACAAGACGAAACATGGAAAGCCAGACAAGACAAGACAAGACACGAAAAGGGTTCACGCCTTTACGGTTCGAGGGGGATCAGACCCTCTTGCCGCGTGCACGCTCAACCCTACCCCAAAACCCCAAGTATCGTGACAGGACAAGAGATCACTTGCTCTAGCTTGACAAGTGCCCTATTGCTCTCTGAGCTGTGTATCAGTATAAGGGATCACCTGCTCTAGCTTGACAGGTGCCATATTGCCCATCGGGCTGTGAATCAGTACAAGGGATCACTCGCTCTGGCTTGGCGAGTTCCCTATTGCCCAGCGGGCTGTGCAAGACGGGAAAGGACATGACAAGACGAAAAGGACATGACACGTAAAACAGGAGGGGTTGTACTAGGGTGTCCACAACTCACACACACGCATGTCAATCCTATGTTGTCAAAATTGTTGTTATTGGACTCAGACTTCGTTGTCAAGTCTGAGCCTTCGGGGGCGTCCCGGACGCTATCATTTCACGTCTGGTTCTCATGTTTCTAAAATAACTATTCTACCAGGACTAAGGCCTAAACATGGCCAAGAACGCAAGTGGTACTCTTGCCTGCGGTGGCGAGTGCGTCGTCTTCCTGGAACGTCTCGTCCAAACGTCTCGTCGGTGAAAGAGTGTCTGAAAATCGTGACACGGCGACGGTGTCAGATCACGATTCAATAATTCCTATTAGGGTTGTATCTAGGTTATCGGGACTATCCTATTCATAAAAATCACATTTTTAATGCATTTAACCCTATCGACGATCTATCCTATGTGCACATGCATAAAGTCTATCACGCCCCGCTTCCCTAAAATGGAGGCGAGACATGAAAAGGTCCGCACGAGAGTGGAGCTGTGAAGCCCCAAACCTGATAAGCGTCGATAAAACGTAACCAGGTCCCTGTAACCACAAACGGAACAACAATAATAACACAAGGAGAGACAGAAACAAAATCTTAATCTCAGAAAATGTCCAACATTAAAATTAAGTTCAACATCCAGAAAAGCCACCAGGCTAAAAGAAAGAGTCTAAAGGCCCAGAACAAGGACAAACAAATACAAACGTAAACAGAGTATAGGTGCTGCGCACCGACAACTACAGCAGTCTAAAACAATAAGGGAAAGCTCAACGAAGACACGAGGACTGGTCCCCAGTGTCCACGTACTCCTCGCCAAACACAGACTCGGGCACGGCGTCCACAAACACCTCGTCCTCAACAACGGACTCAGGCTCAGGATCTAACATGTGTCACCCAAAAGAGTAAAGGGGCACATGTCAGCAAGTCTAAAAGACTTGGGCAAGGAAACTGAAGGTAAGGTAAACTAGCAACCTAGCAGTTATAGTATGATGCATGGCATGGCAAGTATAGTATGGAAGTGACAAGTAAAGGGAAGTACAAGTGACAAGTATGTCATGGATAACAAGTAAAACACGGACAAGTACAAGTCAAGTGGTTCACGTCAAGTGAACAAGTCAAGTAAACAAGTTGTGCACAGAGATTCCGCCTGTTGGCTAGAGTGGCTGATCGGGCCAACTCCTAAGCTCAAGTGACCGTTTATCTCTACCCCTCCACGTGTATCGAGCCAGGGAATTACCTCGAACACAGAATGCTCGCTTCTGGAACACGAGCCAGGAAGTGTATTTAACAAGTATGGCGTAGGGTTATGCCTGCAACGCAGGTGCCTAGCCGGTAAGCAAGTAGATCGGGCATTGGCTATCAACCAACTGATGTAGCCCGCTTCTGGAACACGGGCCAGGAAACACAAGTATTGTAGCGTGTGCTACGAATGCGACATACAACATGGATAGCATGGATGACAATTAATTTGCGTACCGTTAATCAAAATTAAACATGACATGATAGTTATGCGACATGATAAATGACGGTCCTAGCTTCGTTGTCAAGATAGTTCCTGAAATTGTGCCTAGGTGAGTATCATTTCGTCGCCTAGTCTCTTTTACGCCTACAACAAGCAAATGGCCTAAGACATGGCCCAAAACCCTAAGTGGCGAGTTTCACTTGCCTAGCACCGAGGATGACGATCAACGAGGCCGTCACACAAATGCTAGCTACGGAAAAGAGATCGCTGCCATGGCAAAACAACATTAGAACAACATCCAACCTAGTTTTATTAGGGTTTCACAAAAACACAAATGGGCTATGAGAATATCAAGAGATCTATTTATTACCGTATCGGAAGCGGAAGAACGATGCCGAGCAAGCACGGCAACGGAAGAAATGATCCGGGGAACCTAGGGTTCAGATCTTGAATGGATGGGGAAAATCTGGAGAAATGAGGTTTTGGAGATTTTTGGGGGTTGGAGATGGCCTAGGGCATGGTGGTAGGCCAAAATGGAGAGGGGGAGAAGCTCTTGATGAAGGAGGAAGGCTAGGGGAAGGTTGGGGAAGATCAGAGGTCAAGGGGGAAGGAATGAAGCCAGGAGAAGAGAAAGAAAGAAAAGAAACGAAGTGGGGTATTTATAGAAAACGACTTGGCGGCTGCCCAGAAATTAGGGTTTCGACACTGATTAGTCGGTCAAAGAAGGTTGGCTGACCAACTAGTTTAGCAACTAGTCGGTCGGTCGATTAGTTGTGACCGACTAACACCAAGCAGCGAAATTAGGGAAAAATCTGGGTAATGAATTAGTCGGTCTGTGAAGGCCCGTCGACCGACTAGTTTGCAACCTAGTCGGTCGGTGAGTGTTCATGGACCGACTAACGATAAACAGTAACTTAGGTGAAATCTACTGACAGAAACTAGTCGGTCTGAGAGCAAGTTCTGACTGACTAGTTGAGCATCTAGTCGGTCGGTGATTGTTCTTAGACCGACTAAAAGTAAACAGTAACTCCTGAATAATTTACAAAGCCCACTAGTCGGTCTATGAAGGTTTGCCGACCGACTAAATCGTCATCTAGTCGGTCGGTTCCCCTTCTTGTACCGGCTAACGTGCACAAAAAGTTCCGAAATGGAGCGCGAAGCTCCGGGATCGATTCCTAAGACTCCTAGGCTTGATCTAACAATAAGATATGACCGATATGAAGCCCGTCACGAATGACTTACTCTGAAATCGACGATCAACGGAAGAAGCTAGGAAAACGCGACGAAAGGATCGAAAATGAAAGCTACGGAGAAGAAAACCACGCATGAGGAGAAAATCCACCAAAACATATATATATAATATAATAAACCCAGACACACGAAAACCAGTCGTTACATCCTCCCCAACTTAAGAAAAATTCCGTCCTCGGAATTTCCCAACACTCACGTGTCCGGAACCAAAAGTGGGAAACGCTCTCGCATCTCATCCTCATTCTCCCAAGTAGACTCTCCAGGCGAGCCGTGCCACCACATCACCCTCACAAGATTGACAACCTTGTTCCGAAGTGACTTCTGACACCTGTCCAGAATCTGCACTGGCTGCTGGTCATACGTCATATCAGGGCGAACGGTAATCTCCGAAAAATCCATAGCATGAGACGGATCGCTAATGTATCGACGAAGCTGCGACACATGGAAAACATTGTGAACTCCCTCCAAAGATGGCGGCAAGGCTTAGCGGTAGGCTACCTCGCCAACTCTCTCCAAAACGTCAAACGGTCCAATGTATCGTGGGCTCAACTTCCCTCGCTTCACAAAGCGAATCACACCACGATTCGGGGAAATCTTCAAGAACACGTGGTCGCCCGGCTGAAACTCCAAAGGACGACGTTTAGCATCTGCCCAATGCTTAAAACGGTCCTGAGCAATCCTCAACCTCTCCCGAATGTTCCTGAAAACATCCACGGCCTCCACAATCATCTCAGGTCCCAACAGCTCCCGATCACCAACGTCATCCCAACTCAATGGCGATCGACATTTCCTCCCATAAAGAGCGGCGAAAGGCGCCATGCCAATACTCGCCTGGAAGCTGTTATTGTAGGAAAACTCTACCAGATGTAGATGGTCCTCCCACGAACCCTTGAAATCCAACATGCACGCCCTCAGCATGTCCTCAAAGATCTGGATCGTCCTCTCGGACTGGCCATCCGTCTGCAGATGGTACGCCGTGCTGAAACTCAGACGCGTACCCAAACTCTTCTGCAAACTCTGTCAAAACTGAGATGTGAACCTCGTGTCTCTGTCCGACACGATACTCACGGGGACTCCGTGAAGTCGTACGACCTCCTGCATGACCCGCGTTACATCACTATCTAAACTAGTAGAAGGAAATAAAAACGGAGAGTAAAAGAATTTACCTCCATATATCTCCTCGCTAGCGCCTCAGTGGACTGTCCCACTCGGAATGGAATAAAGTGCGCGGATTTGGTCAATCGATCTATGATCACCCAAATCGCGTCATTCTGCTTCGGACTCCGAGGTAATCCAGTCACGAAATCCATAGTGATGTGTTGCCATTTCCACTCCGGAATCGGAAGAGGTTGTAGCAACCCTGCCGTACGCTGATGCTCCGCCTTCACTTGCTGGCAAACCAAACACTTGGCTACACTCCGAGCCACACTCCTCTTCATACCATGCCACCCATAGTTCAGACGAAGATCCTTGTACATCTTGGTCCCACCAGGATGCACAGAATACGGCGAACTGTGCGTCTCCACCATCAACTCCTCTCTAATATCCCCAGCTGGCACACACAACCTGACTCCAAACCTCAGCGAGCCATCCTCATGAATCAAAAAGTCAGTCCACAGACCGGCTTCTACCTGCACCCGAATCGTCACTAGCTTCGGATCTCCAGCCTGGCCAGCCTTGATCCGATCCACGATCGTCGACTGAATCTGCATACTCATCAACGAAGAAGCCTCCCCAGGAAGAACAATCTCAACGCCAGACTCGCAAAAATCCTGCTGCAATCTCCACTGTGAAGTCAACAACATCACCGCTGGAAGCCTACTCAGCGCATCAGGAACCACATTCACCTTGCCAGGGTGATACTGCAAATCAATCTCATAATCCGCCATGAGCTCCAACCACCGACGTTGTCGCATGTTGAGCTCCTTCTGAGTAAAAATATACTTCAAGCTTTTGTGATCGGTGAAGATCTTCACTTTCTCACTCAGCAGGAAGTGCCTCCAAATCTTGAGCGCAAACACAACAGCAGCCAACTCCAAATCATGTGTCGGGTAATTCTTCTCATGAACCTTGAGCTGACGAGACGCATAAGCCACTACATGCCTGTGCTGATGCAACACACAACCAAGACCCTTGCCAGAAGCATCGCAAAAGATCTCAAATCCACCGCTGCGATCAGGCACAACAAGAATGGGGGCAGTCGTCAATCTCTCCCTAGAACACCAAAGGCATTCTCACAATCACCCGACCAAACAAAAGGTACATCCTTCCGCGTCAACCTGGTCATCGGCTCAGCAATACGGGAAAAGTCCTTAATGAAGCGCCGATAGTAACCAGCAAGTCCAAGGAAACTCCGGATCTCAGGCGCTCACTGCGGAACAAGCCACTCTCTAATGGCCCTAATCTTCTCGGGATCCACTGAAATACCATCTCCAGTCACCACATGCCCGAGAAAAGCAACTCTATCCAGCCAAAACTCGTACTTCGAAAACTTGGCATACAGCCGATGTTTCCTCAAAACCTCCAACATCATCCTCAAGTGCGACGCATGCTCCTCCTCTGACTTTGAATAGATCAGAATGTCATCAATAAAGATAACGACAAACTTATCTAAAAAGTCGTAGAAGATCAGATTCATCAGATTCATGAAAACTGCGGGTGCATTGGTTACACCGAAAGGCATATCTACAAACTCGTAGTGTCCATACTTCGTCCTGAACGCTGTCTTCGGAACATCTCCCTTTCTCACCTTCAACTGATGGTAACCACTCCTCAGATCCAACTTCGAAAACACCCTCGAACCTCCAAGCTGATCAAAAATATCATCGATGCGAGGCAATGGGTATGTATTCTTAATGGTCACCGCATTCAACTCCTGATAGTCCACGCACATGCGACGCGAACCATCCTTCTTCTTCACCAGCAGCACCGGTGCTCCCCACGGGGACACACTAGGATTGATATAACCCTTCTGCAAAAGCTCATCCAGCTGCTTCCGTAATTCCTCCAACTCGGCGGGTGCCATACGATATGGCGCCTTCGAGATCGGCTGCGCTCCCGGAACAAGATCAATAGAAAATTCTAGAGCTCGATCAGGTGGCAAACCAGACATCTCCTCGGGGAAGACATCATCAAAGTCCCGCACCACAGCTGGCCTCTCCAACTCCATCTGCATAGCCACAACCTCCATCGGACTGGCCCGAAATCTGACAGGACCAAGCGAATTGCTACCTCGGCTGAACTTAAATACTGGATGTCCGGGAATCTCGAACACCACCTTCTTCCTCTGACAGTCGATCGTAGCATAGAAGCTCGCAAGCCAATCCATCCCAAGGACCGCATCATAGTTGATGATGTCGTGGACAATGAAATCAGCGTAAAGCTCATGTCCACAAACCACCAACGAGCAAGAATTGCAACCAAGATGCACCGTGACCATGCCATTCCCTGTAACGATATTCCAACTCTTGGAAAGAGGGGACGTCGACAAGGAATGCTTCTCCACGAAGCTCCGAGAAATAATGCACATCGATGCACCAGAGTCAAAGAGGACTCGTGCAGGAAACGTGCACACCAAAATCACACCTACAAACAGTCTAACAATCAAGCCCTAGTCTAGCAAACAATCATATTCAAGCAAACAACATAGTCTAACAAACAAAGCCAAATAAGAAAGGAACAGCTAGAAGAGGATTACCGGCGATAACCTCATCCACAGCCCCGTTCTCCATAGCAGTCATCAGAAAAGCCTGTCGCCTCGGTGGAAAAGCCTGCTGGAAAGCCTGCCTCTGTGGAACAAGAGCTGCTCCACGTCCAGCAGGAACAGACGCTCTCTGCTACAATGGCTGTGCTGCAACAGGTGCCCTCCAAGGCTGCTTCGACCTCGGACAATCCTTCATGGCATGGGTAGGATCTCCACAGATGACACACTGGCCCATGAATCTCATACACTGATCCTTGACGTGCCCGGTCCTACCACAGAAATGGCAAGTCTTCAGAATAGGCCCTCCTGGCCTCTTGAACTGAGCTGGCTGATTAGGCTTGAAACCAGGGCTAACCACCGCCCTGGCCTGCTCCATAGGCCTCTTCCCAGCACCAGAAACATGTCCTCTCCTCTGACTCAGGTTCAGCTCCTGCCTCCTTGCAGCGACCAGAACCTTCTGATAAGAGTCCAGATCAGAGGAAGACACAAAACTCTGGAGCTCCAAAGCAAGTCCCTGCAGGAACCTCTAAGCCCTCTCATCAGCATCCTGCACCATCTTCGGTGTGAACCGACTCAGCCTAGTGAACTCTTGGTAGTACTGGTCCACCGTCAAGGTCCCTTGCTTCAGATCAATGAAACGCTGCAGCATCTCCTTCTTAGCAGCCTTCGGAAAGAACTCCTCATCAAACCTGGACTTAAAGGTAGCCCAAGCTATCGGCTCCACCAACATCTTCTCTTCCGCATCCCACCAGTTCCGAGCGTTATCCTTGAGTTGTCGCTTTGCCAAATCAACCCATCCAGCCGGGGTGATCTTGGCCATCTTCAAGTTATCCTCAATGTTCCGAATCCACTCATCGGCAGCCAGAGGACCCTCAGACCCATGAAAATATGCGGGGCCCAGCTCCCGAAATTGCTTCGCTCCCGGCTCGGAGCGAAGGGCCTCCAGAGCCGCCCGAGGAGCTCGACCAGTCGGAGCATTCTGGACTTGCAGGAGCACGTCTTGCTGCACTACCACCACCATGGGTGATTCGCCTTCCTGCCATCTAATGACACAGAAAACGAAACAATTAGACTCATAGCTTATGACTCGGACGTCGAACTTAGTTCATTGGACATTCTAATATTATTATCTCTATTCCGACAATTCGCAGGTACAGAGGGACCTAAATGGGCCACCAACAAAACCTGTCACGCCCTGCTTCCCTAAAATGGAGGCGAGACATGAAAAGGTCCGCACAAGAGTGGAGCTGTGAAGCCCCAAACCCGATAAGCGTCGATAAAACGTAAGCAGGTCCATGTAACCACAAACGGAACAACAATAATAACACAAGGAGGGACAGAAACAAAATCTCAATCTCAGAAAATGTCCAACATTAAAATTAAGTTCAACATCCAGAAAAGCCACCAGGCTAAAAGAAAGAGTCTAAAGGCACAGAACAAGGACAAACAAATACAAACGTAAACAGAGTATTGGTGCTGCGCACCGACAACTACAGCAGTCTAAAACAACAAGGGAAAGCTCAACGAAGACACTAGGAATGGTCCCCAGTGTCCACGTACTCCTTGCCAAACACAGACTCGGGCACGGCGTCTGCAAACACCTCGTCCTCAACAACGGACTCAGGCTCGGGCTCTAACATGTGTCACCCAAAAGAGTAAAGGGGCACATGTCAGCAAGTCTAAAAGACTTGGGCAAGGAAACTGAAGGTAAGGTAAACTAGCAACCTAGCAGTTATAGTATGATGCATGGCATGGCAAGTATAGTATGGAAGTGACAAGTAAAGGGAAGTACAAGTGGCAAGTATGTCATGGATAACAAGTAAAACACGGACAAGTACAAGTCAAGTGGTTCACGTCAAGTGAACAAGTCAAGTAAACAAGTTGTGCACAGAGATTCCACCTGTTGGCTAGAGTGGCTGATCGGGCCAACTCCTAAGCTCAAGTGACCGTTTATCTCTACCCCTCCATGTGTATCGAGCCAGGGAATTACCCCGAACACGGAATGCTCGCTTCTGGAACACAAGCCAGGAAGTGTATTTAACAAGCATGGCGTAGGGTTATGCCTGCAACGCAGGTGCCTAGCCGGTAAGCAAGTAGATCGGGCATTGGCTATCAACCAACTCACGTAGCCCGCTTCTGGAACACGGGCCAGGAAACACAAGTATTGTAGCGTGTGCTACGAATGCGACATACAACATGGATAGCATGGATGACAATTAATTCGCGTACCGTTAATCAAAATTAAACATGACATGATAGTTATGCAACATGATAAATGACGGTCCTAGCTTCGTTGTCAAGCTAGTTCCTGAAATTGTGCCTAGGCGAGTATCATTTTGTCACCTAGTCCCTTTTACGCCTACAACAAGCAAATGGCCTAAGACATGGCCCAAAACCCTAAGTGGCGAGTTTCACTTGCCTAGCACCGAGGATGACGATCAACGAGGCCGTCACACAAATGCTAGCTACGGAAAAGAGATCGATGCCATGGCAAAACAACATTAGAACAACATCCAACCTAGTTTTATTAGGGTTTAACAAAAACACAAATGTGCTATGAGAATATCAAGAGATCGATTTATTACCGTATCGGAAGCGGAAGAACGATGCCGAGCGAGCACGGCAACGGAAGAAATGATCCGGGGAACCTAGGGTTCAGATCTGGAATGGATGGGGAAAATCTGGAGAAATGATGTTTTAGAGATTTTTGGGGGTTGGAGATGGCCTAGGGCATGGTGGTAGGCCAAAATGGACAGGGGGAGAAGCTCTTGATGAAGGAGGAAGGCTAGGGGAAGGTTGGGGAAGATCAGAGGTCAAGGGGGAAGGAAAGAAGCCAGGAGAAGAGAAAGAAAGAAAAGAAACGAAGTGGGGTATTTATAGAAAACGACTTGGCGGCTGCCCAGAAATTAGGGTTTCGACACTGATTAGTCGGTCAAAGAAGGTTGGCTGACCGACTAGTTTAGCAACTAGTCGGTCGGTCGATTCGCTGTGACCAACTAACACCAAGCAGCGAAATTAGGGAAAAATCTGGGTAATGAATTAGTCGGTCTGTGAAGGCCCGTCGACTGACTAGTTTGTAACCTAGTCGGTCGGTGAGTGTTCATGGACCGACTAACGATAAACAGTAACTTAGGTGAAATCTACTGACAGAAACTAGTCGGTCTGAGAGCAAGTTCTAACCGACTAGTTGAGCATCTAGTCGGTCGGTGATTGTTCTTAGATCGACTAAAAGTAAACAGTAACTCCTGAATAATTTACAAAGCCCACTAGTCGGTCCATGAAGGTTTGCCGACCGACTAAATCGTCATCTAGTCGGTCGGTTCCCCTTCTTGTACCGGCAAACGTGCACAAAAAGTTCCGAAATGGAGTGCGAAGCTCCGAGATCGATTCCTAAGACTCCTAGGATTGATCTAACAATAAGATATGACCGATATGAAGCCCGTCACGAATGACTTACTCCGAAATCGACGATCAACGGAAGAAGCTAGGAAAACGCGACGAAAGGATTGAAAATGAAAGCTACGGAGAAGAAAACCACGCATGAGGAGAAAATCCACCAAAACATATATATATAATATAATAAACCCAGACACACGAAAACCAGTCGTTACAAAGTCCATTCGTCAATTTAACTACGGCTGTACAACGTTTTAAGGATCAACAGAAAATAAATTTAATTGATTAAAGTTGCTGATTTTAATTAGGGTTTTGATTATCTATAGTGTGGGTTTCTACGTGTTTAGGGAACCAACCTGATTCAACGATCGAACGGAGATCCCATGTCAGATCTGGAAAAGGTGGAAGCTTTGCGTTGTCCGGACGTTCCTAGGCCGCGGGTAGCGCAGCGAGGAACGTTGATCGTTGGTGGTGTCGTCGGCCTCCGTAGGTGGTGGCGAAGATCTCGATGTCTCCCAGGGTCGTCGTCGCTAGATTTGAGGTTGGATCACCACACGAAGAGTCGGCGGCCGGAGCTTGGCCGTGGGGTTTCAGATCTGAGGGGAAAGAGGGGTGGTCGGCTATTTGTGGGGAAAAATTGGAATAAAAGAAACAGGAGAAGGAAGTGAGGAAGGAGAAAAAGAGAATGGAGAATGGACCTTGGAGAAGATGGAGGGCGCAAGGGAGGAGGATGGAGAGGTAGGGGAAAAGAAAGAGATGAGTTGGGGAAGAAGATGGCTCAAAATAATGAGGGGAAAAGAAAGAAGGCCGCGTGTTTAAATAAGAAAATGAAACAGCGGCTAGGTCAAAACTAGGGTTTCGGGGGTCAGTTAGTCGGTCTGAGAAGGGTGGTTGACCGACTAGTTTGAGAACTAGTCGGTCGGTCATCTAACTGTGACCGACTAAAAGGCAAACAGAGAATAGTGTCGGTACAGGGTTGATAGATTTAGTCGGTCTGTGAAAGCTCGTCGACCGACTAGTTTGCAACCTAGTCGGTCGGCCAGTGTTCATTGACCGACTAAAGGGTAAAAGTGGTCGACAAGAGATTTTGAAGATTAGTCGGTCAGCGAAGGAAACCTAACCGACTAGTTCGTCAACTAGTCGGTCGGTATTCGTTCTTTGACCGACTAACAATAAATAGTAACTTGACTGCATGAAATGATCTCTAACTTAGTCGGTCTGCGAAGAAGTGTTGACCGACTAGTTCGACAACTAGTCGGTCGATGGATGAACTTAGACCGACTAAGCGTAAACAGTAACTTAGTGGAAAAATCTGACGGAAACTAGTTGGTCCACGAAGAGTTTCTGACCGACTAGATTGGCATCTAGTCGGTCGGTCCTTGTTCTTGAACCGACTAAAATGCACACCAAGTCTCTAAATGAGGTGCGAAGCTTCGGGATGGGTTCTAGGGACTCCTAAGATGGGTCTGGCTAAAGATAAAAGCGTCATGTAGCACGCTCAGCTTCAGATAGGGGAAAAGAGATACGGAAAAGAAAAGAAATATACATATATATATATATATATATATATATATATATATATATATATATATATATATATATATATATATATGTCATCATACAGAAACCAGCCGTTACAGTTTTCTATGGACTTACAACTTGTTCAGTTTCTTTAGATAAAATTTGAAATCTCATGTTGTACATACAAACTTCTGGCTCTAGGCGACTTCAGTACAAACAACTGTGGCGTACTAGCCGGAGACCATACCTTGCATTTAAATTTGATGTTGCATTAAGGGGAAATTCAACTTACATAATGCTGCGATCTATGCTTAATTAGGGAGCAGTTTACAGATTATACACTTACATATCTTTCACATGACCCTGCTTATGACATTACTGAACTAGAGTGGTTAACTGTAGATCATTTGCATGATTGTTTTGAAATATTTTTTACTGCTACAAATAAACTATCTGGGGTTTACTACCCAATATCTGTTTTAGGATTAGAACAATTAGTTTTTATTTCTGATCAGATAGCTAAGTATAGAGACAATACAAATCCTAACACTGCTATAATGTCTATGATAAAAAACATATCTGTAAAATTAGCTAAGTATTGGCATCATGTTCCTCTTCTTTACTTCTTAGCTAATGTTTTTGATCCTCGTTATAAGGAGTATGTTGTAATAGGTTTATTAGAAATGTATTCTGAAAACATGGGATTTCCCCATCCTCGTTAAACAATGCTTTTTATGAGGCTAGATTTGGTAGTGTTTCGCATACTTCTTCTGTAACTGCTAATACTTCTTCTTCTAGTAGGATCCGTCAGATTTTAGGGAAGAAGAAACCAAAAAAAGTAGAGTCGGATAGTTGTTCGACTGAACTATCTAAATATTTAGAAATCCATTTCCCTTTTCTAAGGCAGAAATGGATGATGAGCATTTTGATCCTCTTACCTGGTGGAAAGGATATGAATTAATTTATCACATTCTTTCCATTATGCTACGTGATTTGCTAGTTGTACATATATCTACTGTTACTTCGGAGTCGGCTTTTAGTACAGGTAGTCGCGTTCTGAGCAACAAGAGATCACGGCTGAAGGAAGACATAGTAGAAGTTGCGGTTTGCGCGAAGGATTGGTTACTTGCTGAAAACCGCTCGCAGAACAAGAAGGACCTTTCCGAAGATTCCGAAGAAGAAGAGATACAAGATGAGTGATGTATTATTAATTTCTTATTTGTATTGTTTTTTTTGGCCATTTTATGAGATGTAAGGCTTGCCCGACTAACGTCCTCCTTCAAAAAAGATTTTAAGTAATAAAATTTAAAGATTCAACCTGGGACCTTCGAGAATTTCGGTCTTACATATTATTTTGTCATGTGTTCACTTCTTTATTTATCTACTTACAATTTATTATATTTTTTAAAATTTTTATCTAATTACAATTTTCAAAATACTATCTATTAATAAATTATTATGTTTTTATAAAAGTATTGATACGTCTATTTTACGGAAGCCCAACAGCATGGGCCCAAAGGCGCAGCCCACCAAACGAAGCCCGAAGGAACATGGAGCTAGAAACCCAACCACCGATCAGACGCCCGTCTGCGAGATCAGACCCGCCCGACAAAGCCCCTTGGAGGGCCCCCGAACGGCGATCCAACCCGGCCCCGGAAACACGCAAGTCACTCGCCCACTCCAGCGATAACCGCTCCCCCGGTCCCGCGACCACTTAATGGCGGTAATGGGGAGGTGCTGGCATGGTGCAGGGAACGGCGATAGGGAGGCGGATTGAGGGGGCACGATCGGGGGCGGACGAGGGACGTGAGTCGTGGACAATCACGACGGGAGGCCTATAAAAGGGCTAGAAGGACGACTAGACAAGGGACCGGATCTCAGGTAATGAAAACCTAAGGTACTCCATCAACGACCTAGTTCCCCCATTTCATCTCCTTCCTCCCCCGCTCGCGCCGGTAGACGTTGTTCCGATCTCCTCACGAGTCGAACCGTCTCCGCCGAGCCTCCTCTTTCAGATCATCGTCTGACTTAGGCATCAGAAGGGGTTTTGGCCGGAACCAAGGTCCGGCCCCCCTGACGAGTGTTCTCGTCTGCGTAGGAGGATATCAGATCCATGGGCCGAGGCTTCCCCTCCGCCCCACGATCGGCCACGTGTCAAGCAAGACGATCGAGGCTACCCCTCGTCGTCCGACGGCCGAGGCCGAGCACGTCCGTCCGAGGCCGAAAGTCATACACCGGGTCGAGGCTTCCCCTCGCCCTCCTTGCGACCGAGGATCCAGATTCGGCCCAGCCGACGTGCTCCACGTCGTCCGCAACTCCGATTCGCGTCGCGTCTGCACCGACTCGACACACCCGAGGGACCCAAGTTGGCCCCTTGACCACGTTGACCGGGTAGTCCACGGTCAACGCTTTTGTAGTGAGAAAACACTCTGAAACATCTGGCGCCGTCTGTGGGAACCGAACTTTCCCACGAAGAAACAAACCGCACCTGCAATGGCCCGAGCCTGCAACGGAAAGAGACGCATGCCCCCCATCCAGGAGGAGGGGAATGGCGCACCCAACGGCAACCTTGAGGACGCACCCGAAGACAATCACCCCGCCCCCTCAACCGAAGAGACTGGCGGGTCGGAACTAGCCACGCAGGGGCAGCTCCGCGCCCTGGCCCAAGAGACCAACGCGAGCCTCCAGACGTTGGTCGCAACGGTACAGCAGCTCGTCGGCGCTGTGCCAGCCAACGGAGACGTGTTGGGCGGGGGGCCCCCCGCTCTTACGGTCCGCTGTGGTCGATGACCATGGGAACCTGATCACTCCTTATTTTACACCTTTTTCCCGCATGTTTGCATGCCATTTAGATCGCCCAAATCATGTTTTTCACGATATATCGACGATATTGCGATGCTTTTCACGATTTGTTGTTTTTGTCGCATTTCAGGTGATTTGGCGCGATTTGGAGTGATCTCGAGATGCGCTTACTCCAGAGGGTCACCGACGACCTCCCCGAGGGGTATTTTGCTGTTGGAGAGGAGCGGAAGAAGAACGGACGTCGCAGGAGCGACGAAGAGGCCAAAACAAGCAATCTGGGCATTTTTAGTGTCCCACTCGGCCGGGTGAAGGAGTCACTCGGCCGACCAGCGAGACACCGCTCGGCCGACCAGATCAGACACGATTCATATGTGCACTCGGCCGAGCGACGAAGACCACATCGGCCGAGTGACGAGACCCCGTCCGCCCGAGTGGCGCCCAGACGAAGCCCTTCAAGAATCGCCATGTTACTGTTTTTCGGCTGCCTGAACTTCAGAAGACTCACTCAGCCGAGTGGATAATCCCGACCGCCCGAGTACCATGAAGCCACCGGCCGAGTGACGATAACTCACTCGGCCGAGTGACGATAACTCACTCGACCGAGCAGCCCCCGAAGTGAAGACCCCTGAAGATCGAGACTTATTAGAAATTTACAGGGTTTTCACTCGGCCGATCGACTTTTATCACTCGGCCGAGTGCGACGCGCTGCCTGTAGCGAAAATTGCGGAAAACAGGCTGCACATGGGTATTTTGGTCACAGTTTTTGGACGATTTTGGGGGCTATTTAACCCCTGTTTTTACCCTAGTTTTGAGAGCCTCCCTTTTAGATTTTTTGCAGCTTTTTAGATTAGCTTTTTAGTTTTATTCTTGTGATTGGAGAGGAGATGAAAAGTTGATTTTTGTTGGATTAATTGAAGAACTCCATTGGTTTGCTTTTCTCTTCTCTAAAAATTCTATTTTTATTGCATATCTCAATATTGTGATGAATTCTATTGCTTATTTCATTGATTATTTTTGTGATCTTGCTATGAATTGTGAGTAGTCGCCACGTCTTGGGGCGTGGGGATGAACCCTACAAGCCCTATTTCATGATTGTGATGAATTGGTAGGAATTTTGCTAGAATTGCTATTAGGGATTAGATTGGGATCAATTTACTACGGATGGCTAGGAATTCACATCGATTGGGATTTGCAAGAGATTGGATCCCAATTCGATAGGAAACCCTAGAAATCCGAATTGGGTTGGAATCGAATTTCCGTAGTATCGGTTTGCAAGAGATTGGACCGATACTATGGTTTCCGGTTCCAATTCCGCGCCAATACCCGTTTGCAAGAGATTGGACGGGTAGGAACTATCCCAATCTAGGTCGTGGGCCGAGTTTACAAGAGATTGGGCTCGGTGCGCGATTGAACAATGATGTTGATCCTAATGCTAGCTTCCCTAGGCTAGGGTTTGCAAGAGATTGGACCCGAGCCTAGGAATGCTATAGACCGGCAACAGCGCGAGAGCGTGAGCTTGGTTATACATTCAGTTGCAACTAGTTCATCCAAAATCTTATTCTAACGATTTTGATACCGATGAACCACTTTTACGAAATATGGTGAGTAGCGGGAATTCCCCATTCCCTAGACGGTCTTTATTTGATTTGATATTTCCGTACTTTGTATGACGATTGTGACAGGATCGCCAAAGGCAAATTTCTCTCTTCTTAAATAGCCAGGTTGATTGGAACAAGCACGGTCATTCGTCCTCCCTGTGTTCGATAACCCGCTCGCCACTACACCGTGCGCTTGCGGTAAAACTACAACCGTTCTTTGGGGTTACGTCCCGGAGCGATCAAGTTTTTGGCGCCGTTGCCGGGGAGCGGCATATTGACGGTGTTCGTCATCGACCACCCGGTTACTTCTTCTTTCTATCTTTCTTTACTTTCTTCTGTTTGCATATTCTCCCTGTATTTTGCATAAGGTCTTTTCAGGAAGAATGGAGGATGCAATGTCGACGATAGAACTCAGTCAGGAAGACTATGACTCCTTCACAGACCTCCTTAAGGAGCTTGTCGATGAGGTCCACGCTACCGGAGCTTTCGCTATTGATATCAAGGACCCTGACGAGCAACTGTTTGCTAGTTTTGTGATGGACCAAGTCTCCCCGGAGGGGACTATCGGGGGCAACGTCAGAGTTGATGTGATGGACGACAAGCTATATTTCAAAGGCGGTAGAACAAGTGTCGAGGATCACTATACTCCGGGAGAATATTCAGAGCAAGCCATCGTTCAGGGAGTTACACCCCATGACACTTACCCTTGCTTCTACGAGTCGTCTGATGTGTTTCTTGATTCCAGGAACGAACCTGAGCCGAGTGAAAGCTCTGATGACGCTAGCACAGAATCGGAGCACGCCTATTTCGATGCATTGTCCTCACTAAGTAGTGAGTCTGACTCTTCACAAGAGAGCGCGCCACCTGAGCACGAGCTAGACCCGGCTGACAAGGAAGAAGCCACACTCATGCGAGCTGATGAAGCGGAAGGAGCGGCGCCTCTTCAGGTAGAACTTAAACAACTACCTCCGAATCTAAGGTACGCCTTTTTGGGTAAAAAATTAACTTTCCCGGTGATAGTAAACTCCCACCTCGCGCCAGACCAACTTGAAAAACTCCTAGACGTTCTTAGGAGCCATAAAGATGTCCTGGGATACACTATCTCCGATCTAAAAGGGATAAGCCTTAGCCTTTGCACGCATAGGATCCATTTGGAGGATACCGACGCCACCTCCATAGAGCCTCAAAGGCGGTTAAACCCGAACATGAAGGAGGTGGTTAAAAAGGAAATCCTAAAATTGCTAGAAGCCGGTATAATTTATCCTATCTCAGACAGTAGATGGGTTAGCCCCGTTCACGTCATCCCCAAGAAAGGGGGATGATTGTCATAAAAAATGAAAAAGGTGAGCCCATATCTACACGCACCGTCACGGGATGGCGAATGTGCATCGACTATAGGAAACTCAACAAAGCCACCCGAAAGGACCATTACCCATTGCCCTTCATTGATCAAATGCTTGAACGCCTCGCAAAACATAAATACTTTTGCTATCTAGATGGGTATTCGGGATTCTTCCAAATCCCTTTGCACGAATATGACCAAGAGAAGACAACTTTCACTTGTCCCTATGGCACCTATGCCTACCGTAGGATGCCGTTTGGCCTTTGTATTGCTCCCGCCACCTTTCAGAGGTGTATGACATCCATATTTTCCGATTACATTGAAAATATTATGGAAGTTTTTATGGATGATTTCTCGGTTTATGGAAGTGAGTTTGACTCTTGCTTGGAATATCTTACTAAAGTCCTAAAGAGGTGCCAACAAAACAATCTCACTCTCAATTGGGAGAAGTGTCACTTCATGGTCATGGAAGGTATAGTTCTCGGACATCTTGTCTCTTCAAGAGGAATTGAGGTAGATAAAGCAAAGATTGAGGTAATCGAGAAACTCCATCCTCCTATTAATGTCAAGGGCATTAGAGGTTTTCTTGGTCACGCGGGGTTTTACCGCCGCTTCATCAAGGATTTCGCCTCGATTGCCCGACCGCTTACTTCCTTGCTCGCTAAAGATATTCCTTTTGTTTTTTCAGGAGAATGCTTGCAAGCCTTCAACACCTTGAAGGAAGCACTAGTTTCTGCGCCCATCATTCAACCACCGGATTGGAGCCTTCCTTTTGAGCTAATGTGTGATGCTAGCGACCAAGCCATTGGAGCGGTGTTGGGACAAAGAAAAGATAAGAAGCTTCATGCGATATACTATGCGAGCAAGACATTGGATGACGCGCAGAAAAACTATACAACTACCGAGAAAGAGCTTCTAGCGGTCGTCTATTCCATAGAGAAGTTTCGCTCCTACCTCCTCGGTTCCAAGGTGATTGTCCACACCGACCATGTGGCATTGAAGTATCTTTTAAACAAGAAGGAGGCCAAACCTCGGTTGATTAGATGGATACTCTTGTTGCAAGAATTCGACTTAGAGATCAGAGATAAGAAGGGTACGGACAATGTCGTGGCGGATCATTTATCTAGGCTCATTCGCGACAAGGAGGATGTGAGTTTGCCTATCGACGACACTTTCGTGGATGAGAGGCTATATGCCATAAGGACCGGAGAGGTCCCTTGGTACGCGGACTTCGTCAACTACTTGGCTTGTGGAATTAAACCGCATGGGATGCCCACGCATCAAAAGAGGAGATTTCTTCATGAAGTCCGTAGCTATTTCTGGGAAGATCCATACCTCTTCAAGATATGCAAGGATGGCGTCATTCCGAGGTGTGTTTCTAAAGAGGAGGCGACGTCTATCATTTTGCATTGCCACGGTCTACCATGCGGAGGACATCATGCCGCCTCTAAAACTACCGCTAAGATTTTGCAGAGCGGGTTCTTCTGGCCGACAATGTTTAAAGACACACACGACTTTATAAAGGGGTGCGATAGATGCCAACGGACCGGGAACATCTCCAAGCGCAATGAGATGCCAATGAGGCCCATCCAAGAAATTGAGCTTTTTGATTGTTGGGGAGTAGACTTCATGGGACCATTTCCGTCGAGCAATGGCAACAAATACATCCTGTTGGCCGTCGACTATGTCTCCAAATGGGTGGAAGCAATCGCCACCCCTACTAATGATGCAAGGGTCGTCTCCAAGTTTTTCAAGCAAAATATCTTCCCGCGCTTCGGAGTGCCTCGTACCTTGATAAGCGACGGGGGGAGCCACTTCATAGAGAACAAGTTCGAAGCCATGCTAAAGAAGTACGGAGTAAACCATAGAGTTGGCATGGCATATCACCCCCAGACAAGCGGCCAAGTGGAAGTCTCAAATAGAGAGATCAAGCAAATTCTTGAGAAGACCGTGGACCGGTCTAGAAAGGATTGGTCGACGAAGCTAAACGATGCTCTATGGGCATATCGCACGGCCTTTCGCACCCCCATCGGTACCACACCGTTCAGACTAGTTTATGGGAAGGCTTGCCACTTGCCGGTAGAGTTGGAACACCGTGCATATTGGGCCATCAAAACCTTTAATTATGATTACAAGAGTGCGGCGGTGAGGCGACTCTTGGACATCAACGAGCTTGATGAGATAAGAAGAGACGCCTACGAAAGCTCAAGAATTTACAAAGAAAGGACCAAGATTCTCCACGATGCCCGCATAACCATCACGGACTTCAAAGTAGGAGACAAGGTCTTGCTCTATAATTCCCGGCTCCGACTATTTCTCGGTAAGTTGAGGTCACGTTGGTCCGGACCTTTCACCATCAAGCACATACAACCGGGAGGAGCTTTCGAGTTGGAAAGCAAGGACGGTTCCACATTCAAGGTAAATGGTCAGAGGCTCAAACACAATTCCGAGGGAGTCCCGACGGGCGAAACCAATAGAATATATTTGCTTAAGGGACGGTCGGATGATCTTTCGGACCTCCTTGATGAGGTAATTGAGGAGGCGATCCCCCACTCGATTGGCGCTCTATTCGATGAGGATTTCGAGGAAGGCCCGGATTTAGGCCAAGATGAGAAGATAGATGATCCCCCCAACCTCTCCGCTGAAAATGATGAAGGCGACGCTGATGTCGCAAGGATTCGAGAGCTCTGCAAGCTCTCAAAATTAAAGTCTCCGAAGAAAGCTCCGCCGATACGGAAATCGGCGTCACCGGTGAAGCCGTTGGCCGGAGCAAACGCTAGCTTGGGGGAGCCTCTCCCCAACACAATTCGAGACGAGAGACCACCACGGGAGAACACGCCGCCGCAACTTCCGAATCCAAGCGTTCTCCCCGGAAAGTTTGATGGGTGCATCTCATATGCACCAAACATCCCGCATTAATTGAAAATCATAGGGGGTCGAGCTCATGACCTTAAACGAGCGCTTGTCGGGAGGCAACCCGACGGTTATTGCTTTATTTTTACTTTTTCTTTATTTTTGTTTTAGGAATTTTTAGTGTTTTGAGTCGTTCGCCCAAAAATTTTGTGATAACGGGTCCTATTTTTCTTGACAGGAGAGGAGATAGGTAAATCCATCATGAGGAGGATGAACGAGACGACGAGGAGCGCCCCAGGAAGACGCTCGATGCTTAGGAGTAAGATGAAATCGACTGGAGGAAGAAAGACGGAGTTTAGAGCCCAAACGAAGACAAACAGCAGAACACAAGGCTCACTCGGCCGAGTATACTAGTCACTCGGCCGAGTACACAAGTTCATCCGGCCGAGCCGCTCACGAACAAGGGAAGTCTGCTGTACCCAACTCTCTGTTTATTTTCTTGATTTCAGTATAACTGCTACTCGGCCGAGTATATATTTTCACTCGGCCGAGTAAAACGGATACCCTCCTAGGGCAAGTCTTGCCGAGTAGCTTGAGCCACTCGGCCGAATGGACTTACTCCACTCGGCCGAGGCTAGCAAAGCCACTCGGCCGTAGCGTAAGCGAGGAGGATATTTCCATTGATCCCACTCGGCCGAGTGACATAGTCACTCGGCCGAGTCGTAACTCTTATTATATAAGGAGCCGAGGGGGGCACGTTTTTCGAAACGCAAAAACCCAAATCGCGCCCGACCCTTCAGCTCCCCTCGCCCGCTCGCCTCGCTCGCGCCCCCCACTCGCCCGACCGACCACCGCAGCGCCACCGCTCGGCCAGCCACCGCCGGCCGAGCACCCGCCGCGCCTCGCCCGAGTCGCCGCCGCCGGCCGCCGCTCCGACCACCTCCGGTATCGCCTGATTCGCCCTTTTTCTCCTCTTTTTGTGTATTTTTCGAGGATCCATGTGTTAAACGACCCCCAAACCCTAATCAATTTCTATATCTATCTAGTATACCCCTAATGCTCCATACGTTTTGAATATTACCCGCTGATATCTCTATTTCATGCGCAGGTTGTTTTTGGGAGCTTAGGGGAGCTCAGGGGAGCTTCTACGGACTGATTTGGGCTTCGCGGAGGCGCTGACTTCGCACGCTTCCATTATTTTGCACTCGCGGCGTGACGGGGTATACTCCTTCCATTCTTTTACACACGCCGCACTTTTTACACTTTTCGGCTCGCGCTCGGGGCCGATATGCCGCCCCGGACACGACCACGGTCGAGGAGAGCTTCCGCCAAGCGGAAGCGGTCGGATGATGTCGGCCCCTCCCACGAGTTGGAGGACTCTCCTCCACCTTCTCCACCACATCCCACACACCCAGTCCACCCAGCACAGCCTGCAGGCCCCGCACACCCCGCACAGCCTGCAGCGCCCACACAGCCCGCACAGCCCGCACATCCACTCCCTGCCGCTCCACAGCCACCACCTCCGGCTCCACTGATCGGGCCGCTCGGGATTACGTTCCGAGACGACGCACACCGCGCCGTCTTCGAGCGTATCTCCCAGCGCTCGATCGTACCCTCCAGGTTTGCACACCTTGCCGACCTAGGACGCCTGGGGGTACTAGAGGGGATGCTCACGTTGTACGACAACGTGGGCTGGCGAGATTTCTTTCAGGTGTCGGCGGACACATTCACCCGCCCGACACTTGAGATTCTTAGTTCGATCGCCCGGACCGACGAGGGATGCTCGTTTCGGTTCATGGACCGGGAGTGCCAGGTCACTCTCGATATGATGAGAGCATTTTTCTCGTGGCCCGCTGTCCCCGGAGCCGATCGCGGTTACGGCCCCACCCATATCCCCCCACCTTCCTTCGACGCCGGTGCCTTCTGGGCACGGATAACGGGTCTTCACGCTGCCTTTGACCCTAGTAGGGCCAAGGCCTCGGCCATTGTCCATCCCTGCCTCCGTATTGCCCAGCGCCTTTTGGCAACGACCTTTTTGGCCAGATATGAGCCGGGCACGATGTCTACGCCAGAGCTCTACATGCTCTACGCGATGACACGTCCCAGAGCTCTATCTAGGGATGGCGATGAGCTGGTCCCCGTCGTCGTGATTGACATCGCGGCTTGGTTTTTGGACCGCATCATTGTATCGGTGGGCGCTCGCTCACCGATATGCTGCGGCAGCCTGATCACCTTGCTTGCCCTTATGACCGGCGAGGACTTCCCCGACGACCTGCGATGAGTATCGGGCCCCACTTCTTTGTCGATCGATGTTATGGCCCGGATGAAGATGCTTCGTCCGCACGGTGAGCGTCACTGGGTCTGGTTGCACGGCCCTTACGGTGCCGATTACATGATTCTTCCGAGCCCAGCTCGGACTCAGATTGCACCAGCCCACGTGGACTGGCTCCCTACGATGTATGTTCTCATCCCCGCTGCTTACGTGCTCGAGGCCGAGGAGGCCGAGCAGGCCCACGCTGCCCACGCTGCCCCCGCAGACCATGTCGCCCTTGCCGAGCCTGCGGCCCCTGTTGACCCCGTGGCCCCTCAGCCTACACCTGATGTTTCTGCTGCTCCTGACACCTCGTCCACACCTCTGTCGGTGTCGAGAGCGCCTTAGCTGAGCCCACCTCCGCCACTTCCGAGGCTGTCACCACCACCACCGGCCCTCTGTCTGCTGAGCCTGTTTCTTCTGCCCCACCCGAGTGCCCGCCGACCGTAGTTGAGTGCGGAGAGCCCTCTGTCTCCACTGCTGCTATATTTTCCGAGAGTGTCGTGGCGTCTGTCCACACTTCTGTGCCACTGACCTCTCTGGCCGCCTCGCTGCCACTTTTGCACTCTTCTTTTGCTGCTGCTGCCTCCACTTCTCACCAGCCGGTGCCCCGGTCTCACACTGAGGCCAGGCCCACATTTGCGAGCGCAGCACCTTTCGTTCCCTTCCCCGCTGAGCCCGTCACATACGCGACCCGAGTACGCCAGCCCGCCCTGCACATCCCCGACCGGTGCGTCCCTCTGCACCACCTCCCCCCGACACTGTACTACAGAGCATTCGTGCTCTAGAGGGGGCGGTGAGTGGCATCAGAGGCGACCTTAGGACCCTGTCCTCCACCGTCTCTGTGATGGCTGGACGCTTCGACCTGCTCCCACAGATTCACTACTGTCTTACCCAGGTCCTGGAGCGTCTCACCCACGTACCACCACCCACCCAGCAGGTTCCCCCCCACACTTCCACACACACTCAGCCTGCTACCACTTCCACACCCACACCCGCTCAGCGGCCTATCCAGCCACCACCACCACTTCCGCCTCAGGACGGCGACGGCGCAGCCCCACCTTCTTAGGCACCCTTGATGCCATCGATTATTCCTGCCGTTGTGCTGCCCGTTTCTGCTGGGTCCTGTTGCATTTTTGTCCACCCCCCCTCCCCTCACTGATTTTGGGTTTCTCATTCAGATCGTTTCCTTATATATCTTTTTTGGGAGAGAGGGAGAGTTTTGGTGGCCCACCTTTCTATCTGTATCGCTCCTATCTGTGCATGCATCCTGTCCACATCATATTATTCGTTTCTTTATTTTTCATTTATTTTCCTTTTTTTTTCTTTCCCCCATCATGCATGCATCCTCACTTACCCCTCACACTTCCTGTCTCTCGGTGTGCCACACTTTGCACATTGAGGACACTTGCCATTTAGCTTGGGGGAGTGAGTTCTCACGTTCTTTTTCGGTTTGCCACCTTTATTTTTAGTTTTTCACGCCATTCTTCGCTTTTGCACTTATTTTCCATCATTTTTCTTTTATTTTGCCATGCATCACGTTTTTCTTATTTTTCTGTGTGCCGCATTGTAAATAGTTCTATTTTCCCTTTATCTTTATTTCTTTCTTTTTCATCTCATGCTAGAGATGACTTTTCTGTGATGATGATGACATGGGGTTAGCTTATCCTATATGCATGCTTTATCTGTCATGTCTTAGACTTTATTTCTGATATAATATGCTATGACTTGCCTTGCATCTAGAGATAGTAACCCACACTTTTTCCACATGAAAATGGATGAAATTTTATTATTAGCTGAGTCTGAATATTCATATGTATGCTATCACAGAAAACACACCAAGATTCACGCATTGAATGCCCATATCTGGAGTACTGATTTCTTTTCCTATATCACTTCTATATGCATGAATTGTACATTTCACTTCAGGATGATTGAATGATGTTAGCTATGATAAATCTGGATTAGTTAGCTTTTTTGTGATCGAAACTGAGTAGATTAGATTACCCTGCTGAAGTTGTCGTGCATGTCTTATAGAGTGAACCGAGAGATATATTCATTTCTTTCTCCACAAATCTTGAACATCATTTCTCTACTTTTAAAATCATTGGTGAATCTCCCCTTAGCGATTCTATTATATGGCATTTCCCCCGCTATTAATTCCTAGCTCCAAATTTCTTATTCAAAAAAAAAGAGAAAATATTCTTGTATATCACTATCTCTCTTTGAGTTGGGATCATTGTGTATATATGCTATTGCATCAAAAATTAAAAAAAAGGAAAAAAAAAAGAGAAAAAAAAAGAAAGAGGAAAAATCCTCAATAAAAGATCACATCTCACTTTCTTTCTTTCTCTTCTCTTTTCATTGCTTTTGGAGCTTTCTAAAAATGGGGATGTAAATATTTTTTTTATGCCACCACGCTTATAGATAAGCTTGGGGGAGGGGATCCATTGATGTGTGAGAGAGTGACTACTTGACGTTGCACGACAACCTAGGCTAAGTAATATTCTATACTCTATGAGATTATTTTTAGCTTTACGACATCCAGAAATCTAAGCCTAGCATTCATTTCATGAAATCCATGCTTTTCTATTCTCTCTATTCTATAGTGTGATACTCTTATACTCCTGATAGAAAGCATTCAATTGAAAAGTGTGTGATCTGTGATTTGTATACCGCTTTAAATGATTCAGACGATGTTAATTATAAGATTATTCCGTTTTTCATGATTATATTGTTGTTCGTGGGTTTTCTATTTCTATTTGCACTATTATACTCTGATATCAAAATAAAACTCTTTGACATGTGTTTTTCATTCAGTGCATGCTATACGAGTAAGCGGAACCCACGTCCTGAGAAAATGATCTAGCAGCTTACCTCTTCGCTTCTTTCTTTCTTCTTTATTTTTATTTCGTTTTTCATTCTTCTCCGTTTCTCATTTTTCATTTTTTCGCCGTTTTCGTTTTCCGAATCCACCGGGTTCTCCTTTTACTTATCTTCCTCGAGGACGAGTAAGAGGCAAGCTTGGGGGATTTTGATCACTCCTTATTTTACACCTTTTTCCCGCATGTTTGCATGCCATTTAGATCGCCCAAATCATATATTTCACGATATATCGACGATATTGCGATGCTTTACACGATTTGTTGTTTTTGTCGCATTTCATGTGATTTGGCGCGATTTGGAGTGATCTCGAGATGCGCTTACTCCAGAGGGTCACCGACGACCTCCCCGAGGGGTATTTTGCTGTTGGAGAGGAGCGGAAGAAGAATGGACGTCGCAGGAGCGACGAAGAGGCCAAAACAAGCAATCTGGGCATTTTTAGTGTCCCACTCGGCCGAGTGAAGGAGTCACTCAGCCGACCAACGAGACACCGCTCGGCCGACCAGATCAGACACGATTCATATGTGCACTCGGCCGAGCGACGGAGACCACATCGGCCGAGTGACGAGACCCCGTCCGCCCGAGTGGCGCCCAGACGAAGCCCTTCAAGAATCGCCATGTTACTGTTTTTCGGCTGCCTGAACTTCAGAAGACCCACTCGGCCGAGTGGATAATCCCGACCGCCCGAGTACCATGAAGCCACCGGCAGAGTGACGATAACTCACTCGGTCGAGCAGCCCCCGAAGTGAAGACCCCTGAAGATCGAGACTTACTGGAAATTTACAGGGTTTTCACTCGGCCGAGCGACTTTTGTCACTCGGTCGAGTGCGACGCGCTGCCTGTAGCGAAAATTACAGAAAACAGGCTGCGCAGGGGTATTTTGGTCACAGTTTTTGGACGATTTTGGGGGCTATTTAACCCCTGTTTTTACCCTAGTTTTGAGAGCCTCCCTTTTAGATTTTTTTACAGCTTTTTAGATTAGCTTTTTAGTTTTATTCTTGTGATTGGAGAGGAGACAAAAAGTTGATTTTTGTTGGATTAATTGAAGAACTCCATTGGTTTGCTTTTCTCTTCTCTAAAAATTCTATTTTTATTGCATATCTCAATATTGTGATGAATTCTATTGCTTATTTCATTTATTATTTTTGTGATCTTGCTATGAATTGTGAGTAGTCGCCACGTCTTGGGGCGTGGGGATGAACCCTACAAGCCCTATTTCATGATTGTGATGAATTGGTAGGAATTTTGCTAGAATTGCTATTAGGGATTAGATTGGGATCAATTTACTACGGATGGCTAGGAATTCACATCGATTGGGATTTGCAAGAGATTGGATCCCAATTCGATAGGAAACCCTAGAAATCCGAATTGGGTTGGAATCGAATTTCTGTAGTATCGGTTTGCAAGAGATTGGACCGATACTAGGGTTTCCGGTTCCAATTCCGCACCAATACTCGTTTGCAAGAGATTGGACGGGTAGGAACTATCTCAATCTAGGTCGTGGGCCGAGTTTGCAAGAGATTGGGCTCGGTGCGCGATTGAACGATGATGTTGATCCTAATGCTAGCTTCCCTAGGCTAGGGTTTGCAAGAGATTGGACCCGAGCCTAGGAATGCTATAGACCGGCAACAGCGCGAGAGCGTGAGCTTGGTTCTACATTCAGTTGCAACTAGTTCATCCAAAATCTTATTCTAGCGATTTTGATACCGATGAACCACTTTTACGAAATATGGTGAGTAGCGGGAATTCCCCATTCCCTAGACGTTCTTTATTTGATTTGATATTTCCGTACTTTGTCTGACGATTGTGACAGGATCGCCACAGGCAAATTTCTCTCTTCTTAAATAGCCAGGTTGATTGGAACAAGCACGGTCATTCGTCCTCCCTGTGTTCGATAACCCGCTCGCCACTACACCGTGTGCTTACGGTAAAACTACAACCGTTCTTTGGGGTTACGTCCCGGAGCGATCAGAACCGAAGACCGAAAACGGAGCGTCGATCCACATTGTCCGGCTCCCGTCAGGCGAGATCACGTGCCTCCTCCCCTTATCGTGAAAGGAGCCGAAGAGAAACCGAAGGCACGGGGGACGAATCGGTGACCGCGTCGTCTCGCCGGCCACGATCACCCCATCGCAAAAGAGGCGATCGACATCACTCGAGAGACCGATCACGGCGGAGAGGGAGCTCCCGCCGGAGGAACCGGGAATGCCGGGTCAGCCCGACCCCCAGTGTGGCGAGGGCCGTGGACCCAGCCCCGCCGGCGCCTGTGCCCCCCCACCACCGAACGAGCTGGAGGTAGGCGGGTGTCGGACCCCCGGGGGCATCCACGGAGACCGGTGCCCTCTGTCGAGGAGAATAACCGACGCGCGGGTCCCCTCTCGATTCAAGATCCCGGTGCTGGGGAAGTACGACGGGATAGGAGACCCGGGAAACCACGTGATGGACTACGAGGGGGACATGTCCTTCCAAGGAGCCGACGACGACCTGCTCTGCAGGGGCTTCTATTCGACCCTCAGGGGGGCGGCGAGAACCTGGTACCGCAGCCTACCCAGCCGCTCCATCGACAGCTTCGAGGAACTCACCCAGCTGTTCTGCAAACAGTTCATGGCAGGGCGACAAGTAATGCCTGATGCTGAACATTTGTTTAACATAGTGCAGGGCCCGACCGAGCCACTCCGACAGTTTATGCGCCGCTTCAACGCGGAACGGCTGAACGTGAACAGCCCCACCCGACCTTGTTGTCCAAACGGCCCTAAAGAAAGGGCTGCGCCACAGAGGCCTGAAGAAATCTCTGCACAACGATCCCCCAAAGGACCTCCCTGGGATCATGGCGAGAGCCGAGCGCTTCATGCTGACCGAGGAGACCTTGGCCATTGAGGCAGGAAAGGCCAGACGAGGGACCAAACGCGGCGATAGCAAGCGCCGTAGCCCCGAAGGGTACCGGACCGAGAAGAGGACGAGAAACAGGCAGCGGGGAGAGGGTACCAGGGAATCCACCCCATACGCCGTCCTCGCTCAAGTACAGAAGGAAGAGCGCGCCGATTGCCCCCCACCAAAGACAAAAAGAGGGGGGAAGAATGGGGAAAAGTACTGCAAATACCACAAGGACAATGGCCACGACACTGAAGACTACTGGCACCTAAAGAAGGACATTGAGAAGCTGATGAGCCGAGGGCACGCAACGAATTTAGCTGACGAGCCGGCACACGGAGAAGGAACCTCCATGCAGCCGGACAAGGGGAAGAAGATCAACACCGTCCAAGGACCCCTCCGCATCATAGAGTGAGCAGGCGAGGCCCCTCCCCCCCAGTCGCAGCCTAGACCGGAGGAGATTATCTAGGTTTACATCCCTCCGTCTAGCTTTATTTCCTGTTTTCTTTCCTCCAAATGTACTAGTCCAATAGGAACCTTAAGAGTACAAATGCATTCCCTTTTATCTTTTCCTTATCTTCGACGGAATCAACATTTCACTAAGGGTGCATAAGAGTGAAGACCGCCGCCTCACCAGATGGGGGGGTCAGACAAAACCAGTCCCAAGACGAGGAGCTCCGCCCTCGCCGACCGATTCCTTCGCTTGTAAGTCTGGGGGCAATTCCCCCAGCCAGCCCAGACGCCGACCGGTCCTAAGTCGAGGAGCTTTGCCCTTGCCGACCGACTCCTGCACTCGTAAGTCTGGGGGCAATCCCCCCAGCCAGCGCGGACGCTGACCGGTCCTAAGCCGAGGAGCTTTGCCCTCGCCAACCGCCTCCTGCGCCCGTAAGTCTGGGGGCAACACCCCCATCCAGCGCGGACGTCGACCGGTCCTAAGCTGAGGAGCTACGCCCTCGCCGACCGACTCCACCACTCGCAAGTCTGGGGGCAATTCCCCCAGCCAGCGCAAACGCCAACCGGTCCTAAGCCGAGGAGCTTTGCCCTCGCCGACCGTCTCCTTCGCTCGTAAATCTGGGGGCAATTCCCCCAGCCAGCTCAGGTGCCGACCGGTCATAAGCCGGGGAGCTACACCCCCGCTGACCGACTTCGCTGCTCATAAGACCGGGGGCAACCCCCCTAGTCATCCAGGACGTCAGCCGACTTGTCCACTCAGGGGGCAAGAGATAGCCTCCCGGAGAAAGGAGGCGAGCGATCACCGTCAGCAGAGGGGCCGAGGTCGCAGCAACAAAGCAAAATACACGAGAGGTTCGAGTAAGTCGATTTCATTTCCAATAATTAACCCAGGTATAAAATTGTGTCTTATTTATAGGAAATTGAAGTGGAGAAACCTCCCTACAAATAATCCGCTCTCGGCGGACAACAAAATCTGTCACCTACAGAAACTAGGGTAGCACCGGCGGAGCAACACTTGTCGACCAAGAACACAAAGTTGCTGGCTTAGGCGATCATCATTGCAATCAGCAATTGTTCGCTCCGAAGCAAAGAGCCGGTAAAGAGGCCAATGGAGATTGCGGGGCCAGGGATCCATCTCAAGTAGACCGGCCCAAAGCAAAGCGGATGCTAAAAAATTTGAGGATAAAAACAAGGATGACAGGCCAGGAAGGACGACCTAGGGGGCCCGGGCTCGAGAGGACACATCCTCGGGTGCCTCGCCCTGCTCGGAGCGAGGGAGATCGACAGGCGGGGGAGCTTGCCGGACACGCTCCGCGCAATCCCGGAAGGAGGACTGGACGACTTCGACGATCCGGGGGCCGATAAGGTCTTCATATGTACCGAAGGCTTCCCTGAGGACCTCGAAGATCCTCTCCCCCAGATTCCCGACGACGCCTCTCTCCACTTCCTCCGCAAACCGCGCCACCTGACGGCGATCCGACAGTTCCCTCTGAAGCTCCTCTCTCTCCAAGCGGAACGACTCTGCCGCTTCCTCGGCCGACTGCCGAGCGTCCTCCAACTTTCCCTCGAGGTCACCCACTCGTCCCTCTAGCTCGGCCACCCGGAGCTTGAGATGCCGAGACTCCATCTGGGCCTCCGTCATAGCTACCTCCGCAGCCCCGGCCCGCTCGCGGTCCCTCGTAGAGGACGCCTCCAGCTCCCTCAAATGGACGGCTCGACGCTGCGACTCGACAGCGAGTGTTGAACCCTGAAACGACGAGACATGAGCCAAGAAGAGAGCGAAAGAAAGAAAAGGACGGCAGGATAGCCAAACCTGTTGAAGGATCCAGACCAAGGAGTCTGACACCTTGTCGGCAGGGATCCTCTCGAGGAGACTACGGTCCCGGGGGAGGACGGAGCCCTCGGCGAACTGCTGAGCCAGGGCTCGGTCGACAAACACCGAACCCCCGGGGGTGACCTCGAGGGAGGCCGAGCTGCCCGCCAATAGGGCACCTATTCCCGATATTGGAGACGGAGACTCCGCGACGAGGGTGGTTGTCAGGGCCACCGGAAGATCCCCGGCGGACACCGCCGGGGGCATGGAGCACACCGGACTGGAGGGAGCCTCACCTTCCCTCCTCCTCTTCCCTTCGTGAGGCCCGGTAGGCACCGAAGGAGAGCGTTTCCTCCTCGTGCCACCTCCACCCTCAGGGACAAGAGGGGGCACGCCAAGCGCAAGGGGAGCTGCACCGGGCCCGTCGTTGCCCCCCGCCTCTGGGGCTAGCGGGGCGGATCCGGCCCTTGCAACCCCCCCAGGGAGGAGATCGCCAGAAGAAGAGGCGGGAGGCGCGGCCACCACCTTGCCCACGGAGGGCTCGGCTCGGCGCACCTCCTCCTCAACGGTCCGCCGAGGCGCCCTTCCAGAGGTACTGCCCCGACTCCGAGCGGCTCCGCGACGGATCAGCTCGTCGACATCGCGGGTGAACTCACGACCAGCCATTCCTGCAAGGGAAACCGAAATCAGGGTAAGCCACGGGGCAATCCAGGACCGAAAAAGCGCCCTACCCGGAGACCACAAGACGGCCTTCAGGAGTAGGTCGTCCAACAAAGACCAGATGGACTTCACCTCCAAGGGGAGGGTCGACAGCAGCGCGACGGCCGCCTGATCCGCCTCGGAGAGGGCTAGCGTTGGGCAAGACCGGACAGACCCGCCCCAACCTGTCAAAATCTGGGCATCCTCTAGGAAGACCACGAAGACATAATCCGAGCTCCAATCCCCCGACCAGCGGGGTAGCCCGATCAGGCATTCCCTCCTCGAACGGGCTCGGAGGTGCAACCATGACCCTGGGCCGACCGTCTGGATCTGATAAAAGTAGAAGAGAAGGGGGAGAGATGGCTCCAGACCACGGGTACAGCAGAGCGTCACGAAGCCTGTCAGTACCGCAATCGAGCAGGGGGTGAACTGGCAAAGGGGCACCATGAGATACTCCATGACCTGGATGAAGAAGGGATTGAGCGGGAAACAAAGACCCAGGTGGAACATCTCGACATAGACGCCGACTTCATTGCTCCTCGGAAGGCAGATCCGCTCGTCGATGAAGGGGACTCGAACATCGTACGGGTAGCAGAGATACCTTTCCCGGATCTCCGCGGCCGCTAGAGGAGGAGTCCTCGACGGCGTTCGGAGGATAACCGGAGGTACATTAAGCCACACGGCAGCCGACGCCACATCATCGCCGGCATAGTCCAGGAAGAGCTTCCCCTTCCCTTTATCTCGGAGGAGACGGCTCCCAGGGGAGGAACCAGATCCCATAAGTCGGGGCCCGCCCCGCCTGGACTCTGGATGATCCCTCGCCCCTTGGCCGGAACCACCTATCCTAAGAGCAGCCATAATATGAAAACAAGAAAGGAGTTACCTTTTTGTTAATTTGGAGAATACAAGGAAACGAAGGCGGCGGGAGACTCCGAGTTGTGGAAAGCCTAGAACAGATGGAAGAGCGAGGAAGAAGTTGGGATCAACGCAGCCGGGGATCTTATATACCAGACCCAGGGACGAATTCGAAACGCCTGACAGGAACGCGTGGCAGGCCTCAAAGAGCCGGTGGCGTTTCGAAATCGGCGCCAAGGGAAGTCCAATCGATCCGCCCATTTATGACCACGCCTCGACTGACGCGCCACTCGGAACCCCAGGAGTCACATCGGTCGAACCGAATCGGCCAAGGTCGATCGGCCCCACCAATGGGGGCAATTGATACGTCTATTTTACGGAAGCCCAACAGCATGGGCCCAAAGGCGCAGCCCACCAAACGAAGCCCGAAGGAACATGGAGCAAGAAACCCAACCACCGATCAGAAGCCCATCTGCGAGATCAGGCCCGCCCGACAAAGCCCCTTGGAGGGCCCCCGAACGGCGATCCAACCCGGCCCTGAAAACACGCAAGTCACTCGCCCACTCCAGCGATAACCGCTCCCCCGGTCCCGCGACCACTTAATGGCGGTAATGGGGAGGTGCTGGCATGGCGCAGGGAACGGCGATAGGGAGGCGGATTGAGGGGGCACGATCGGGGGCGGACGAGAGACGTGAGTCGTGGACAATCACGACGGGAGGCCTATAAAAGGGCTAGAAGGACGACTAGACAAGGGACCGGATCTCAGGTAACGAAAACCTAAGGTACTCCATCAACGACCTAGTTCCCCCATTTCATCTCCTTCCTCCCCCGTTCGCGCCGGTAGACGTCGTTCCGATCTCCTCACGAGTCGAACCGTCTCCGCCGAGCCTCCTCTTTCAGATCATCGTCTGACTTAGGCATCGGAGGGGATTTGGCCGGAACCAAGGTCCGGCCCCCCTGACGAGTGTTCTCGTCTGCGCAGGAGGATATCAGATCCACGGGCCGAGGCTTCCCCTCCGCCCCACGACCGGCCACGTGTCAAGCAAGACGATCGAGGCTACCCCTCGTCGTCCGACGGCCGAGGCCGAGCACGTCCATCCGAGGCCGAGCCCGTCCGTCCGAGGCCGAACGTCATACACCGGGTCGAGGCTTCCCCTCGCCCTCCTTG
This sequence comes from Scilla litardierei, assembly GCA_030789695.1. Lineage (NCBI taxonomy): Eukaryota > Viridiplantae > Streptophyta > Magnoliopsida > Asparagales > Asparagaceae > Scilla > Scilla litardierei. Next base: position 189,783,082 of record CM061141.1, on the reverse strand, counting down.
CGACCGAGGATCCAGATTCGGCCCAGCCGACGCGATCCATGTCGTCCGCAACTCCGATTCGCGTCGCGTCTGCACCGACTCGACACACCCGAGGGACCCAAGTTGGCCCCTTGACCACGTTGACCGGGTAGTCCACGGTCAACGCTTTTGTAGTGAGAAAACACTCTGAAACAAGTATCTATCTTTAAAATTTCTATTACTATATATTAATATATTAAGTGTGTTTGAAGATCATCCTCCATGGCAATAGCCCGTGGTCCCCTTTTATTATTTCATCATATGGAGGGGAGACCAATAGTCTCAAGTATACCAAAGGTTCGCCCCACTACTAGTTAGTGTTGGGGTTTTGGCGGACCCCGAGAGCTCGGATCCGTATCCGTCCTAAGTCGGACGGACCACGGAGGCACATAGGCGCAGCGGAAAAACAAAAATCTTAATTTCTACACTAGCTAAACATTTTAGCTAGGCTCTGGGGAGCCAGAACCCAGCCCGATCTATGCCGACTTGGAGTGGGTCTGACCACTCCAAGAAGGATCTACACTAAGCGACTAATTAAAATTACGCTAAAACGCTTAACCACATACCCGGAATCTTGGCCCTGGAGCAGGCAAGATGTACCGCACCGTCTTGAGAAGCTCCTCGTACCCGAGCCGCGTTGACCCGATCTCCCTGAGCCGCCTCGCACCCTCGCACCGATCCGCCCGAGCCGCTTTCGCCTCCGAGCCGATCACACGCGGTAGAAAGTTTCACTTGAGAAGAAACCCGCGTCTTAGACGTCCGGATCGGATCCAAACCCCTTTCGTAGTCGTGCTAGGACTACTCCAGAGAATAGGAAAGTAGAGAGAGAGATTTAGTCGCGGACCGAGCTTGCTCAATAATTTGGAGCTACCCGATCGTTGACTGGTGTGTATTTCAACGAGGAGAGTGCACCCCTATTTATATAGGGAGTGAGCACTCACCCTCTTGTTGCGGGCAATGTGGGACAATCCACATGAAGAGAAAAGCCAATTAAGCCATTTGGCTTAATTTCAATTGTTAAAGTTAGCCTTTCACAAAGTCAAACTTTAACGAATTAATTCTCCTCACACACTAAACTTCAGACACCAAACAAGCTATCAATCAGAAGAGCTTGGAATGGTGAACGCGTAGGAACTGACGGTGTCGAATTTTGACTTCGTTTGACCCCTCAAACAATTGCTCAAAGTTTAGCAATTTCCACAAAATTCGTAGCCGTCATTTGGGTTTCAAAAACCCTAATTTTAACTTAAGTTGCGGGCGCGCCCGCTAGGCTTAGCGGGCGCGCCCGCCCAAGGAAGCTAGGGCGGGCCGCCCGCCCGCTGCTGCAGCGGGCGGGCGCCCGCTGCACCAGCGGGCCGCGCCCGCTTGCAGCGGGCGCTGGCCCGCTGCATGCAGCGGGCCGTGCCCGCTGCATCAGCGGGCGCTGGCCCGCTGTGCAGCGGGCCACGCCCGCTGATGCAACGGGCCGCGCCCGCTGTGCAACGGGCCACGCCCGCTGATGCAGCGGGCCGCGCCCGCTGTGCAGCGGGCGTGCGCCCGTTGCAACCAGCGGGCGTCGCCCGTTTTGCCCTTGCACACGGGCCTCTTGGCCCGGTGGGTCTAACCCACTTCCCCTTGAACTCTTTCTGCGTTTCTGGGCTCGTTTGAGCTCCGATTTGGACGCGGTTTGAACCTGTGTTTAGACCGAGACGATCCCGTCATCCAGGTAACCCTTTCCAACAAGTTTGTTCCTACAAAATTCGTCGTAACTAATTTACAACACGTTTAGTTAACGTTAGCATCTAATGCAACGTTGTGTCCCTATTGCTATTGCGACTAACTTTCACAACTCAACTTGCGAATATCATCAAATGATATTTCTCTCTATTCTATATTCCTATTACTAAGACACGAGTACTACTCGGTGTGAGACCCTACAGCCTGACCTTACTACAGGTTGGGGCTCGAAACCCCTAGACGACGGTCACTACGAGCAGTAGCTGTCGTCCCTGTTTCAGAGTCATCATAACGTGATCGACCCTTTGACAAAAGTATCATAGGGTTTGCATTGGCTGTGTCAGTGATGAATTCCGTTAGATAAAATCCCTTCGTCAAGACTGTGTTTGATGTTGGCCTAGGGTATGGTTTTCTGTCAACCCTATCAGACAACATTGGTCAGTATACGGCGGTCTTTATTGTATACACGTTGTACTACTTGCAACGTACCCCGGCCGAGGATTAACATAAAGACCGTACTGAGCCTATAACACTAACTTCCCTTTAATGGAAGTGACGAATCCCATCTTAGTCACTTACTCACCTAGAGAGCTTCTGGTGCAACCCAACCTAAGATCTTTCATCAGGACTGGTCCTCGAAGCTAGATCATGGGTCTAAGCTACATCGTCCGTTCACAGGTTTATACAGTTGACTTCAGGTCTTAAGGATCAACTAACCTATCATCACCCTAGAGTTATTAAAGACAGATCATTAAAGTTTAACCATTTAATAACTCTAACTTGGTCGTTCAGTGAACTCATTCTCTAATGAGCACCTGTGTCTCGTCTCCGACTTCGCCAAGTCGAATGACTATGAGATCATCATTACCCGAAGGCAAGACGAAGACACAGTGATCTATCCGATGTGTCGATATCCAGTTCTCGACACATCTATGATCACGAACCGTTTAAGACTTACGTTTCTATTCGGTCGCTTACTTACTCATAATCGAGATCTCATCTAGATATGTAAGGACCTAACTATAAGTCTATGGATATTTCTAAGTATATTAATACAAATGATTTTATACTTAGAGTAATACGTACCATATACGGTATGAACAAGACGCATAATCAAGATAAATTGCCTTATGGGCATATATCTTCCTACATCTCCCACTTGCACTTAGGCTATTTATCTCGATATCTCATACCGTTATAGCATATCAGTCACTTTGACATTTGATATGACAAACCTAAGAATGGTTCTACTAATAAGTATCTACAACGAATTTTAATGGATTGAAATTACATCTCTTGATCACACAGGGTTGATCCTTTGGAAAAATGATCTGGATCAATTTTCCTAACCTTGTATAGCTAACAGTTAGCTTATACGATTTAGATGTGAGGTCTAACATTTTCGTAAGTCAGTTCTAGCTCAATCCACTTTATTGTGTCAATATGTCAAGTACATATTTGACACCCTAAGTCTCTATATATATACTATTAAATCAAAACAATTTTGACTTAATGATTTATATAGAAGATTCATTAAAGTGAAAAATCCTTTTTACTTAGTCCGGAAAAACGGAACTAAGCATACTTACTTGCTCCCACTGACTTTGAGAATTACCTGGTTAAATTACTTCAACATAATAACTAAATCATATTTAGATTTATGTGCAAAAATAACCTTTTGGTAAGTGCCTTAGATGGAATGTACAAGTGTCAGATTCGGTTTGACGAATGGGTCAAGTCAAGATCGTTTTAAGGAATCTTGACATTGACTCGTTCAATCAAAACGTTCTACACTGTACTAATTCCTTTAACCACATTTAGTATTAACTCTTTTAATAACTAAATGCAGATGATCAAGAATTAATCTTGATGTGCGTATTATTGTGATCGCACACAATTTATACGTCCCCTGGAACCTTCACTTAACTACTGATTGACTTCTAGCTTTTAGTCAGCTCCAAAATCAATATTATCGAAGCAATACACCATTATTCGAAAATATACGCAACCATCACAGAAAAGCCACATCCACAGAATTTGAGCCAATTCAATTTCAATTGTAACAAATGAGACATCCATTCCAAAACAACGGGTTCATAAAAGGAACCTTAATTTGTTTATCAAAAATAAACCTTGAGTGCAAAGCACTCATTCATTGTTTTCGATCCTTAAAGATGATACATTTTATTCAAATAAGAAAAATATCATCTCCATCACGATCAGCGTCTCCAGAAGTCTTTGAGCGGTCCCAGCAGCAACTGTTGCTTTAATTGCCGACCGATCTCCGTACTTCTCCAATCTCCAGTTCTTATCAGCCACCTGTATACAGTACACAGATGTCTATAAGTTTCTCATACTATATGAATGGAAATAATTGTATTTAATTGAATTTTAATTTGTACCTGAGGTAGAGGCATCAGTATGCCCCTTCTTCTTCTCTGCAAGATAGATCTTGCAGTTCCTCTTCCAGTGGCCAATCTTGTGGCAATGGAAGCACTCAGATTTCGACGGGGCCCCTTTGTTCTTCTTCTTCCCATTCTTAGCCTTCGCAGGTTGTGGGACCTGCCTCTTCTTTCCTTTGCCTTTCGGCTGGTCGGAAGTGGCAGAGCCAACAACCAGTGCAGCCGGCTTCTTATGAATCTCCTCAAACTGCCGGAGCATATTGAGGAGACCCGGAAGATCCGTCTCAAGGCTGTTCATTATAAAGCCAGTTATAAAAGGCTTGAAATCGGGAGTCAAAGACTTTAGGATAATGTCCGTGGACATCTCATTGTCCAGGACAAATCCTAACTGGGCAGCGTCCTCCACGTACCCGATCATCTTGATAACATGATCTTGTACGGGTTCCGTCCCCATCTTGGTGCCCCAGAGGTTGCTAGTGGCCTCGAACTTGGCAGCTCTTGATCGCTTGCCATACAACTCTTGTACGTTGAGGAGCATGCTTTGAACATCCATATGTTCATGCTTCCTCTGCAACTCGTTGGTCATCGAAGCCAGAGTAAGGCACCTGGCCTTCTCTGCATCCCTCTGGTACAATTTGTAGGCTTCCTTTTCCTCGTGGGTCGAATCTTCATCCGGCTTATCTGGAGCGTCCTCGAACAGTACGTATCCTATTCCGGCTAGGGAAAGGACCAACTTGATGTTCCTAAGCCGGTCTTTGTAGTTCGTTCCATCCAGCACGTTCTTCTCAACCATGTATCTAAGTCCCGAATCCATTCTGTATTTTATAGATACTATAGTTAGTAAATGTTCGTAGTATAGTTTTAATGGTTTTAATAAAACTATATTCTCCCACTAAATTTATTTAAAGCCATAATAATAAACAATTTATTATAAAATAATATTTGTGAGAGAGGGATCCGACTACCCTGAGTCTGACAACCTTGAGTGTATCTCAACAAGTTGTCCGACTCTGCAGTCGGTAGACGAACTCGTCGTCAATCATATTTACTATGATTCCCTATCGATTTTTACCCCTAGTCATTTGTGATCATGAGTGTGCTCAACCGGATCACAATGGCTAGCCTAGTCGGACCCTTGTTTTCGTGTCTAGCCTGACTTGCCCCTTTGCTCGGTGTATGCACGACGCGCCGGTTTGGGTCAGGTCTTAGACTACATTCTTGGTTAGACTTACGCCGAAGCTCGAGGGATGAGACAACGGTTTTAGTCAGGTTAAGATGTCAATCAAGAAATCGGTTTCTATAAGATTGACATGTCACGGCTTGAGTGTAGCTCAACAACCGGAACATGTTTCTTAAAGTTGCCAACTCCTAAAACAAGGAGGGCTACGATTTATCTTTAACAAGATTATTATCGTATTGACTTAGGTATAGTCGATGGACTTACATAGTCATGAATCGACTCCTTACGGTCCAGCGGACGCGGCCAGGGAATTGACTAAGCCAGGACCACTTGTTACCCAGTCTAGCTAGGTTGGTCCAAAAACTTTAGCCAAGCACATTGACCGACATCATGATCCATTGAAGGAGTTGTCATCAATCTTATGTTTTCCAAACAACTAAATGGCTTTTAATTAAAAGAACTAATTAATCCTTATCAACTAGTGGATCCTAAAATTCAAAATTTTTCAGATTTGTTGAACATCTTTTATTAAGTCCTTATCAACTATAAGGTTCTACGTTCAACTTACTACCCCAATCTAATTAGGATTTATAAAACAATTCAACATTTTTGTCTCTTATGAAAATCATTATTTAAACATTTTAATGAAATGATTTACAAACAAATGGACTATCCTAATCAGGTATTAGGTTCGCTTGTTGTTTTGTTTTATCAAACATAGCATGTCACTATCATGTTTTAATGGCTAACCTAACAAGGTTTGTGAATACATTATTCAACATGAAATGAAGCAACTAACTTTATCCACATAAAAGAGAGTTTCATTTTTAGTGACATATAAAATGTATTTGCAAGTTTAAAATTATCTATATATAATACAAACATGCAAATCTAAATTTTAACACTTTAAAATTAAAGATTAAAATTTTTAAAGTCTCCCAAAATTTTATCGCATAAAACTAGGTCGTTCAAAATTATCTAATAATTTTAAACCTAGGCCTTTTAAAAATTTTTAACCTTATTTCTAAAATTAAAATATCACATAAAAATTTTAGAAACATCTATGTAGTAAAAGAAATTAATTTTATATTACATCTCATGAAATAAAATTATTTCTATTATTTACATATTTAAAACAATTTTAAAAACTCTTTTAAAATCTTTTAGAAATCCTTTTTAGAAGCTTTCAAATAAAGTTTAAAGATTTCTAACTTTATGTAACTAAAGAAAAATTCTTAATTTTCCAAAAATAAAATTTTCTAAAGTTTACATAAACTTTAAACACCTTTTAAAATTTTTTTAATGTCTCATAAAAATTTACAAAGTGTTTAAAACATAGTAGACTACTTTTAGATTTATCGCATAAAAATAATTGTCCCAAAATTAAACAAATTTCCGTGTTGCAAAATTAATTTTTGAAACACAAAATTATTTTCAAAACCAAAAAAAAGTTTTGAACATGCAAGCTAAGCATTTTTAATAATTTAAAAAATCGCTATAGTAGATCTATAGCATAACCGTGGCTCTGATACCACTGTTGGGGTTTTGGCGGACCCCGAGAGCTCGGATCCGTATCCGTCCTAAGTCGGACGGACCACGGAGGCACATAGGCGCAGCGGAAAAACAGAAATCTTAATTTCTACACTAGCTAAACATTTTAGCTAGGCTCTGGGGAGCCAGAACCCAGCCCGATCTATGCCGACTTGGAGTGGGTCTGACCACTCCAAGAAGGATCTACACTAAGCGACTAATTAAAATTACGCTAAAACGCTTAACCACATACCCGGAATCTTGGCCCTGGAGCAGGCAAGATGTACCGCACCGTCTTGAGAAGCTCCTCGTACCCGAGCCGCGTTGACCTGATCTCCCTGAGCCGCCTCGCACCCTCGCACCGATCCGCCCGAGCCGCTTTCGCCTCCGAGCCGATCACACGCGGTAGAAAGTTTCACTTGAGAAGAAACCCGCGTCTTAGACGTCCGGATCGGATCCAAACCCCTTTCGTAGTCGTGCTAGGACTACTCCAGAGAATAGGAAAGTAGAGAGAGAGATTTAGTCGCGGACCGAGCTTGCTCAATAATTTGGAGCTACCCGATCGTTGACTGGTGTGTATTTCAACGAGGAGAGTGCACCCCTATTTATATAGGGAGTGAGCACTCACCCTCTTGTTGCGGGCAATGTGGGACAATCCACATGAAGAGAAAAGCCAATTAAGCCATTTGGCTTAATTTCAATTTTTAAAGTTAGCCTTTCACAAAGTCAAACTTTAACGAATTAATTCTCCTCACACACTAAACTTCAGACACCAAACAAGCTATCAATCAGAAGAGCTTGGAATGGTGAACGCGTAGGAACTGACGGTGTCGAATTTTGACTTCGTTTGACCCCTCAAACAATTGCTCAAAGTTTAGCAATTTCCACAAAATTCGTAGCCGTCATTTGGGTTTCAAAAACCCTAATTTTAACTTAAGTTGCGGGCGCGCCCGCTAGGCTTAGCGGGCGCGCCCGCCCAAGGAAGCTAGGGCGGGCCGCCCGCCCGCTGCTGCAGCGGGCGGGCGCCCGCTGCCGCAGCGGGCCGTGCCCGCTGCCGCAGCGGGCCACGCCCGCTTGCAGCGGGCGCTGGCCCGCTGCATGCAGCGGGCCGTGCCCGCTGCATCAGCGGGCGCTGGCCCGCTGTGCAGCGGGCCACGCCCGCTGATGCAGCGGGCCGCGCCCGCTGTGCAGCGGGCGTGCGCCCGTTGCAACCAGCGGGCGTCGCCCGTTTTGCCCTTGCACACGGGCCTCTTGGCCCGGTGGGTCTAACCCACTTCCCCTTGAACTCTTTCTGCGTTTCTGGGCTCGTTTGAGCTCCGATTTGGACGCGGTTTGAACCTGTGTTTAGACCGAGACGATCCCGTCATCCAGGTAACCCTTTCCAACAAGTTTGTTCCTACAAAATTCGTCGTAACTAATTTACAACACGTTTAGTTAACGTTAGCATCTAATGCAACGTTGTGTCCCTATTGCTATTGCGACTAACTTTCACAACTCAACTTGCGAATATCATCAAATGATATTTCTCTCTATTCTATATTCCTATTACTAAGACACGAGTACTACTCGGTGTGAGACCCTACAGCCTGACCTTACTACAGGTTGGGGCTCGAAACCCCTAGACGACGGTCACTACGAGCAGTAGCTGTCGTCCCTGTTTCAGAGTCATCATAACGTGATCGACCCTTTGACAAAAGTATCATAGGGTTTGCATTGGCTGTGTCAGTGATGAATTCCGTTAGATAAAATCCCTTCGTCAAGACTGTGTTTGATGTTGGCCTAGGGTATGGTTTTCTGTCAACCCTATCAGACAACATTGGTCAGTATACGGCGGTCTTTATTGTATACACGTTGTACTACTTGCAACGTACCCCGGCCGAGGATTAACATAAAGACCGTACTGAGCCTATAACACTAACTTCCCTTTAATGGAAGTGACGAATCCCATCTTAGTCACTTACTCACCTAGAGAGCTTCTGGTGCAACCCAACCTAAGATCTTTCATCAGGACTGGTCCTCGAAGCTAGATCATGGGTCTAAGCTACATCGTCCGTTCACAGGTTTATACAGTTGACTTCAGGTCTTAAGGATCAACTAACCTATCATCACCCTAGAGTTATTAAAGACAGATCATTAAAGTTTAACCATTTAATAACTCTAACTTGGTCGTTCAGTGAACTCATTCTCTAATGAGCACCTGTGTCTCGTCTCCGACTTCGCCAAGTCGAATGACTATGAGATCATCATTACCCGAAGGCAAGACGAAGACACAGTGATCTATCCGATGTGTCGATATCCAGTTCTCGACACATCTATGATCACGAACCGTTTAAGACTTACGTTTCTATTCGGTCGCTTACTTACTCATAATCGAGATCTCATCTAGATATGTAAGGACCTAACTATAAGTCTATGGATATTTCTAAGTATATTAATACAAATGATTTTATACTTAGAGTAATACGTACCATATACGGTATGAACAAGACGCATAATCAAGATAAATTGCCTTATGGGCATATATCTTCCTACATCTCCCACTTGCACTTAGGCTATTTATCTCGATATCTCATACCGTTATAGCATATCAGTCACTTTGACATTTGATATGACAAACCTAAGAATGGTTCTACTAATAAGTATCTACAACGAATTTTAATGGATTGAAATTACATCTCTTGATCACACAGGGTTGATCCTTTGGAAAAATGATCTGGATCAATTTTCCTAACCTTGTATAGCTAACAGTTAGCTTATACGATTTAGATGTGAGGTCTAACATTTTCGTAAGTCAGTTCTAGCTCAATCCACTTTATTGTGTCAATATGTCAAGTACATATTTGACACCCTAAGTCTCTATATATATACTATTAAATCAAAACAATTTTGACTTAATGATTTATATAGAAGATTCATTAAAGTGAAAAATCCTTTTTACTTAGTCCGGAAAAACGGAACTAAGCATACTTACTTGCTCCCACTGACTTTGAGAATTACCTGGTTAAATTACTTCAACATAATAACTAAATCATATTTAGATTTATGTGCAAAAATAACCTTTTGGTAAGTGCCTTAGATGGAATGTACAAGTGTCAGATTCGGTTTGACGAATGGGTCAAGTCAAGATCGTTTTAAGGAATCTTGACATTGACTCGTTCAATCAAAACGTTCTACACTGTACTAATTCCTTTAACCACATTTAGTATTAACTCTTTTAATAACTAAATGCAGATGATCAAGAATTAATCTTGATGTGCGTATTATTGTGATCGCACACAATTTATACGTCCCCTGGAACCTTCACTTAACTACTGATTGACTTCTAGCTTTTAGTCAGCTCCAAAATCAATATTATCGAAGCAATACACCATTATTCGAAAATATACGCAACCATCACAGAAAAGCCACATCCACAGAATTTGAGCCAATTCAATTTCAATTGTAACAAATGAGACATCCATTCCAAAACAACGGGTTCATAAAAGGAACCTTAATTTGTTTATCAAAAATAAACCTTGAGTGCAAAGCACTCATTCATTGTTTTCGATCCTTAAAGATGATACATTTTATTCAAATAAGAAAAATATCATCTCCATCACGATCAGCGTCTCCAGAAGTCTTTGAGCGGTCCCAGCAGCAACTGTTGCTTTAATTGCCGACCGATCTCCGTACTTCTCCAATCTCCAGTTCTTATCAGCCACCTGTATACAGTACACAGATGTCTATAAGTTTCTCATACTATATGAATGGAAATAATTGTATTTAATTGAATTTTAATTTGTACCTGAGGTAGAGGCATCAGTATGCCCCTTCTTCTTCTCTGCAAGATAGATCTTGCAGTTCCTCTTCCAGTGGCCAATCTTGTGGCAATGGAAGCACTCAGATTTCGACGGGGCCCCTTTGTTCTTCTTCTTCCCATTCTTAGCCTTCGCAGGTTGTGGGACCTGCCTCTTCTTTCCTTTGCCTTTCGGCTGGTCGGAAGTGGCAGAGCCAACAACCAGTGCAGCCGGCTTCTTATGAATCTCCTCAAACTGCCGGAGCATATTGAGGAGACCCGGAAGATCCGTCTCAAGGCTGTTCATTATAAAGCCAGTTATAAAAGGCTTGAAATCGGGAGTCAAAGACTTTAGGATAATGTCCGTGGACATCTCATTGTCCAGGACAAATCCTAACTGGGCAGCGTCCTCCACGTACCCGATCATCTTGATAACATGATCTTGTACGGGTTCCGTCCCCATCTTGGTGCCCCAGAGGTTGCTAGTGGCCTCGAACTTGGCAGCTCTTGATCGCTTGCCATACAACTCTTGTGCGTTGAGGAGCATGCTTTGAACATCCATATGTTCATGCTTCCTCTGCAACTCGTTGGTCATCGAAGCCAGAGTAAGGCACCTGGCCTTCTCTGCATCCCTCTGGTACAATTTGTAGGCTTCCTTTTCCTCGTGGGTCGAATCTTCATCCGGCTTATCTGGAGCGTCCTCGAACAGTACGTATCCTATTCCGGCTAGGGAAAGGACCAACTTGATGTTCCTAAGCCGGTCTTTGTAGTTCGTTCCATCCAGCACGTTCTTCTCAACCATGTATCTAAGTCCCGAATCCATTCTGTATTTTATAGATACTATAGTTAGTAAATGTTCGTAGTATAGTTTTAATGGTTTTAATAAAACTATATTCTCCCACTAAATTTATTTAAAGCCATAATAATAAACAATTTATTATAAAATAATATTTGTGAGAGAGGGATCCGACTACCCTGAGTCTGACAACCTTGAGTGTATCTCAACAAGTTGTCCGACTCTGCAGTCGGTAGACGAACTCGTCGTCAATCATATTTACTATGATTCCCTATCGATTTTTACCCCTAGTCATTTGTGATCATGAGTGTGCTCAACCGGATCACAATGGCTAGCCTAGTCGGACCCTTGTTTTCGTGTCTAGCCTGACTTGCCCCTTTGCTCGGTGTATGCACGACGCGCCGGTTTGGGTCAGGTCTTAGACTACATTCTTGGTTAGACTTACGCCGAAGCTCGAGGGATGAGACAACGGTTTTAGTCAGGTTAAGATGTCAATCAAGAAATCGGTTTCTATAAGATTGACATGTCACGGCTTGAGTGTAGCTCAACAACCGGAACATGTTTCTTAAAGTTGCCAACTCCTAAAACAAGGAGGGCTACGATTTATCTTTAACAAGATTATTATCGTATTGACTTAGGTATAGTCGATGGACTTACATAGTCATGAATCGACTCCTTACGGTCCAGCGGACGCGGCCAGGGAATTGACTAAGCCAGGACCACTTGTTACCCAGTCTAGCTAGGTTGGTCCAAAAACTTTAGCCAAGCACATTGACCGACATCATGATCCATTGAAGGAGTTGTCATCAATCTTATGTTTTCCAAACAACTAAATGGCTTTTAATTAAAAGAACTAATTAATCCTTATCAACTAGTGGATCCTAAAATTCAAAATTTTTCAGATTTGTTGAACATCTTTTATTAAGTCCTTATCAACTATAAGGTTCTACGTTCAACTTACTACCCCAATCTAATTAGGATTTATAAAACAATTCAACATTTTTGTCTCTTATGAAAATCATTATTTAAACATTTTAATGAAATGATTTACAAACAAATGGACTATCCTAATCAGGTATTAGGTTCGCTTGTTGTTTTGTTTTATCAAACATAGCATGTCACTATCATGTTTTAATGGCTAACCTAACAAGGTTTGTGAATACATTATTCAACATGAAATGAAGCAACTAACTTTATCCACATAAAAGAGAGTTTCATTTTTAGTGACATATAAAATGTATTTGCAAGTTTAAAATTATCTATATATAATACAAACATGCAAATCTAAATTTTAACACTTTAAAATTAAAGATTAAAATTTTTAAAGTCTCCCAAAATTTTATCGCATAAAACTAGGTCGTTCAAAATTATCTAATAATTTTAAACCTAGGCCTTTTAAAAATTTTTAACCTTATTTCTAAAATTAAAATATCACATAAAAATTTTAGAAACATCTATGTAGTAAAAGAAATTAATTTTATATTACATCTCATGAAATAAAATTATTTCTATTATTTACATATTTAAAACAATTTTAAAAACTCTTTTAAAATCTTTTAGAAATCCTTTTTAGAAGCTTTCAAATAAAGTTTAAAGATTTCTAACTTTATGTAACTAAAGAAAAATTCTTAATTTTCCAAAAATAAAATTTTCTAAAGTTTACATAAACTTTAAACACCTTTTAAAATTTTTTTAATGTCTCATAAAAATTTACAAAGTGTTTAAAACATAGTAGACTACTTTTAGATTTATCGCATAAAAATAATTGTCCCAAAATTAAACAAATTTCCGTGTTGCAAAATTAATTTTTGAAACACAAAATTATTTTCAAAACCAAAAAAAAGTTTTGAACATGCAAGCTAAGCATTTTTAATAATTTAAAAAATCGCTATAGTAGATCTATAGCATAACCGTGGCTCTGATACCACTGTTGGGGTTTTGGCGGACCCCGAGAGCTCGGATCCGTATCCGTCCTAAGTCGGACGGACCACGGAGGCACATAGGCGCAGCGGAAAAACAGAAATCTTAATTTCTACACTAGCTAAACATTTTAGCTAGGCTCTGGGGAGCCAGAACCCAGCCCGATCTATGCCGACTTGGAGTGGGTCTGACCACTCCAAGAAGGATCTACACTAAGCGACTAATTAAAATTACGCTAAAACGCTTAACCACATACCCGGAATCTTGGCCCTGGAGCAGGCAAGATGTACCGCACCGTCTTGAGAAGCTCCTCGTACCCGAGCCGCGTTGACCTGATCTCCCTGAGCCGCCTCGCACCCTCGCACCGATCCGCCCGAGCCGCTTTCGCCTCCGAGCCGATCACACGCGGTAGAAAGTTTCACTTGAGAAGAAACCCGCGTCTTAGACGTCCGGATCGGATCCAAACCCCTTTCGTAGTCGTGCTAGGACTACTCCAGAGAATAGGAAAGTAGAGAGAGAGATTTAGTCGCGGACCGAGCTTGCTCAATAATTTGGAGCTACCCGATCGTTGACTGGTGTGTATTTCAACGAGGAGAGTGCACCCCTATTTATATAGGGAGTGAGCACTCACCCTCTTGTTGCGGGCAATGTGGGACAATCCACATGAAGAGAAAAGCCAATTAAGCCATTTGGCTTAATTTCAATTTTTAAAGTTAGCCTTTCACAAAGTCAAACTTTAACGAATTAATTCTCCTCACACACTAAACTTCAGACACCAAACAAGCTATCAATCAGAAGAGCTTGGAATGGTGAACGCGTAGGAACTGACGGTGTCGAATTTTGACTTCGTTTGACCCCTCAAACAATTGCTCAAAGTTTAGCAATTTCCACAAAATTCGTAGCCGTCATTTGGGTTTCAAAAACCCTAATTTTAACTTAAGTTGCGGGCGCGCCCGCTAGGCTTAGCGGGCGCGCCCGCCCAAGGAAGCTAGGGCGGGCCGCCCGCCCGCTGCTGCAGCGGGCGGGCGCCCGCTGCCGCAGCGGGCCGCGCCCGCTGCCGCAGCGGGCGCTGGCCCGCTGCATGCAGCGGGCCGTGCCCGCTGCATCAGCGGGCGCTGGCCCGCTGTGCAGCGGGCCACGCCCGCTGATGCAGCGGGCCGCGCCCGCTGTGCAGCGGGCGTGCGCCCGTTGCAACCAGCGGGCGTCGCCCGTTTTGCCCTTGCACACGGGCCTCTTGGCCCGGTGGGTCTAACCCACTTCCCCTTGAACTCTTTCTGCGTTTCTGGGCTCGTTTGAGCTCCGATTTGGACGCGGTTTGAACCTGTGTTTAGACCGAGACGATCCCGTCATCCAGGTAACCCTTTCCAACAAGTTTGTTCCTACAAAATTCGTCGTAACTAATTTACAACACGTTTAGTTAACGTTAGCATCTAATGCAACGTTGTGTCCCTATTGCTATTGCGACTAACTTTCACAACTCAACTTGCGAATATCATCAAATGATATTTCTCTCTATTCTATATTCCTATTACTAAGACACGAGTACTACTCGGTGTGAGACCCTACAGCCTGACCTTACTACAGGTTGGGGCTCGAAACCCCTAGACGACGGTCACTACGAGCAGTAGCTGTCGTCCCTGTTTCAGAGTCATCATAACGTGATCGACCCTTTGACAAAAGTATCATAGGGTTTGCATTGGCTGTGTCAGTGATGAATTCCGTTAGATAAAATCCCTTCGTCAAGACTGTGTTTGATGTTGGCCTAGGGTATGGTTTTCTGTCAACCCTATCAGACAACATTGGTCAGTATACGGCGGTCTTTATTGTATACACGTTGTACTACTTGCAACGTACCCCGGCCGAGGATTAACATAAAGACCGTACTGAGCCTATAACACTAACTTCCCTTTAATGGAAGTGACGAATCCCATCTTAGTCACTTACTCACCTAGAGAGCTTCTGGTGCAACCCAACCTAAGATCTTTCATCAGGACTGGTCCTCGAAGCTAGATCATGGGTCTAAGCTACATCGTCCGTTCACAGGTTTATACAGTTGACTTCAGGTCTTAAGGATCAACTAACCTATCATCACCCTAGAGTTATTAAAGACAGATCATTAAAGTTTAACCATTTAATAACTCTAACTTGGTCGTTCAGTGAACTCATTCTCTAATGAGCACCTGTGTCTCGTCTCCGACTTCGCCAAGTCGAATGACTATGAGATCATCATTACCCGAAGGCAAGACGAAGACACAGTGATCTATCCGATGTGTCGATATCCAGTTCTCGACACATCTATGATCACGAACCGTTTAAGACTTACGTTTCTATTCGGTCGCTTACTTACTCATAATCGAGATCTCATCTAGATATGTAAGGACCTAACTATAAGTCTATGGATATTTCTAAGTATATTAATACAAATGATTTTATACTTAGAGTAATACGTACCATATACGGTATGAACAAGACGCATAATCAAGATAAATTTCCTTATGGGCATATATCTTCCTACAGTTAGTGGGGTGTAATGGTGGATAAATGAGGGAGGGGAGACCATAAGTCTCCCCTACTCATAACACTCCTCCTTATCCATCCATTACCTTGGACTTAGCATATGAATACTTCAGGATTCATAATACTAATGGGGTGGATACTACTGGATCCAAAGTAAACGTGTTTGCCTCGTTAAAACCTTAGCTGCGGGAAAAACCTACAGTCTTAAGGAAAAAGAGTAAAACCCACATGGTACTCCCTCTGATCTGTACAAGCTTCAGGCTTGTAGTTCTCTCAGCTGTCTGATCCCGATTCCTTTTACAAGCTTTACAAAAATACATCAAGGCAGAGCCTTAGTGAACAAATCAGCTAAATTATTACAAGACGGAATCTGATGTATTTCGACTTGCTTCTCCTTTTGTAGGTCGTGCGTCCAAAATAACTTAGGAGATATGTGCTTTGTCTTGTCGCCCTTGATGAAACCAGTCTGTAGTTGAGCTATGCAGACTGCATTGTCCTCATATATCGTGGTTGGCTCAAGGTCACCCGTCTTCAGGCCGGTAGTCACTAACATGTGATGAATGACTGGACGAAGCCATACACATTCTTTGCTTGCTTCATGGATCGCCAGGAGCTCAGATTGGTTGGAAGAGATAGCTGTAGTGGTTTTCTTCACAGATTTCCAGGAGATGGTTGTACCATCGTAGGTGAACACAAAACTAGTTTGTGATTTCTCGGTGTGAGGATCAGATATGTAACATGCATCTGTATAACCAAACAAAGTGGAAGATCTACGTTTCGGGATGTATAATCCCAGGTCAACTGACTATTGGAGGTAGTGCAGAAGCTGCTTTACTCCATTGCAGTGGCACTGCGGGCGCTGAACTGTATCTGGCTAGTTGGAAGACTGCGAACGCTAGGTCGGGACGCGTGCAGTTTGCCAGATATAGTAGCGCTCCAAAGGCACTAAGTTAAGATACTTCAGGACCTAACATTTCCTCCCCCTCTTCCAGCAGACGAATGGGATCCTTATGTACATCCAAGGATCTTACGACCATTAGTGTACTTATAGGATGATACTTATCCATATGGAATTTTTTAAGTACCTTGTGTATGTGGTTTGGTGTAACAGGATTCCTCCGCTGAGGTTTTCAATCTATAAGCCAAGACTATATTTAGTCTTGCCTAGGTCTTTCATTTCAAATG
This sequence comes from Scilla litardierei, assembly GCA_030789695.1. Taxonomy (NCBI): domain Eukaryota; kingdom Viridiplantae; phylum Streptophyta; class Magnoliopsida; order Asparagales; family Asparagaceae; genus Scilla; species Scilla litardierei. The sequence goes on along the minus strand of CM061141.1, from coordinate 189,766,043 downwards.
TTAGTTTGAGGTTGTAGATATATCATCAATCTCTACAGGAGATCAGATGAGGTTTTATTTGTCTACTTAGACGGATATTATCAAGAATCCTGTTCCCGTGGTTAAAAATACACGGGCAGACTTCATTATTGGTGAAACCTTGCTGAACAAGGAATTCACTCAGTCTGATATACCACTTTTTTACAGACTGTTTAAGATCATATAATGATCTTAGAAGCTTAACAGAATAGACGTTCCGAGGTCTGTCGATATTTTGAAACCATCTGGAAGTTTCATATAGATATCTTTTTCTATATTGCCATATAGATATACAGTCACAATGTCCATGAGCTGCAATTCTACGCCTTACATTAATCTTAATAATATTTATCAATCGTAACGTGATCGTATTCATAACCGGGGAATATGTATCATCATAATCTATCCCCGGTAGTCGGGAAAATCCCTGAGCTACAAGCCGTGCTTTGTAGTGTACGATCTGATTATTCTCATTTATTTTCCTTATGAATACCCACTTGTATCCCACAGGTTTTACATCTCTTGGTGTCTGTACTACTGGTCTAAAGACTTAGTGTTTCAAGAGTAAGTCCAGCTCTACTCCTATTGCTTCGTTCCAATTTGTCCAAGCATCTCTGCATTTGTATTCAGCTAGAGATAGTAGATCGATATCATCGTCGCCTTTAGCGACGTGAACATCAATATCGAACGCGAAGTCGTCGTCGATGACAATGCTTTTTCTGTCCAGTACCTTCCCAATACGTACGAATTTTTATTATATTTCTCTTGTATTGTCCTCTTCGGGAGGACTGAAGGAGGGGAGAGGTTACTGGTCTGAGCTCAGCATCCTGTGGTGGGATATTCTTTATTTCTCCAGGGATATTCCTCTTACGAGTGAATTTATCCTTGGATCCAGGTGGTCTTCCTCTTTTTATTTGAGGTACGGCCGATTCTGCTACCGGTGGATTGCACCCATCTTTGGGGATGTCAATCCTAGCTGGCGTATTGGCAGCAGGGACATGTGATCTGATAATCTTCCGGTTATCAGTAAATTTATCAGGTAGTAAAAGTATTCTGAATGTGAAGGATCATCAGGATCTCATCTTCATATAGATTAGTAAGCGGATCATATTGAGACAAAGACTTAGTGTCCCAAGAAATGGTCTCAGAAGCTTCAGGCTTTTGTTTTGTGAGCCTAGTATGGAAAATAATTTTATGAAGATGCATCTATCAGTACCATAAAGTACTGAAATGGAAAATTTGATGGGTGAATTGGCCCACAAATGGCTCCTTGTATTTTCTCTAAGAAGCTAATAGATTCAAAACCCCACTTTCAGGTGGGACGGTCTCTTGATTAGTTTTACCCTTATAACAGTGGGGACAAGGAAAATCACCCTTTTGGAGAATTTTCAGGTTCCTCAAATTATGTCCTCGGGTGTGGGTTATGATGCGGTACATCATTACCGATCCTGGGTGACCTAGTCTATAATTGCCAGAGACTGAATTCTGGTGATGTAGAACACTGCTGGTGCTCTATCAAATTAGCTTCTATAAATTGGATGTATGTTTGATAAAGGCTCGACTGGAGTCCTTTAAAACGTTCTAGGATGGTTTCAATACCATCCTTATGACGAATAACATACAATTATTCAACACTATTGAAATCATCAGTTTCCAAGTAATATCAGTTTAAATGGATGTCCTTGAAAATTAATAGATTTCTGTTTGTTTATTGGAGAAAATAGCATCTTTTATTATAACTTGTATTTGGCGTGGGAGCAATAAAATTGCTTCACTTGATCCTTCGATTATTTTATTTAGTCCCGAAATCGTAGTGACGGGATCATTATAATTAATTATGCTTTTAAAATAGCATCTATCACGAAGGATCTTGTGCGTGGAGGTACTATCCACTAGGCTTTCATACTTCATCTCTAGAAAAGAATATAAAAACTTTTATGAAAAGTAAAACTTCATTTGGTTCATAATTAAGATAAAGGACATAATTGAAGATACATTTAAAACATTAATGATAAAGGCTGATAAGATGACTATATTTGCTTTAGTTAAGGAGGTCGTCATTCTCGAAATGCTCAGTGTTGAATCGAGTTGGAGGCTGTATGTCCACCAGATTTGTTTCTTCGGAAGGCTTCAGGATTGCCATATACAAATCTTGGAGGTGGCGTGGAGTACGACAGACCCTGGACCAATGTCTAGTCATGCCACATCTGTGGCATTTGTCTTCCCAGTTTTTCTTGGGAGTAGACGTCTAGTCAAAGGTATTCCTCTTCCATTTATTCTTTTTCTTCCCCTTATTATTGTTATTCTGGGGAGGAGCTCTAGTCTGCTTCTTCGCAGTTTTCCCCTTATTGAATCTTCCTCTGCGCTTGTTCTTCATCTTCTGGGAAGAAACTGTGTGAGCTTCAGGGAGAGGAGCAGAGCCAGCAGGGCGTATGTTATGAGTGGCCAGTATGAGGTCTTTGTTCTGCTCTGCCATAAGAAGACAGGAGAGTAAATCAGAGTACCTCGTGAACTTGCGTTCACGATAATGTTGCATGAGAATAGCATCATTCTCATGGAATGATGTATATGTTTTCTCAAGCATTCGGGATTCCGAGACTTGTTCACCACACAACTTCAGGCGTGAGGTGTTGTTATGGAGAGCTGAGTTATACTTAGCTATGGACTTGAAGTCCTGAATTTAGAGATTTTTCCACTCATAATGTGCACGAGGGAGGATAACATCTTTCTGATGTTTGTATCTGTCCTCAAGTGCTGTCCACAGTTCATGAGGGTCTTCCACTGTTAGATATTTAGCCTTCAGGGTCCGATCAATATGTCTCCTGATATAGATAATGGCTTTAGCCTTCTGTACATCGAAGACTCTAACAGTTGTCACGCCCCGCTTCCCTAATATGGAAGGCGAGACGTGGGGAGGTCCGCTCAGACGTGGAGCTGTGAAGCTGCAGACCGATAAGCGTCTGTAAATTTTTTTTTATAGTAGCAGGTCCTTGCATTGCGACGAAACAACAACAATAATAAAGCAGATAAAAGAACATCCACCAACAACATCCAACAAATATTACATCATCACAGAATATTCATAATAGTACAAGTCTGAACAAGGCCTAAAGCACGGCCGAAACATAAACATCGAGATATATATGTGCTACACACCGAAATCTAACAGCAACAACTAAAGAAGTCTCTAGGTGAGACTAGGACTGGTCACCGGTGTCCTCGGACTCGGTCTCAGTAGGGACCTCAAACTCAGCGTCCACGAATTGCTCGTCCTCTGCTACCTGCTCTGTCTCAAAGTCTGACATGTGACACAGAAAGAGAAAAGGGCACATGTCAGCAAAAGTCTCCCAAGAAAGGCGGAGGACTTTTGTGCAAGGATACAAATAAAATAATGCAACTAGCAGTTCTAACATGATGGTATGACATGATATTAAAAGAATGCAATAATTAAATGAACAAGATAATAATAATCAAGCACGGTGTAGCAGAAAGCTACAATTCACTATTTCACGATTCACGAATCACTGATTTATCACTTTGTGCACAGAGTTTCCGTCTTTTGGCTGAAGTGGCTGTACGGGCTCACTTCTACGCTCAAGCGATCGTTTAACCCTACCCCCTCCACGTGTATATGGACTGGCGCCCATCTTCTGGATCACGAGCCAGGAAGTGTTATTGGCTTAGGGTTGTGCCCGCAAAGCAGGTGCCTAGCCTCAATAGTTACAATTATTGTAGCGTGTGCTACGCAATCACGATAGAACAATTTGATGCATGAATGACATGGCAAGATGCAGATAAGAGTGCGTACAGTTAATTAAAAGTAAACGTGACATATCAGCATGAATGAAAGCATGTAAAAAGTGTCGGATCTAGTTTCGTTGTCAAACTAGATCAATATGGTCGTCTAGGCGACTATCATTTCACCGCCTAGTCTCTTTTACGCAATTTACAAAAATGGCCTAAAACATGGCCTAAATAATTACTGGCAAGTAGCACTTGCCTGTTTCCGGTGGTAATGGTCGCGTGGGTTCGAGCGTTGCGTTACGGTGAGTCCGGTTCGCTGTTTTGGTTAAACAAATCACTGGATTAGATTCGTCCGACATAAAATTAAATAATGGTTCGTCTTATCTTTATTGGGTTGACCGGCTAGGGTGGTGTTTATATTGGGTTATATAAATATGGTACACATTATTTTCTAATATTACTAACGGTAACACAACCTGCCAACCTTTTTTTCTTTAATAACCCTATATTAGTTAGGCACACTGTCACTCTATTTATCCTGCTCTTCAAATATATAACCACTGTCAACTACCCTCTAACAAATATTTTAATAAAACATTAACATAAGATGAAAGAGATACTTAAAATAATTTCAGCCTTACCACTAATTACTGAGTCTGACACCGTGTCTCTGTCAGCTTCTCTTCATTTCTTTAAATAATTAACCCACATGCTATCAACCACTCACCAATTCTTTGTTCCTAAGGCTAACCCCAAAATTTATTTTCATTAAACTCCTTTTTCACTCTGTCACTCCTTATTCCCTAAGGCCAACCTCTGTCACCAATTCTTTATTCATTTAATATAACCCCCTTACAATATTGGCCCCCTCTTCATTGGTATTAAAACAAGGCATCCCTCCTCTATCTTCTTTATTCATTCTTTTTATTAAAACAACTAAGGCTGCAACCCTCTACTAATTTTATTTATTCCATTCTTCTCTTTATTTAATAGGCCAAGTCTCTCTTTCTTACTGTCTTTCTCCTTCTATCTCTCGTCTCTTTCTCAGTTTTCTTTTTTTTGTTTTTCTTTCTTTTTTTGTTTAAAACTTGCAGGCAACAAAATCAAAAGGGGTGGACTTACGCAAGGGGAGGAGGCTCACCTGCGTGTGCAAGGGGAGGGGGGTGGCGCTCCGGCGTGCGGCGCTCGGCGGGCGGCGCACGCTCCCAGCGACGGCGGCGCGGCGGGCTCACGGCTGGGCGGCGGTCGGCTCCCTCTGGCGGCGCGCGCTGATGGTGGATGCGTGGGAGGGGTGGTCGGCCAAGGGGAAGGAGGAGGAAGAAGAAGAGGAAGGAGATGAGGGTTTGTAGGGTTTTGTTGATTTGTGGTCTGAAATCGATTTGGTTTCTATGGATTTCAGATCTGAAGTTTTGGATTGTTTTTGGATCTGAATTTATCCCTCAATGTTCTTTTTTTATTTCTGATTTCAAAAGAATTAATTTGGGTTGTGTTTTGGGAATTGATTTGTTTGAGGGTTTGGGGAAGACGAAGAACAGATTGGGGAATGGGTTTGGGTTTGCAGAACGATTTTGCAGGGTTCGTTCATCAGGGAGATTGGCTTAAGAAGACGAGCCTGAGAGACAACACTTCCCATTGTCAAACTCCATTTAATTTGATTGGGACGGTGTTTAATGAAATCTTTAGACTAATGAGGGAAGGAGAGACGTGCAGTTTTGTGTAAACGAAAAAAAACGTGTGTGTTGATTTAAAATAAGGATGAATCAATTTGCCGACTAATCTCCCTTTGTTTTAAGGGAGGATGTATCTGCCTTCATGGGCTGGTTTGAAATAACAAATGGCATTAAATACTTAGTCAATGGTACATGTTCAGCAAATTTTAATTAGTCAGGTAATTAAAGTGATTAGTAAAATTAATCGTGAATAGTAAAATAATTGAATTAAGGTAATTAGTAAAAGCAATTAGCCGGGTAATTTGGTTAAATTATTCTAGTTAAAACTTGATGGTAAATATTGACGACACGGTAAGACGAAATCATTGACGCGCTCGCGTCGACACGTACGGACAAAAAGTAACTGGATAACAGAAATAAAATACTGGCACGCACAAACGAAAGCTCGCTTAAAAAAATACTGGCCGTTACATTCTACCCACCTTAGGAAAAATTCCGTCCTCGGAATTGTTATCAACTAAGGAGCAGAAAACAAATATGGATAACGCTCTCGTATCTCATCTTCTCGCTCCCAGGTAGACTCTCCTGGCGAGTCGCGACGCCACATCACTCTGACTAAATCTACAGTCTTGTTCCTGAAAACTATCTGACGTCGATCTAAGATCTCCAGTGGTTGCTGTTCGTACATCAGATCTGGCCGAACAATAATCTCAAAGTAGTCCACAGCATGAGAATGGTCGCTGATATAACGACGGAGCTGGGACACATGAAAGACGTCATGAACTCCCTCTAAGGACGGTGGTAGTGCCAAGCGATAAGCTACCTCTCCAACTCGCTCTAGCACATCAAAAGGTCCAATGTATCTCGGACTAAGTTTGCCTCTCTTCCCAAATCGAATCACTCCTCGATTTGGTGAGATCTTCAGGAACACATGATCTCCCGGCTGAAACTCTAGAGGACGCTGTTTAGCATCTGCCCAATGCTTGTAACGGTCCTGGGCGATCCGAATCTTGTCTCTGATATCTCGCACAACATCAACTGCTTCTATTATCATCTCTGGCCCCAAGAGCTCTCTATCACCTACGTCATCCCAACTTAGTGGCGATCGACATTTTCTCCCGTAGAGAGCAGTAAAAGGCGCCAAGCCAATGCTCGCCTGATAGCTGTTGTTGTAGGAAAACTCCACCAGGTGCAGATGATCCTCCCATAAACCCTTGAGATCTAACATACAGGCTCTCAACATATCCTCCAAGATTTGAATGGTACGCTCTGACTGGCCATCTGTATGCGGGTGATACGCAGTACTGAACTTTAGACTGGTACCCAGATTGGTCTGCAGACTTTTCCAGAACTGAGATGTGAATCGTGTATCACGATCTGATACAATGCTCATAGGGACTCCATGTAAACGCACGATCTCCTACACGACACAATTCACATCACGACTAGTACTAGGAGGAAATTATAAAGGCATGAGTTAAGTCATTACCTCCATATACTTCCTTGCTAATATCTCCGTGGATTGCCCAACTCGGAAAGGTATAAAGTGCGCAGACTTGGTCAATCGATCAACGATGACCCAGATCGCGTCGTTCTTCCTGGTGCTCCGAGGTAAACCAGTCACGAAGTCCATCGTGATGTGCTGCCACTTCCACTCTGGAATCGGCAGAGGTTGTAGTAGTCTGACAGTGCGATGATGTTCAGCCTTCACTTGCTGACACACGAGGCACTTGGCAACGCTACGTGACACACTTCTCTTCATCCCATGCCACCAGAAATTCTGACGAAGATCCTTGTACATCTTAGTACCTCCAGGATGAATAGAATAAGGCGAACTGTGAGCCTCATTCATCAACTCCTCTCTGATATCTCCAGCAGGTACACAGATCCTACTACCATACCTCAAAGATCCATCTGCGTGAATCAGAATATCTGTCCGAAGTCCTGCTTCGACTTGTTCTCTGATCTTCTTCAACTTAGCATCTCCAGCTTGAGCAATCTTGATTCGATCCACAATCGTTGATTGAATCTGCATGTTCATCAATGACGATGTGACTCCCGGTAGAACAGCTTCAACATTCATCCTTCGCAGATCCTGCTGTAATCTCCACTGAGCTGTGAGAATCATCACCTCGGGCAGTCGACTCAAGGCATCAGGTATGATATTCACCTTCCCAGGATGATACTGAAGATCGATATCGTAGTCTGCCATCAATTCCAACCACCTGCGCTGTCTCATATTCAGATCCTTCTGAGTAAATATATATTTCAAACTTTTGTGATCAGTGAAGATTTTCACTTTCTCACTTAGTAAGAAATGCCTCCAAATCTTCAAAGCAAAGATGACGGCAGCTAACTCCAAGTCGTGAGTCGGATAATTCTTCTCGTGGATCTTCAACTGTCGAGAAGCATAAGAGACTACATGACCGTGCTGGTGCAGAACGCATCCGAGTCCCTTGCCCGATGCGTCGCAGAAAATCTCGAAGCCTCCGCTTCTGTCCGGAATAGCTAAGACTGGTGCAGTAGTCAGTCTCTCCTTCAAGGTAGAAAAAGCTTGCTCACAAGAGTCTGGCCAGCTAAACTTAACATCCTTTCTCGTCAATCTCGTCATCGGCTCAGCTATTCTCGAGAAATCCTTGATAAATCTGCGGTAGTATCCAGCCAACCCAAGGAAACTCCTGATGTCTGATGCCGATCGAGGTGTAGGCCATTCACTGACTGCTTTGACCTTCTCCGGATCCACTGAGATTCCAGCTCCCGATACTACATGCCCAAGAAATGCAATTCTATCCAGCCAGAATTCGCATTTGCTGTACTTGGCATACAGTCTATGGTGACGGAGCGTCTCCAACACTATCTTCAAATGTTCTGCATGCTCCTCTTCGTTCTTCGAGTACACCAGGATATCGTCTATGAAAATCACCATGAACTTGTCAAGGAAGTCGTAAAAGATAAGGTTCATGAGATTCATGAACACAGCAGGAGCGTTGGTCACACCGAATGGCATGAAAACGAACTCGTAATGTCTGTACTTAGTCCGAAAAGCAGTCTTGAGCACGTCTTCCTTCTTGACTCTGACTTGATGGTATCCGCTCCGGAGATCCAACTTCGAAAATACTCTCGATCCACCGAGCTGATCGAAGATATCATCAATACGGGGCAGCGGGTACTTGTTCTTCACTGTGATCTGATTCAACTCTCGATAATCAATGCACATTCTTCTCGATCCATCCTTCTTCTTTACTAACAAGACGGGTGCACCCCAGGGAGATACGCTGGGATGAATGAAACCCTTCTGTAGTAGCTCATCCAACTTCTTCCTCAACTCTTCTAATTCTGCAGGAGCCATACGGTACGGTGCCTATGAAATTGGCTAAGCTCCTGGCATAAGATCGATGCCGAACTCCAACGCTCGATCGGGCGGCAGTCCAAAAATGTCTTCAGGGAAGACGTCTTCGAAATCTCTCACTACTGCAGGCTTCTCTGGTTCAACAATCATAGATGCAACGGTCAATCGGTAAGGCTGGGCTCGGAACTTAACAGGTCCAAGCAAACGTCCTCCGCCGACAAATTCGAATACTTGGTGGTCAGGAATTTCGAACACCACTTTCTTCCGGTGGCAGTCGATCGTGGCATAAAAAGCTCCTAACCAGTCAATACTGAGTATAGCATCGAAATTGGATAGGTCGTGGACAATGAAATTAGCATATAGTTCGTGTCCACTAATCACCACCTTGCATGGTCTGCATCCCAGTGAAACCTTCACTACACCATTCCCAGTTGTAATGTTCCAACACTTGGGAAGTGTATATGTGGGTATCGAGTGTTCGACTACGAACTTCCGAGATAGAATACACATTGAAGCTCCAGAATCGAATAGGGTCAAGGCCGGGTGAGATGAAACTAAGATGACACCTAAGGGTAACATGCAAATAGATTAACATGGATCTAACTAATCAAATATAATGCATAAATAAGGCAGACTAGTATAGAGGTTACCTGCAATAACTCCGTCCTCAGTCTATGCCTCTACTGCAGTCATCGTGAAGGCTTGCCTCTTAGGCTGAACGGCCTGCTGGAAAGCCTGCTTCTGGGGAATGAGAGGCGCTCCACGTACAGCGACTACCGGAGCTCTCTGTTGCTGAAATCCGACTGGTGCCTTCCATGGCTGCTTAGCACTCAGACAGTCCTTCAATGCATGCGTAGCATCACCACAAACCAAGCACTGGCCCAGAAGCCTCCTGCACTACTCCTTCACATGACTAGTCTTGCCGCAATGACTGCACGTCTTCTGGCTAGGCCCACCTGGCCTTTTAAACTGCACTGACTGATTAGGCTTGAACCCAGGCCTAACCACGGCTCTGACCTGCTCCATAGGCCTCTTTCCAGCACCCGAATATTGCCCCCTCTTCTGATTGGCAATCAGCTCCTGCCTCTTGGCGGCTATCAGCAACTTCTGGTAAGAGTCTAAGTCCGAAGAGGAAATCAGACTCTGCAGCTCCAAAGATAAACCCTGCAAGAATCTCTGGGCTCGATCTTCAGCAGTCTCCACCATCTTCGGCGCAAAGCGACTTAGTCTCATGAAGTCTTGGTGGTACTGATCCACCGTCAGATTTCCCTGCTTCAGATTGATGAATTGCTGCATTAGCTCCCTCCTGGCCGCTCGAGGGAAATACTCATCATTAAATCTCGCCTTGAAAGTGGCCCAGGGGATAGGCTTTACCAACAGCTGCTCTTCTGACTCCTACCAACTGCGGGCATTGTCCTTCAGTTGTTTCTTCACTAAGTCAACCCATCCAGCCGGGTTAACCTTCAAGAGAAGCAGATTATCTTCCGTGTTCTTCATCCATTCATCCGCAGCTAATGATCCTTCTGACCCAGTAAAATATGACGGGCCCAGCTCCCGAAATTGCTTCGCTCCCGGCTCGAAGCGAGGGGCATTCTGAAGCATCCCCTGCTGAACCTGCATCATCTGATGCATCATTCTCATCATCTCAGCTGTGGTGGGTTCTCTATCAGCATCCGCAATACGTCCTACTCCACCACCAGCTCCAGGTCCACTACCAACTCCTCGAGTAATGCGTCTACCGGCCATCTAAGATAAGAAAACCTTCTGATTAGACTCAATTTATGACTTGAATGTTTTGAATATTTAAATGGATGGTGTCATCATTATTGTTGTTCCGATATTTCGCAGATGCAAAGAGAGGACCTGCATGGGCCACCACTAAAACCTGTCACGCCCCGCTTCCCTAATATGGAAGGCGAGACGTGGGGAGGTACGCTCAGACGTGGAGCTGTGAAGCTGCAGACTGATAAGCGTCTGTAAATTTTTTTTATAGTAGCAGGTCCTTGCATTGCGACGAAACAACAACAATAATAAAGCAGATAAAAGAACATCCACCAACAACATCCAACAAATATTACATCATCACAGAATAGTCATAATAGTACAAGTCTGAACAAGGCATAAAGCACGGCCGAAACATAAACATCGAGATATATATGTGCTACACACTGAAATCTAACAGCAACTATAAAAGCAGCAACAACTAAAGAAGTCTCTAGGTGAGACTAGGACTGGTCACCGGTGTCCTCGGACTCGGTCTCAGTAGGGACCTCAAACTCAGCGTCCACGAACTGCTCGTCCTCTGCTACCTGCTCTGTCTCAAAGTCTGACATGTGACACCCAAAGAGAAAAGGGCACATGTCAGCAAAAGTCTCCCAAGAAAGGCGGAGGACTTTTGTGCAAGGATATAAATAAAATAATGCAACTAGCAGTTCTAACATGATGGTATGACATGATATTAAAAGAATGCAATAATTAAATGAACAAGATAATAATAATCAAGCACGGTGTAGCAGAAAGCTACAATTCACTATTTCACGATTCACGAATCACTGATTTATCACTTTGTGCACAGAGTTTCCGTCTTTTGGCTGAAATGGCTGTACGGGCTCACTTCTACGCTCAAGCGATCGTTTAACCCTACCCCTCCACGTGTATATGGACTGGCGCCCATCTTCTGGATCACGAGCCAGGAAGTGTTATTGGCTTAGGGTTGTGCCCGCAAAGCAGGTGCCTAGCCTCAATAGTTACAATTATTGTAGCGTGTGCTACGCAATCACGATAGAACAATTTGATGCATGAATGACATGGCAAGATGCAGATAAGAGTGCGTACAGTTAATTAAAAGTAAACGTGACATATCAGCATGAATGAAAGCATGTAAAAAGTGTCGGATCTAGTTTCGTTGTCAAACTAGATCAATATGGTCGTCTAGGCGACTATCATTTCACCGCCTAGTCTCTTTTACGCAATTTACAAAAATGGCCTAAAACATGGCCTAAATAATTACTGGCAAGTATCACTTGCCTGTTTCCGGTGGTAATGGTCGCGTGGGTTCGAGCGTTGCGTTACGGTGAGTCCGGTTCGCTGTTTTGGTTAAACAAATCACTGGATTAGATTCGTCCGACATAAAATTAAATAATGGTTCGTCTTATCTTTATTGGGTTGACCGGCTAGGGTGGTGTTTATATTGGGTTATATAAATATGGTACACATTATTTTCTAATATTACTAACTGTAACACAACCTGCCAACCTTTTTTTCTTTAATAACCCTATATTAGTTAGGCACACTGTCACTCTATTTATCCTGCTCTTCAAATATATAACCACTGTCAACTACCCTCTAACAAATATTTTAATAAAACATTAACATAAGATGAAAGAGATACTTAAAATAATTTCAGCCTTACCACTAATTACTGAGTCTGACACCGTGTCTCTGTCAGCTTCTCTTCATTTCTTTAAATAATTAACCCACATGCTATCAACCACTCACCAATTCTTTGTTCCTAAGGCTAACCCCAACATTTATTTTCATTAAACTCCTTTTTCACTCTGTCACTCCTTATTCCCTAAGGCCAACCTCTGTCACCAATTCTTTATTCATTTATTATAACCCCCTTACAATATTGGCCCCCTCTTCATTGGTATTAAAACAAGGCATCCCTCCTCTATCTTCTTTATTCATTCTTTTTATTAAAACAACTAAGGCTGCAACCCTCTACTCATTTTATTTATTCCATTCTTCTCTTTCTTTAATAGGCCAAGTCTCTCTTTCTTACTGTCTTTCTCCTTCTGTCTCTCGTCTCTTTCTCAGTTTTCTTTTTTTTTGTTTTTCTTTCTTTTTTTGTTTAAAACTTGCAGGCAACAAAATCAAAAGGGGTGGACTTATGCAAGGGGAGGAAGCTCACATGCGTGCGCAAGGGGAGGGGGGTGGCGCTCCGGCGGGCGGCGGGCGGCGCGTGCTCCCAGCGACGACGGCGCGGCGGGCTCACGGCTGGGCGGCGGTCGGCTCCCTCTGGCGGCGCGCGCTGATGGTGGATGCGTGGGAGGGGTGGTCGGCCAAGGGGAAGGAGGAGGAAGAAGAAGAGGAAGGAGATGAGGGTTTGTATGTTTTGTTGATTTGTGGTCTGAAATCGATTTGGTTTCTATGGATTTCAGATCTGAAGTTTTGGATTGTTTTTGGATCTGAATTTATCCCTCAATGTTCTTTTTTGATTTCTGATTTAAAAAGAATTAATTTGGGTTGTGTTTTGGGAATTGATTTGTTTGAGGGTTTGGGGAAGACGAAGAACAGATTGGGGAATGGGTTTGGGTTTGCAGAACGATTTTGCAGGGTTCGTTCATCAGGGAGATTGGCTTAAGAAGACGAGCCTGAGAGACAACACTTCCCATTGTCAAAATCCATTTAATTTGATTGGGACGGTGTTTAATGAAATCTTTAGACTAATGAGGGAAGGAGAGACGTGCAGTTTTGTGTAAACGAAAAAAACGTGTGTGTTGATTTAAAATAAGGATGAATCACTTTGCCGACTAATCTCCCTTTGTTTTAAGGGAGGATGTATCTGCCTTCATGGGCTGGTTTGAAATAACAAATGGCATTAAATACTTAGTCAATGGTACATGTTCAGCAAATTTTAATTAGTCAGGTAATTAAAGTGATTAGTAAAATTAATCGTGAATAGTAAAATAATTGAATTAAGGTAATTAGTAAAAGCAATTAGCCGGGTAATTTGGTTAAATTATTCTAGTTAAAACTTGATGGTAAATATTGACGACACGGTAAGACGAAAACATTGACGCGCTCGCGTCAACACGTACGGACAAAAAGTAACTGGATAACAGAAATAAAATACTGGCACGCACAAACGAAACCTCGCTTAAAAAAATACTGGCCGTTACAACAGTAGAAGTCCTTTCATCAGTTGTCACAGCTGTAGCTGGAGCCTGAATTGTGTGACTTATGCCCTGTGAGCGCAGATGGAACTTCATGTCCAGCTGCCAGCTCAAGTAATTTTTTCCAGCCGCATCGAGAACATCAAAATCGACGCTCGCAACCTTTGCCATTTATCTAAGCATGGAATAAGCATGAATTAAATATTTTTCAAAAATTAAGATATGCATAGTAGTAAAACTAAACTAGTTGTGGGGATCGGCCGGTCACCACCAAAAATAATAAAAGTACAAAATCTCTCATATATATCAAAATACGAGTAAATTAAAATTACAAATTGGAAACCCTTGGTGGTCCCAGCATTAGCAATTTTCCTCCGTTTTCAAGCGAACTTTCTCCGGGCTTTAGCTTTTACATTTATTTCCTCACTACATTTTCACTCGAAAAGAAAAAATAAAATGCGAGGAAAATAAATGGTGGTGACTAATAACGACCGATCCAAAAAACCACAACATAGTCTTACCAACATTCCAGGCAGTTTATAAAAGTGTGCAACATCACAGGCATAAATAATATATTAAATTCAACATTGCATGCAATTTTATTGTATAAATATATTAAATATACGTTTAATAGTTACTTGGACCGCATAAAAACGTCATTACTCGTTAGGTTAGGTAACTAACCTAACGACAGAGCGGTCTGAGGATCCGTGTAATGATTAAACGTAAATTAATATTTATCCAATAAAAAATAAGGCGATTAATAAATGAATTACACATAGGATTCATTAACAAATTTATTACTTGCCCCAAAATGAGTTATTCATGCTCAATATCCTCACCATGATTTTTCCAGAATTTTTTCAGATTTCTTACGAATTTTCCAGAATTTTCTGGAAATTTCAGGGGTTTAATATGGTATTATATGAATTTAAATTAAATTAGGCCTGTAGGCCAGAGGCCCGCGGGCTGGCTGCGGGCTGTAAGCCCGTTAGCCAAAAAATACCCATTTTATTTATTTATTTTGTTAATTACTGGGCTTCTGGCCCATCAGGAGAGGCGTATACCTCTTCTCCCACTTACCATCATAAGGGTTTCAAGGAGGAACAAGGGATTGGAGGGCAACCGCCAGGAAAACGAAAAATCCCCATCCCCATAATTTTCTCGTTCCTCTTTGAACAGCGCCATCTTTCCATTACAAACCAAAATAGCTTATTAGACCAATATCAGACCACTAAAACGAGCGCCCTCTTTCTATTTTTGATCGCGGGTTTTGCTCTTTGACGAGCAGAGAGGCCCCCGACGAGGGGGGGGGTGATCGGAGCCTCCCTCGACAGGAGGGGTGACGACGCTAAGAACGAAGCCCCCCCCCCCCCCCCCCCCCCCCCCGCCCGATTGGGGGGACGGCGCGACGACCAAACCCCCCGACAGGGGGGCAGTGGCACTCGGGGGGGTGGGGGGGGTGATCAATCCCCCCCATCCGGGGGGATTTGGGGGTGGAAAACGGGGTTTTTAATATATAAAAAATCTGTCATAAACCCCAAATTTGGTGAATTTGGGGGAAAAACTTATTTGGGTTTTTTATATTGATCAAGTACACCAAAAATCAAAGGATGTGCTTAAGATTTTTTTCTCAATTAAAGAGGTTTATGTTCTTGATATTTAGCAAAAATATATAATATTTTGCATAACCATATTATCTTTGAGCCAAGGAAATTACATCTAGATCAATGATCTAGGGAAGAACCAAGACAATACGTAGAGAGAAAAATAATATCTCCGTTCCCGCAACGCGTTGCAGGTTCGTTGCAACTTTGCCGCAACAAGCAAGATTCATTCGCAAGAGGGAAATTTTGTGGGGAAATTTTGTTGGCTCAAAAAAAAATTTCTCTAGAGCAAACTCGTGCTGATAACGTGTTTGAAGATCATCCTCCATGGCAATAGCACATGGTCCCCTTTTATTATTTCGTCATATGGATGGGGAGACCAATAGTCTTAAGTATACCAAAGGTTCACCCCACTATTAGTTAGTGGGGTGTAATGGTGGATAAATGAGGGAGGGGGAGACCATAAGTCTACCCTACTCATAACAAAGTGTAGAATTTTCTTACATGTTAGAACTTTTTAGGGTTTAAAGGCTTTTTTTAGGTTTTTAAAAGGCTAAATTAGTTTTTTTTTCCCGATTTCGGCTGGGCCGGCCCGGGCCCGGGCTGGTCCGGGCCTCTGGACGGGCTTCCGCCCCCGGCCAGTGGCCCGGCCCGACGGCCACCATGAGGTGTAATCTTGTTTTAATTAATAAGATATGTAGACACTATGAATGCACCTGCTAGCATTAGAATTGAATTTTTACTCATCATATAAACATCATGGGGTTCACCGTCACATGATCAATCGAATCGAATCCATCACCCATTTGATGTGTTTGAACCTGTATTTGATCCACAACAAAACCTGTATAGCATTTAGCAAGATTTATGCGCTTTTAGTCCTCACGAACAAAGAAGCAAAGTAGTAAAATAACAGAAAGTGTTGGAAAATAATAGCAAATAAATGCAGTGCCATATCGATATTTACCTGATTAGGAACATGATGATAAAATGCTGCAGATAGCATTCTTGCCAACAACCTTGTCACTTAAAGGCATAGTGCACATCCTTAGGTCATAAATTACGCATGTCTGAGTAAAATTCCAATTTATTAAAACAACCGATTGTACAAGGGCCTTCATGTGGGAAACTCCCATGATGGCAATTTACAGAACTCCCAAGAAATTTCTACATACCCAGCATGCATACATATTCCTAAATGGGACAACTCAAGTAGGGAGCCTTGTGGCATGGAATACAAATCCGTTATGGTGCAAGAAAGCTACATGGTACCTACTCGACGATACCGCCCGAAGATCAAATGAGCATAAGAAAGCAGCACCATTTTTGTTGAAACGAAGCACATCCAGTTCTAAAGTTTGATTGAACCGACAAATCTTGCTTGTTCATAGAATCATTGCTGCCTCCAACCGGTCTCCTTTTGGCCGTTACCATTTCTCCCATCTTTCACCACCCCCAGGTTTTCATCTAGTTCGGACGTTATACACTCTATTGTACCAAACAGAGTGCAGTGTCATATGAAACAAATCATACTTGACCGGCTTACTGTGCCAGAGAAAGTGCTGCTGCACCTTCCTCACTGCCTGCTGCAACAAAAGATACTTCTCTTCGGGTATAGAAACCAGTATTTCTTTCAATCTAGGCACATCTTTCTCTGGAATTATGAGGGAGAAGGCATCCCAATTTAGGACCTCAAAGAAAGGAGGCACAAAGTTGTCGGATATAATTACCGGAACACATTCATAGAAGATGGATTCGACTATCCGTGGGCTATTGACTTCATAACCTTTTGGGCAGATGCAGTATTTGCTGCTCTTCATATGCTGGATGTAATCCATCTTGCGTGCAATTCCCCGAGGCATGGGACCATAGATTTTCATGTCCGGGTCTTTATTTTCCCAGTTCTGCAGTAGGACGGTGCGTAGTGGACCGTGCATGTTCCCAGCATAGAAGGCGACGATGGATCGATTGTTGGCTGGCATTCCTCCAAGATCTCTTTGGGGGTTTTTTGCCGAACGGACATAAGTTTCTGGAAAAGAAACATCTTTTCCCAAACGGAACCTGATGTTGAGGTCAGCAACACAAAGCGCTCGAATGGAACGCTCCATTGCACGGCTTGTCTCATACGCTGCCTGTTGACAATGTGTTAGTCCTCAACTCTAACAAATAGATGAATTAAATTAGAACTAAAATAATTTACTTCTCCTTATTGTATCTGTTATTAAGCTTCAACATGGAAGAGTGGAGGATACCTATGCCCCATTGAATTACACATTTGATGGATTACACTAGTACCTCACTTAGAAACGGTCAAAAATGAATATTTTTTTATACTTGGTAAACTTCTTAAAGGCCCAATCAACTCAAATGTTCTATGAATCATTATCTTCTAGTCTCCAATAGCAGGTCGCCCAATGAAATTTGGCTACATATACGTGAGGATTAGCTAGCTTACAATTTTTATGCAATTGAGAGTCAGGTAAATGCGAACATTCAGTTCGTACACAGTCCCATTATATTAGTAGGTGATAAATTCATTTGAGCCCATGCACCTGATTTTCGGTCTTATACATCATGTGATAGAGTCTGATAATAATTTGATTAAATCTGCAAGTTAAGGCTGAATAAGGAACCATACCCAGTCATGACAAGCTGCGACAAAATGATCAGAACCCCCCGTTCTGTTCCAGAAGGGATATTTTCTGGATATTGTATCAACATAGTCAATCATGTGCTGCTCTAGGTTTCTTCGTTTGTGGGAATTACGCACATACAAGGCAAGCTGAAGGAGACGAGAACTGAAAGGGATGTAGAAGAGATGAGCTTTTTTGGGGTCCCTCACTACGTATTGCTGGCTCGTCTCCATCAGTTTCATGAACCATCCTTCAGAAGCATATATTCCCTTGAGGAGTGGCTGGTGGAAGATGGGCTTTTGTCCTTCCTTGTAGACATAGACTTTCAGAATTTTGTCCATCAGCTTGTAGCTCCTACACAGATGTTAGACATCTACTGTTACTCTTTGTTTTTATTCAAGGCATCAGTTTGAGAGTCCTGTCACTATAACACCAGCGAGCTTCTTATAACATGAAGATAAGTATGGCTCATGATGCATAGAGACATGCACAACTCATGATACATAGAATTATGCACCAAAAATAATATTGCAAAACTACAAATTGAATCAAGAGAAGAAATCAAACTATCGCAAGCAATCGAAAGTGTGTAGATCTTTATATTGTCATGAAATCACACACACCTTTGAAACTTGGAAATATTTCGAAAAGCTGGTGCATGAAGCTGTGGATCGCTCTTTACAGGCGGAGCATGATCTATCTGTTTCTTTGCATCTAACAACTCCTTGTCGCGTGCAGAGAACCACCGAGGCCTCTTCAGCGCAAAGAACCAAGTTATAACTCGGTACAATTAGCACAAGAAATATCAATAGATCAAGAAAGATGCTACTCATACCATTGAGTGATAAGAAGCATGATTCTTAAGCAAAATTTCATTCATTTCCGATATGGATATGGTAGGCATCACCCTCTTCTTATTTTTCACCTTAGGGATCCTACCGGAGGAGTCGTTCTTGGCAGCAATTTCTTCCAATGCCTTGCCTGAAAAAGCAACCAGTGTCACATCATTCTCCTCTAAGAAAGGAAATAAACCGATGTTTGTAATATGGGTTCATCAATCGAACTCGCATCAACTTGACCTTGCAAATTTTACCTGGAGGTTTGGTTTTCTTGGACATTGAAGCCGGATTGGGTTCGCTAATGCCATCCGACATGAAGTTAGCATTATTCCCTGGTTCGCCACCCTTCTCCAAGGAATTTGGTAATTCGATGAACCCTCGAACCGAGTCCTCATTCCTCTTCAACATAACACCATCCTCGAGGTCAACCGAGAAATCTCTATCAGGGTCTCCATCCTCTCCCAAATGAAAGTCATCCTCATCATCCTCCATTCCGTCGCCTGGCTCCAAGCCTTCTTCTTCTATTCCTTCACTTCTAAAATCGGAGTTGGGTTCTCTTCCTTTTCTTGAAATTTCAGCTGCTGCCACCTCCTTAACAACTTCTGATGAGTAGCTAGAGTTCAGTGATTTGCTCAAAAGGGAAAGCTTCCCTAAAATTAAGGGTTTCGAATGAGCAACCCCTTGTTCGAATTCGCTGGTTTCCGGGACATGGAAAGGCGACAAGGCAATTCTATAGGGTATGGTGAAGGTCTGAATCGCCAGGATCAGAGAAATTGCAACCCCCATTACTGAAATCAGCCGCTTGGGCGTGATTTCACGCAGAATTTCCATTTCTAGGCGAAACTACTCAAACCACAAGCTGAAGAAACACGGGCCATTTTGACAACTAATTAGCAAAGAATGCAAAATGAATCAGCCGAATATGGACACTGGAATGCAAATTTATCTGGATTTCACATTTAAGTCATCTACAAGTAATGCAGAACAAGAATTCCTAGCATGCATCAAAGATCTGAGCTGTATGTAAAGGACTAACAGATCTAGCTGCATTTTTTTGTTCATATTCCGCTGAAAATTTAAAATTTTAAGAAATCTATAGAAGATCCGAGTACCTTTCTTGAATTGTAGCGCCGACAACTCTCTCACTTGTACAATCTCTCATCAGCCTCAGTGATCACAACATCTGTTCACTGTGGAGTGTGAAGAGAGTCGGCAAGTATATTAGCAGGATCCACGAAAAAATAACAAGGTGTACTTCTATTCACGCTGACCTAACGGCTGTGCACTTAGGGCCTGTTCTTTTCTCCAATTCTTGGAGAAGAATCCCGTTTTATTTACTATTCATGCACTATTGCATGGATTCCTCTCTCCGATTCTTGCAGCGTGTTCGTTTGAGGATTTGGGAATCTCGAGTAGCAGTCCGAGGTGGCGCTCGAAATTGGAATCTCGATTTCATTTTCGGGCTCTCCGCGATATGCGCGGATTACGGCAGATTCCCACACATACGCGGGCCCCTCTCTCTCCCTTGGCCAATCACAGCAGCGCCTGCATGTTCATTTTTTTTTCGCGATTTTTGCAGCGCAACGCGGATGTGGCGGGCCCCGCAGCAACGAATGAGCAGGGGCGGGCCCAACTTCAACGAATGAGAACGGAGATTTGCATTTTTTATTTTTAATTAGTATTATATAAATAGTTATATTAATTAATTAATTTAGTTTTAATTATTTAGTGGACCCCACACCACTTTCTTCATCCAACTTTCTTCATACAAAAGAACACACTACACGGAGTGGGCCCACTTCAACTTTCCAACTCCACAATCCAACCCCACTTTCCACCAAAAGAACACACTACACCAAATTTCTCTCTCATCAGAATCCACACTTCTCAACTTTCCCCAATTATACTTTCCTACAAAAGAACAGGCCCTAACTTCACACGCATACCTGACAATATTTAACCGTTCTACTACCGCGCAAATAACACTTATTAACAAGTTTGTCATTCAATCACATTATATTATGTGCACATACCACTTATTTCTCTTTTATCCTTGTTTGTCACCCCGACGCAGCCGCAGACTGCGACGACGATTCACTTAAGTTTGGAATGGGCGCTAGAGAAGAGTGAGAGGGTGCTGGGAGGTCGGAAAAAGGGGGGCTGAGGAGATCGAAGGAGGGGATAGCGTTGCCGCCTGCCACCGTTTTGCCCTTCGAGTGGAAGATGGAGAGGTGGGCTGGGGGGGGGCGTTGTTTTCCCTTTGAGTGGAAGAGGGATAGGTGGGCTGGGGAGGTCGGAAGAGGTGGAGGGGGGCTGGGGAAGGTCGGAAGAGGGGGAGTGGGCTGGGGAAAAGGGGGAAGAGGGAGAGGTGGGCTGGGGAGGTCGGAAGAGGTGGAGGGGGGCTGGGGGAGGTCGGAAGAGGTGGAGGGGGGCTGGGGGAGGTCGGAAGAGGGGGAGTGGGCTGGGGAGAAGGGGGCTGGGGGCTGGAGAGGTCGGAGAAGGTGAATAGGGGCTGGAGAGGTTGCAGGAGGTGGCGACGGTGGGGGCTCGGGTGGATGGGGATGGCAATTGTAGATGTCGGACGAGGGGGATGGAGGCTAGAGAGGTTGGATGAGGGGGCAACGGAGGGGGCTGGGGGGGATGTGGAGGTCAGATGTGGGGGAGAGGTGGCTTTGGAGGTCGAAGGAGGGGGTGGTGTCACCGCCTGCCGTCGTTCGCCCTTCGAGCAGACATTTTACTCACCGCGTACACATATAGGCATTTTCAGAAATTTGGCCTTGGGAGTCCACTGTGAGTAATTTTTGTGGCAAACTTGTAATTAAGTGGTATATGCGCGGGAGTAATGACAAAATTTAAATAATTGGTTTGTACGCAGAGTAAAACGGTGGGTGCGCAAATCAATTCCCTATTTAAAAATCAGATTCTTTTACTTTACACACACACCAAAGTCCATAAACTACCCCCTCTCCTTTTGCATCTTCTCCATTTTGTGGCCGCCGCCACTCCATCAGCATCCACGTAGTCCCCACGGCACCTCTCTCATGCCGCTGACCTCTCCCTTTCCTCCCCTTTCCTATTCTCTTATGTCATCCTCCGCACCTCTTCAGTCGTTGTCGCTGCCATTGAGCCTCCTCTCCTCAGCTCTTTAGTCGTTGTCGCTGCTCACTCTCGCTGCCGCGAAGTAACAACGACGACGGAAGAGGTGAGGGGACGGGATGAGAAAGGAAGAGTGAGAATGCGGAAGAGGATGGAAAGGTGAGGGAATGGGAAATGGGAGATGTCAGCTGCACGAGAGTGGTGCTGTGGGGTTGCAGGGATGCTGATGCGGCAGCAGCGACGAGGAAGAGGAGAAGAGGAGAGTAGAAGAGGAAAAGCTTTGAATGGCACACCAGTAAATTTTGGTCGGTAAATTTGTAAATAAATGATTTGACGATTCCACAATTAGGTATGTGGCCCAGAATAAGGTGCACCGTTAGGAAAAGCAAATCATATATTCTGCAGTTCAGGCAACAGGATCCACGTTATCTAGGCCATGTGCTTTTTTAATTCATAGATGTAGGCGTGGCATCGAAGATGCCTCTTGCGACTACTAATTACAGGACGGCCACTTCTCGTGGGTCACAATGGTTAATTGAACGTTAACCGCGTTGGTTTCAATCATTTTGGGAAGTGAATCCAAAGTAACACCATGAAGAAGATGCTCACAGTTTATTTTTAAAGTCTTTTGATTTGAGTTAATTTGTTTTATGTATTCACGCACAAGTCGACAATGCTCAATGAGAGATAGATAGATCTTTTTCATCCATGAATATATGTTTTTCCAAGGGCATTTAGATTAAACATGACCGTATTATCACTAATTCTAGTTTAACACCCAATATAATATTACTAGTCATAACCCGTGCCCGTCGGCACGGTTCACTTAAGATTTTTCCTCTCGAAACTTTGTTCCCCGAAAAATTATTTTCAAATTTAAAAGAACAACAAATTAGCTTAAAAATATTTATCGACACTGGCGCCTTCGACTTGGGCGCCTTTGGTGCGGAACAACAAATTCAGCGCTTGCGCCTTCGACACAGAACAACAAATTCGACGTGTGTGCCTTCGGCGCAGAACAACAAATTCGACGTAAAACAACAAATTCGGCGCAAGCGCCTTAGGTGCGGAACAACAAATTAGCGTAAAAAAATCGGCGCAGGCGCTAAAGACATATAACCTGTGCCATTGGGGCACTGTTCATTTAAAAATCTTGGACCCACTAATTTTAAACAAACATCAATAATTAAAGCTCAATAATTATTAGGCCCCCTCAAAATCTTAGTTCCAAAAAATTTAGTTTCTCCTAAAATATCAGCAGATGGGATCGAAATTTTACAGGGTTTTGCAACACGGATCAATGTTGGCAGCATCTCCCGCGTTCATTCTCCCACAGCTCGCGTTCATTCCCAAGATGAGATTGTGTGTGTGTGCAGAGCATTTTTTTCATAACTAATATTAAATGAGTTGGTTTCCCTCCACTTTTGTCCCCCTTCCTAAGAAATAAGTTTTCAAAAGAAGTTTCAATGCTTTTGTGTATTTCCAACAAATTTCCCTTCATCCAAGAAATTTCCCCTCAAAACTTGATATGACACTGCCATATATGATAAGTTCAAAATCTTCCCTCAATTATAATATGGATTTTATAGAATAACACTTTCTAACGGAGAGCTGTTATTGTTTCTTTTACTATAGATAACCTGTTTGAGATCACTTAGGTTCACTTTGTTTCTACATAATTAAATCCAATCTAATCTGAGATAAATGTGGTTCAAGTAATCGTAACATATTGCACAAATTGATTGAAAAACTAATAGAACCACTAGAAAGGGATCTTATTTCATAACTGTTGATGACTAGAATCTTGTGGAACCTAGATCAGACTGCTGGGGTGAGTATTTACTATAGGTAACCTATTCGGGATCACTTAGGCTCACTTTGTTTCTACATAATTAAATCCAATTTAATCTGAGATAAATGTGGTTCAAGTAACCGCAACGTAATGCCCATAGCGATTGAAAAACTAACATAACCACTAGTAAGGGATGTTATTTGTAACGACCACTTTTCGTTGTACGTTGTTCGTGCACGTGCTTTTGGCCGTGCACGTGTTTGTTTTAGACTTTAATTGATTGTGAACACTTTTGTGTGATATGCTGTTATGAACGTCTCTGAGAGTATTAAATAGTGGCACTAATTTGGAACGACGTTTCTCGAGTCGTTTTCCCACAATTTAATCTTACTCGATGAAACGTGACGATTTTCACTTTTGACGGGGGACGTTTCTATTTTTAGTTTCGTCGTCCGACGTCAAAATTGAGATCCGTCTTCTTAGTTAGCTCACTTTCGTCATCACGATCACCCCGATATTTATTTTGTAATTTTTAGATTTCATTTGACCACTTTTATATTTTTAACAAGGTTAATAATATTTTTAATAATTAATTTTTATATTTATTTCGGCCAAATAAAATTTATTTGAGTTTAAAACGTTTTAAAGAATTTTTGAGCCAATTTCCAGCTCATTTGGACCGCATCAAATCCTTGGGTGAGTTGGAGAAGTTGAGATTCAAATTTTAAATTATTTTAAACTCCTAATCTCATTAGGATTAGCCCTAGACCTAGTCAACCCATCTACACTATATAAACAACCTCTAGGAAGACCTATTTTCGCAAGAAAATAACCCTAGCCACTTCCAAAACCCAAATTTGACGTTGCGACGAATCGTCGCAACGTTGCGACAAGCATCTGTCGCACGACCAGAGAAACGAGCTCCGTTCTCCCGCACTGACCGACGCCCAAGCCCGCACCAAGCTTGCACAGCCGCCCGCTCCGTCCCCCGCTCCGACTGAGAGGACCTCTCGGTCAGACCGAGAGACCCGCCCGCTCCGCACGCCCGCTCCGCACCGCACCGACCCCCACTCTGTCGCCCCGCTCCGCCCGCGTCTGACCGAGGCCATCGCCCGCACCGACCGAAGGCTGCAACGTTGCAACGGTTGCAACGTTGCAACGACCCACCCAAGCGCCCGACCGGTGCTGTCTCCCGCTCCGACCGAAGCAAGGCCCCGCACCAAGCACTCCCCCGCACCGCTGCACACCCCAAGCGTTGCACAAGCCCGTTCCCCCGCACCGACCGATGGAGCTCCCCGCATTTGGCTGTGTCCGACCGAGAGCAAACGTCGCAACCCCACACCCATCGCACCACTTGCCACCGTGGGCCCCCCCAAGTTCTCCAGAGGTATTGTGGGTCCCCCATAGGTCCCTAGGACTACTGTGGGCCCCACCTAGGTGCTTCCTCTCCGACGATTTGTCGCGTACGACGTTACGACACGTCGTAGCCCGTCGTCGCACGTGCTAGATTTGGAATCTGGAACCGTTTCTCCGGTTAATGCTCTGAACTTTCCAGCGAGGAATCTATATTGGAATCAGGACTTGGAGCGCGATCTTTTATTCCAACCCCCGGCGTCGCTACCCGACGCCGGTGTAGCTTTCTCGTCGTGTTGAGGTAACGCTTTGCACCCCTATGACCCCCAACCCATTGCCTGTTAATCAAGACTAAAATTGATGTTTTTAAAATGTTTTAAATGTTTTAAATTCACTAATCAAGATTAATAATATGGACTTTAGGCCGGTGGACTTGTGCACGTAGGATAATTGTGATTTTTAGACTCATTGGACGGTGTGCTCAGACGTCGTACTTGCAGGCAAGTGAAACTTGCCAACTCTTGTGTAGGGCCATGTTTTTAGGCCACTTCCTTGTTCCTAGCGTAAAAGAGACTAGTCAGTGAAATGATAGCTGGCTAGACGCCTGCTTGATCTAGTTTGACAACGAAACTAGATCCGTCACCTAATTGATCTAGCATGACAACGAAGCTAGATCCAACCCTTAAACTTGTTCATGCATTTGTATCTGTCACGTTTACTTTCCTTAACTGTACGCACTTTTAACTGCCATGCATTGCATTCTACATGTCATCCAAGTTGATTGTTGCATTCGTAGCACACGCTACAATACTTGTACTCCTTGAATACTACTTCCGGGGAACGGGCCTCATGTGTTGGTCAAAATCCAATGCCCGGTTTCCTGGTCCGGCTAGGTGCACCCCAATGCCATACTTGTTAAAAACACTTCCTGGCTCGTGATCCAGAAGCGATCATTCCCGTTCGGGGGTAAGGCCCTGGCTCGATACACGTGGAGGGGTAGGGATAAACGGTCACCTGAGCTTAGGAGTGGCCCGATCAGCCACTCTAGCCAGAAGGCGGAATCTCTGTGCACGAGGTGCTTACTTTCCTTGTCTTGTACTTGTCTTGTGAATGATTCATGTAATACTTGTCATCCATGCCATGTTTAAATGCCATGCTCGTACCTTACTTTACTTTACTTTACTTGTTGCACTCATACTTTAACTGCCATGTCATTGCATCATGCTAGAACTGCTAGGTTGCTTTACCTACTTTCAGTTTCCTTGCACAAGTCTCTTGTAGACTTGCTGACATGTGCCCCTTGCTCTTTTGGGTGTCACATGTTAGACCCTGAGCCAGAGACCGTTGCTGAGTACGCGATGTTTTGCTGACGCTGAGCCTGAGTCCATGTTTGCCCAGGAGGAGTTTTATGGACACCGGAGACCTTTCTTGGTGATTTTGCTGAGCTTCTTTTGTTTTAGGTTCTGTTGTTAGTTGTCGGTGCGTGGCACCTTTGTTTTGTACGCTGTACTTTTGTTGGCCATGTTTAGGCCCTTAGACTCTCTTTTTCTTTCTAGCCTGGTGGTTTTTTCTGTGATGTTGAAACTTATTTTATGGATATTCTGAGATATCTCTTTTGTCTCATTTCATTATTATTATCTTTGTTTCGTTCGCGTTGCAAGGACCTGCAGTTTTAAAAGTTGATTGACGCTTATCGGACTTAAAGCTTTGCAGCTTCAAGTCTGAGCGGACCTTCTCACGCTTCGCCTCCATATTTTTGGGAAGCGGGGCGTGACTGCTTTTGTTGGTGGTCCATGCAGGTCCAATCTTACAATTGCAAATTAACGGAACAACGATAATAACAGAATGTCCATTAAATAAATTGCAACATCCGAGTCAGAAGCCCTGAGTCTAGTCGTTTCCTTATGACACTAGGTGGTAAGAAGACTTGGCTAGACGTCTGTGTTTGCTAGTTAGAGGCCTCTGATTGTTAGTTAGACCCCCTGTCAGCAATTGATTTAATCGTCGTAGGAGTTACCTTAGTGGTCCTTGTCTACCCCTGACCATATTAGACTTCTAGAATTTCCTTTAGTCGTTCGCTTGGGTTCATCGATTTCAGACCAAGCTGAACGCATTTCTTTACCATCTAACCTTTAGAAGTCTTAGCGCTTAGTTTTTAATCTTTAGTTGGTCGACCGTAGGAGTTTCCGTAGACTTTCCTAATTCATACCCTAGGCGTACGTATGTTTTGATCACCTGACCAATTTCTTTGCCTCGATTCACGAGATCGCCTCATGACGATCGTCGTCAATTTTCGAACCTCTCCATTACGAACCTTGAATCTCCTGAAAGTATTTTTCGACTTCCTCCTTTCCGAAGTTTAACCTTGTTCCAAATTTTAATGTATATATACTTATACTTCATCCTCCTTCGTTGATTTAAAATTTTAAAACTTTGTCAGAATTTTTGAACACTAGCTTATAATATTTTTTCAGCCTATATTTTTCGTACTTATGTAAATGCGTTGTCCCATCATATATTAATTTTATTCTGAACCGTACTTTTGCTTTGCCCAATTCGATTTATAATTTTCCTTCTTATTTGTGTTATACGAATGATACGTCGTGTTTACTTTAATATACTTTCAAGACACATGGAATTTTAGCTTTCAGCAAGTTGGTTTTTGCTCGTCGTTTTCGCTACTTCAGATTTTTGCAAAATTACTATTTTCATAACCTCTTCCTGCTTTAGACCCTCCCTGATTTGATTTTAAAGATTTGCTATTCGATCTTGATAATTCTTATACTAAGTCATTATTATTTTCTTTCCGCTCACCATACATGCTTTTAGAAAAAATTTCTAAACCAAATTGAATTTCAATTATTTTTATACCCGCACCAGGCTCGTTGTGCTTGTACGCTAAGAGCTCAGTGTAACCAGTTTTATTTTTTTTGACGAATCCTGATTTCTCTCAAAGGAGTTTCAATATTGATTTTCCATAGCCTAAAAGTTTTGAAATCATTTAACATGAGTTTAAATCCTTCCGTTACTTAATTTCATTCTTTAACTATCAAAACTTTTGACAACATTATATTAAATCACTGACGTATAAATTTTCTAAACCACGTCCTTAATATTCGTGTAAATGATTTTACTTCCTTTTATAATGATTTTATATAGATCAATGGACCATTTTCTCCTATTATGAATATTCGACTCAAACTTATTTTGAACAACTCGTTTTATCGACCTCCAAATATTTTTATACAAGACGAGAATTCCAACTTTTGAAGTACAACAGTTTTCAAACTCCACGTATTTTAGCTTATGCTATTTACCCTATTTCTTTTCCCCCTCCTATATAAGCATCACTACATCTCCCTTTTCCCTCAACCTAAACATCACCTTTGAGTCAATGTTTCGTCTAACCAAGCTGTCTCCTTGTATTCGTCCTATCTGAACTCGTGCTTATCGATCCTTCCCTCGTCACGCTTTCGACCTCGACCTCCCTCTATTGCTTAGGCTTTAGTGCTCGTCAATGTCTGTGTCAACTATAAGTTGTTAGTAGGCCCTTGGACCTTGTGAGGTAGTCGTTGTGCATGTACCTGAGTTACGTACGTGAGCTTGAATGAGTATACCCCCCATAGTATATTGATGTTTGCCTATTGTGTGATATATATATACTCGGAGTTATTCGTGATAGTATGAAGTTGTTGTGTGTTAGTAGTTATAGATTTTGTGTGGATAGCTATACTATACTAGGGATGCCTGTGTATATAAGAGTTAGCGTTGAAATATCTAAGTTGTGTATGTAGTAAGAGATACTTGTAATGGTTGAAATAAAATGATTGGTAAAGCTATGTATATGCTAGGTGTGATAATAATAGGTGAACGTATAGATAAGAAAGTAGGCCTATTGAGTGACCCATATATTAGTACGTATGAGTATGTGCTCGTAGGTAGATATGTATTGTGCTTAGACGTAAGTAGTTATGTTTCGTTGCATGAGTATATAGGTGTTATGCATATGATAGTAGAATTATAATTTTGATTGGTATTGCTTGCTTTTGTGGGATGTTGCATGCGTGCATACCGTGAGGTATACACGACTATTGCACATCTTCATTATGTATGCGTAGATGTGTTAGTATACTAATTATAGGTAGTAGGCTATGGTGTGAACATATATGTTACATGTGTGTGACTATACGATGAATGCGTATGTATTAAGGAGTGTATTATAACTATACGTATGCGGATGTCTGTATTAATATTATGGTATATAGAGTGATTGAACTATGTGAGTATTGTCTGACTAAATATTAAGTGTGATTGACTTATGGTATGCATATGGTTGTATTGGTAGACATATATATATATATATATTGGTGTGGTATGGGTATAGGTATAAAGGCAGTGTTACGTATATAGAATATTCTGATATGTGTACTGAGTCTCACTCAAGCTTGAGTGGGTATACTCTAAGTATATTGAATGTAGGTTTGTAGTTTGAATATAGCAATGTTTGATGTATGTATAGTGATAGAAGTGTTTGTGCCTGGTTGTGTTACACACATGATTGTGGGTCGCTACACCAGTATATAGTTATAGGTGTTGGTCTTGTGGTATAGTTAATTACTAAGGACTTGCTCATGTGAACGTATGTGTACTAGCTAAAACTAGGTGTGTAGGAGTGCTAGTTATATAGTGATATGATTGGTATATGTAAATGAAATGTTAGCGTGTATGGGTGTGCACCAAGCACGGGTAAGTATGTGCTTAGTTATAGGTATTGATGACTATGGTATATGTGGCGTGTCGTAAATACAGCTATAGGACCGTATGTGATGTGAATATATGGTGAACTATTTGCTTACATTTGAATGACTATATATTATGAAACTATAGTGGTGGTGAATGTATATTAGATATAGTAAAACTTGATTAAAAATGGTATGGTGTGACTACTTATGTTGATGTGTTTGGCATTGGATGTGTACTAGGAAATATTAGAGGGTCGTATACCCATGTTGTTTGTGCATAGGTAGCTACCTATATGTAGATCAATGATTGCATTTGCTAAGTGTGAGACTATCCTTATATGAGTATCTGAAATATTGTTTTGTGTTTAGGTAAGTAGTAGTTATATAAGGGAGGTATGCTTATATATATATGATTGAAATACATGTATGAAGTTGACTGACTATAATAAGTATAAATATATGACGTACGAGAATGTATATATATACGTGTTGGTAGTGATAATGTTTGACTACCTCGTGCATATATAAGCACTTGTAATGACTATACCTGGTTGAATTATAATGTGACTTGATTGGGGTAGTTACTAGAGTGACTAGCTATGTTAGAAAGTCCGAGGACGGACTTTATTCTAAGGTGGGGAGGATGTAACGACCACTTTTTGTTGTACGTTGTTCGTGCACGTGCTTTTGGCCGTGCACGTGTTTGTTTTAGACTTTAATTGATTGTGAACACTTTTGTGTGATATGCTGTTGTGAACGTCTCTGAGAGTATTAAATAGTGGCACTAATTTGGAACGACGTTTCTCGAGTCGTTTTCCCACAATTTAATCTTACTCGATGAAACGTGACGATTTTCACTTTTGACGGTGGACGTTTCTATTTTTAGTTTCGTCGTCTGACAGTCAAAATTGAGATCCGTCTTCTTAGTTAGCTCACTTTCGTCACCACGATCACCTCGATATTTATTTTGTAATTTTTGGAGTTCATTTGACCACTTTTATATTTTTAACAAGGTTAATAATATTTTTAATAATTAATTTTTATATTAATTTCGGCCAAATAAAATTTATTTGAGTTTAAAACGTTTTAAAGAATTTTTAAGCCAATTTCCAGCTCATTTGGACCGCATCAAATCCTTGGGTGAGTTGGAGAAGTTGAGATTCAAATTTTAAATTATTTTAAACTCCTAATCTCATTAGGATTAGCCCTAGACATCGTCAACCCATCTACACTATATAAACAACCTCTAGGAAGACCTATTTTCGCAAGAAAATAACCCTAGCCACTTCCAAAACCCAAATTTGACGTTGCGACGAATCGTCGCAACGTTGCGACAAGCATCTTCCGCACGACCGGAGAAACGAGCTCCGTTCTCCCGCCCTGACCGACGCCCAAGCCCGCACCAAGCTTGCACAGCCGCCCGCTCCGTCCCCCGCTCCGACCGAGAGGACCTCTCGGTCAGACCGAGAGACCCGCCCGCTCCGCACGCCCGCTCCGCACCGCACCGACCCCCGCTCTGTCGCCCCGCTCCGCCCACGTCTGACCGAGGCCATCGCCTGCATCGACCGAAGGCTGCAACGTTGCAACGGTTGCAACGTTGCAACGACCCGCCCAAGCGCCCGACCGCCGCTGTCTCCCGCTCCGACCGAAGCAAGGCCCCGCACCAAGCACTCCCCCGCACCGCTGCACACCCCAAGCGTTGCACAAGCCCGTTCCCCCGCACCGACCGATGGAGCTCCCCGCATTTGGCTGTGTCGGACCGAGAGCAAACGTCGCAACCCCGCACCCGTCGCACCACTTACCACAGTGGGCCCCCCAAGTTCTCCAGAGGTATTGTGGGTCCCCCATAGGTCCCTAGGACTAATGTGGGCCCCACCTAGGTGCTTCCTCTCCGACGATTTGCCGCGTACGACGTTGCGACACGTCGTAGCCCGTCGTCGCACGTGCTAGCTTTGGAATCTGGAACCGTTGCTCCGGTTGATGCTCTGAACTTTCCAGCGAGGAATCTATATTGGAATCATGACTTGGAGCGCGATCTTTTATTCCAACCTCCGGCGTCGCTACCCGACGCCGGTGTAGCTTTCGCGTCGTGTTGAGGTAACGCTTTGCACCCCTAGGACCCCCAACCAATTGCCTGTTAATCAAGACTACAATTGATGTTTTTAAAATGTTTTAAATGTTTTAAATTCACTAATCAAGATTAATAATATGGACTTTAGGCCGGTGGACTTGTGCACGTAGGATAATTGTGATTTTTGGACTCATTGGACGGTGTGCTCAGACGTCGTACTTGCAGGCAAGTGAAACTTGCCAACTCTTGTGTAGGGCCATGTTTTTAGGCCACTTCCTTGTTCCTAGCGTAAAAGAGACTAGTCAGTGAAATGATAGCTGGCTAGACGCCTGCTTGATCTAGTTTGACAACGAAACTAGATCCGTCACCTAATTGATCTAGCATGACAACGAAGCTAGATCCAACCCTTAAACTTGTTCATGCATTTGTATCTGTCACGTTTACTTTCCTTAACTGTACGCACTTTTAACTGCCATGCATTGCATTCTACATGTCATCCAAGTTGATTGTTGCATTCGTAGCACACGCTACAATACTTGTACTCCTTGAATACTACTTCCGGGGAACGGGCCTCATGTGTTGGTCAAAATCCAATGCCCGGTTTCCTGGTCCGGCTAGGTGCACCCCAATGCCATACTTGTTAAAAACACTTCCTGGCTCGTGATCCAGAAGCGATCATTCCCGTTCGGGGGTAAGGCCCTGGCTCGATACACGTGGAGGGGTAGGGATAAACGGTCACCTGAGCTTAGGAGTGGCCCGATCAGCCACTCTAGCCAGAAGGCGGAATCTCTGTGCACGAGGTGCTTACTTTCCTTGTCTTGTACTTGTCTTGTGAATGATTCATGTAATACTTGTCATCCATGCCATGTTTAAATGCCATGCTCGTACCTTACTTTACTTTACTTTACTTGTTGCACTCATACTTTAACTGCCATGTCATTGCATCATGCTAGAACTGCTAGGTTGCTTTACCTACTTTCAGTTTCCTTGCACAAGTCTCTTGTAGACTTGCTGACATGTGCCCCTTGCTCTTTTGGGTGTCACATGTTAGACCCTGAGCCAGAGACCGTTGCTGAGTACGCGATGTTTTGCTGACGCTGAGCCTGAGTCCATGTTTGCCCAGGAGGAGTTTTGTGGACACCGGAGACCTTTCTTGGTGATTTTACTGAGCTTCTTTTGTTTTAGGTTCTGTTGTTAGTTGTCGGTGCGTGGCACCTTTGTTTTGTACGCTATACTTTTGTTGGCCATGTTTGGGCCCTTAGACTCTCTTTTTCTTTCTAGCCTGGTGGCTTTTTCTGTGATGTTGAAACTTATTTTATGGATATTCTGAGATATCTCTTTTGTCTCATTTCATTACTATTATCTTTGTTTCGTTCGCGTTGCAAGGACCTGCAGTTTTAAAAGTTGATTGACGCTTATCAGACTTAAAGCTTTGCAGCTTCAAGTCTGAGCGGACCTTCTCACGCTTCGCCTCCATATTTTTGGGAAGCGGGGCGTGACATTATTTCATAACTGTTGATGACTAGAATCTTTTGGAGCCTAGATCAGACTGCTGGGGAGAGTATTCACGCAACAGGGAGCCTGGACAGGGTTTCGTTGGGCAGAGAGAGGCTCCTTCGCCACCACCCAAAACGGATAGGAAACACGACAGAGGAAATAAAGGGGGTTAGCCATCCGATTCAACTCCGTTGATTAAGTTAGTATCAAGTGGGAGGAAGGAGGAGCAGTAGTTGTAAGTGTACCCGCCGCTAGGGTTTGATGAAATTAGAGATTGTGAGGTGAAAATCCAGATGAATTCGGAGATACCTAAAGAAGGGGAAGTTTTTTATAGGATTGGCGGACGGTTATCCCACGTCGGATCGCTCTTCACTCTCCTTTGTAACCAACTTGTTAGTTGTCAGTGGGATTATCGAGATCTCAACCGCCGGTCATAAATGTGCCCCTCGGATAAAGCTGTTCATTCGGCATGCCTATCGTAAGCATGCGCTCCAATAAATATTTCCATTCAGTGCATGTCGAATGGGCTTTAAATGCCATCCACTAGCAACAGCCTAGAGAAGATGCAGCCCATCCGCTTGAGATCGTGTTGTTGTGGATGTGTGAGCTGATCCTGCCAAGCAGGCAAGTGCTCGAGCTATTAAGTTGAAGGGGCCAACCTCGTGTGTCAAGGCTATGCTTGTAGGAGTTTGTTGATGAGGACTGACCTTATGTGCTGAGGTTGCCTCATAGAGGGCTACCGTTGAGGGGACGATCTCATGGAGGTCATCCCTGTAGAGCTATGCTGCTCAAGGAGCCATCCTCATGGATTTTTTTCCTTGTTAAGCATGGTTGATGATCAGTCCGACCTTGTGGAGGACATCCCTGTCGACCGTAGTCGAGGTTAGATCGGGCTGATCCCTTGAGCCGAGGTCATGCGGTCTTCGAGGAATGTTGATGATGCCCAATGGCCTCGTCGGTCTAAATTAGATGGGCACGGCTATTGATGGGACACAGTCAAAGCATCATCTTCGATGTCCCCTTGTCTTCTTGCTAGACACTACCGATCTGAGCTGCTTCCGAGGTCAGACGTGCAGAGGCAAAAAGATGAACTGGAGAGAAACAGACGCCAAACTCATTTGGTCAGCCAACTTGCCTTAGGAATGAGGAGTCTATGGTAGAGGACGACATCTAGGTAATAGCACCTTCATTATAACATGCTGATGTGGCCATCTTCTCTCGTTAGTCAACGAAAAGGTGCTATCGGATCATATGGATGGCAGACAACACCAGAAGTGGTGGTTGAATAGTGTTGTTGTAAAAATAAAAGATTTTTCGTAAATTAAAAACACTTCTACAAGTTGCCTAAGTCTCAAGAAGATTTACCTCTCTTGGTACTTAAGCAACACAAATACAATTGCTTGACATAATACAAGGTGCACATCAGAAATATAAATCACAAGCAAGTAAGATATATAATGAGCGATAAGAAAATAATCACAGTACAGACACAAGAATATATCATGTTTCCCCACCTCTTGGGTGCGTCCAGTCACCGGCCTCCCTCGAGGTTTAATATACTATTGCAACAAGTAATACACTCACCCATCTTCACTCGATAGGAATTCCTAAGTCACATAGTTACACTGAAATTAGGATTTCCAGCAAATACACCAATACTCCTTTCACAAAGGGAATACACCACAACACTTACCAAATGCATCTCCTTTGAGGCGTACAAACCGTTGTCGATGAATACTTGATACACCATTGATCATATAGCCAAATATTGGAGCTTTATGTGCTTTTGTGTGGCTATAAGAAAAATCAAAAACTTTTGATCTCAAAATGATTTAAGTGAAGAATAGGAGATCAAAAAGAAACTTGATTTAAATCTCTTAAAGATTGAAACTTGAGAACATATATTAAATAAGTTTCCAAGTCAATGAAATGATCAAAACAAATTAGAGAATAGAGCTTAAAACTTTCAAGAACAATGGTCAAGAGAGAGCTTTACAGCAAGAGAAAACTTTTTAAAACACTTAGAAAATTAATATAAATTGTTCAAAATTTTTTGTAAATTAACTCTAAACTCTTTAGATTTAGAAGGTTAAAATAATTCAAATCGAGTCCCTAAACTCCTCCTACAATGGCTAAAAATGACCACATCGCGTAAATCGCGATTCTGTGATTTATTAGCTGTTTGACCCAGATAATCATCTATCTAGAGAGATAGTCAGCCATCTCATGGCTGATAGTCGGGTATCCTTAAGGGATAGTGGCTATTACAGGACCAGGACAGAAATTTCTAGTTCAAATCCCATTTCAAGATAGTCGGCTATCAGGGTGTGGATTGTCAGCTATTTTGTGATACATGTGTTTTTCTCTTTCAAAACACTTTGAAATCTTATCAAAACTTTTATATAATATTTAAAAACATATTAATACTAATTAAAAACATTTTAATCATATTTTTGTTTGTGTAGCTCAAAAATTTAGGCTTTTACAAACTAAGACTCACTTGTCTCAATTGACATTCTCTTGAGTCTTTGAGTCAGTCCACTTTGTCTTGGGCCATTGCACTTCATTTGAGTCTTCATTTGCTTCAGATCTTGACTCTTGAATGGCTTTACGTTCATAACTTGAGCTACTTCACATCGTTGTTCTTCATGGATTTGTTTCTTTTGTTATAACACTTTGATCATCATATTTGCTCATATCCTACACAGTTGAATTAAGATCATTAATACTATATCATTTCATTTGCGAACATCATCAAAACTCCACTGGAAGTGTCTCAATATCCCAACACTCTCCTTCTTTTTGATGATGACAACAAATGATATAAAATGGAAATATAATATAAGAATTAAAAAATAACTTACTCCCCTACAGAGATCCATGATTGCTATGGAGAAGTTACTCCTCGTGCATCAAGGCTGGTTATGGATAAACAGAAATATGCACATTCATATTATATCTTAAGTGTGTTAATAAATCAAAACAATGGCATATGCTATGATTCACAATTTTATTTGCAATTCACTATTTCTCCCCCTTTATCTCATCAAAAAGAACAAAAAGAATAGATAACACGTGTCGAATACTCATAAAAGAAATATATTAAAGGGTGAGTAATCGCATAAGCATAATCAATTTAGCTCTTTCTCACTAACAATTCCTAAGTCTCTGTGGAGTTTTGTAAATGAATCTATTTTCAGCGCTTTAGTAAGAATATCTATAGTTTGATGTTCGGTAGAGACATACTTTAGTTCAACATCCTTTTTACTACAATGATCATCAATAAATCTATGCCTAATGTCTATATGCTTGGTTCTTGGATGTAAAAAAAAATTTTTAGATAAATTTATGGCACTCTTATTGTCACAATAAATCACACATATAGCGCATTTAACACAATAATCAACTAGGAATTGTTTCATCCAAAGGAATTTTACACACAAGCCCGACAGTGATGTATTCTGTCTCGGTGGTAGATAGTGAGGCTGAACTTTGCTTTTTGCTAAACCAAGAGACAAGGGAATGTCCAAGAAAGCGACATGTTCCACTTGTGCTCTTTCTAGTGGTTTTACAAGAAGCATAGTCTGAGTCACTATAAGAAACAAGTTCAGAGGTACTATCTTTTGGATAAAATAAATCAAAGTCAAAAGTGGTCTTAAGATACCTAAACATATGTTTTACTACTTTAAGATGTGACTCTTTAGGGTTAGATTGAAAACGTGCACACGCACATACGCTAAACATTCTGTGAGTCCTAATAACAGTAAGATATAACAAAAAGAGCCAATCATACCTCTATATGTTTTCTGATCAACACTCTTACCTATTTCATCTTTATCCAAAGAGGTGGATGAAGTTATGCGAATGTTCTTCCCTGATTCATTCTCAATTCCGACCCTTTTGAGTAGATCCTTTGCATACTTCGTTTGATGAATAAAGGTTCCCTCTTTCGACTCCCTGATCTGCAATCCTAAAAAGAAATTGAGCTCATCCATGTGGCTCATCTTGAACTCATCATGCATCAACTTAGCAAATTCTCGACATAGATTTTCGTTAGTTGCTGCAAAAATAATATCATCAGCGTACACTTGAATAAGTATGATATCATTATCAACCTTCTTGATGAATAGTCTTGTGTCTATCTTTCCTACATTATATACGAAGTCGATTAAGAACTTTCTCAATCTCACATACCAAGCTATTGGAGCTAGTTTTAAGCCATATAATGCCTTATTTAGTTTATACACACAATTGATGTGTCCATATTTTACATCTTTTTATAGCATCATGACATTGCATTTCATGCAATTTTTGCATTCAAATCCCGTATTTTCCTACGATATCGCAGTTCTAACGTTATATTCGAGTTTCGTAGTGTTTTATAGATTTTCAGGGATTTTGGAGCGATCTGGGACCCAATTTGGATATGGACACATCTGACACGCCCGTGAGCCCGTTGGAAAAACTCTACAGGAGTTTGCCGATTTTTAGGAGCTATGGGAGGAGTGGAGAAGAGAGCAAGAAGAGAGGAGAAGCTGCAGGAGCTTCAAGAATAATTTTCACAGGCGACTCGACCGAGCAGAGCAGTTGCTCGGTCGATCAGATGCAAAATGAAGGAGGAGAGCAGATACGCAGGCTGCTCGGACCGAGCACCCATGGTGCTCGGTCGAGCAACCCCTATCTTCGGAGCGCGATTAACCTCCTGCACGACCCGAGCAAATCTTTTGGCGACCGAGTCAGCTAGCTGCTCGACCGAGCAGAGCTGACTCGGGCCGAGCAGACAGAGTGGTGATTTTTGGAGCAGTGCGACTTACTGACGTGATCGACCGAACAAAATGGCTGCTCGACTGAGCAGCCGACCGAGCAACCTCTTGCTCGACCGAGTCACTGACTCAGTCAATGACGCTGAAGGCTAATTTTGGAAATTTTGTGTGGCCGTCTGTTCTGTGCTTGGGGAGTGAAGAGTGGATCTGATTGCTGCATTTCGGGGGTCGACTCATTTTGTAGTTTTTGAATATTTTGGAGAGGAGAGAGGAGATTAGAAAATACTTGTTAGATCTAGACCTAATTCTTGAAGATAATTGAATTATTTTCTCGGAGATATACTATTCTTGCGTTCTGGAATCGTGGGCTTTCTTTTGGATTATTATTTGCGATTGTTCTTCATCTCCAGTGTGTATGTAATTCGATTCATAATTGATTAATTTCTTACAATGCTTTCTTCGATAATAAACGCATTTTCAATTGTCAATATCGCCATGAGTGAGTAGTCTCTTCTAGGGTTGATGGGTTAGCCCTAAGACTTTAGGGGGAGATGTAGATCTGGATCTTTAGATTGAATGGGGAATAAAGGGGAGTATTTCGGTCGATCCTACCGAATCTCTAGAATAACCCGTACTGAGATCATGTCCACGGTCTGTGGAATTGATGTGCTTAAGGGGTATCCCTAGGATTCGAATAGGGAAATCGGTGGATCCAACCAAGGCTCGTGACCATGCCTGACTCGTGCCTTGAGGGGATCAATCGACGAACTATATCGCTACGTTGACGGCTACCGCTATTGCGTCAACGAGAGCCACCGAAATACCTCGCAATTCTAACCCACGAGAGTGGTACGAATTGGGAGATTAATCCACTAACCCTAATGCAATGTATGATCCTATTCCAACGTCGATCCCCGCCAGTCTTAGCGGTGACCCCTAATACCCTAGTCCCTTTTATTATTGAATCAACAATGATACCTCAACCAATCCTTTCAACAAGACAGCTATCTCACTTCGAGATATAAAAGTAAGCTGAGAACCCAAATACACTGTCACCGTCCCTGTGGGATCCAACATCCTTTATACGATAACTTGACACCGTCCGCTTGCGGATAGAGCCCGGAATTGACACCTAGAGGCCATACTACGCCTGGCGACCGTGACACCGCCGGGTGGAATCTTGGTGTAGGTTTCGGGTGCGTCATGTTTTTGGCGCCGTTGCCGAGGACGGTAATAATGTTATCTCAGTTTATTTTTATTTCGAGAAGTTTGCTAGCAAATCTTTCCATTTCTCACCTTTCCACCCTTTTTATTCTTTTAATTATTACCTTGCTACTAATGGTATTTGTCTGAGTTGTTTTGGTGCATGAACACTCGCTTCGGGGCATTTAGTCAAGAATTATTGTTCGACCCTGAGATCGAGAAAACGGCAAGGGCTCTGAGAGCCTTAAGCAAAAATCAATCTTCCTCTGCTTAGATGGCAGACAATACTCCTCCTCCTCGCACCGGGTCCATCAGGGACCATATGAAGCCTACATTTGGAAATAATTCTTATATCCTTAGACCGCACTGGCAGCGGCGAGCTTCGCGCTGAAGACGAGGCTCATAAACTTAATGCAGCAGGATCCCTTCCATGGGCATCCTCACGAGAACCCCAATCACCACATCGACACTTTCCTGGCAAAGTGTGACACTTTCAAGGCGAAAGATGTGAGTGACGATTCCATCAAGATGCGGCTTTTCCCATTCACCTTGAGGGATAAAGCCTCATACTGGCTGTGGGCCCATCCGACCAACCATTTCACCACCTGGGAGAAGCTGGCACTAGCCTTTGTGGACAAATTCTATCCACCCTTGAAGACTGTACGGATCCGGGGCGGGGGGGGGGGGGGGGGGGGGGGGGGGGGGGCAATCTCAAATTTTAAGCAGCTCCTGCAAGAATCTCTTTATGAGGCCTGGGAGAGATTCAAGGACCTCCAACATCAATGCCCTCATCACGGGATTCAGGCTTGGGACTTGGTACAGAGCTTCTATAATAGGCTGCAGCCCAGCACCAAAATGATAATTGATGCTGCAGCACAAGGTGCCTTGCTTGACAAATCCCCCGAAGAAGCCATAGACCTGCTAGAGCATATGGCAACCAATAATCAGCAATGGAGTGAAGAGAAACCATTGTTACCCGGACTCCCGAGGTCAAAGCTGCCAACCATCTTGATTCTCACATGGAGACCTTGTGTAAACAGGTGGCTAGAATTGAACAGTGCATGCATTCCATCCATGCAGCCACCAGCACCTCTGCTTATCATCCTGTAGAGGATTATGTAGAGCAAGGTTACATTCCTAGTGAGGCACATTATGATGGTGCTGAATTATCTGAGTCTGTGCAGTACGTCCAAGGAGAGGGACGAAATCAATGGAAACACCTGGCTGCTAGGAATCATCCGGGATTCTCTTATGGGAACCCAAGTGGAGGGCTGCAACCTCCACAATTTCAAAGACCGCCACCCCTCCTCAGTAACAACAAGGGCAACCACAGAATCAGCAGCAGAGTGGGTTTAGGCCTGCTAGGCCTTTCGACCACCAGGTTATCAGTTCAATCGCCCACTTCAGCAGGGCTTTGCACCAAATCTGTCGCGATCCAATCTGGAGGCCACATTGGAAACATTTATGAGTGGTCAAGCCCGGTTCAACCAATTTATGAGTGGTCAAGCCCGGTTCAACCAGGTCACATCCACCCAGTTTAAGAATAGAAATACATCACTCGATGAACTGAGGGGCCAGATGTCCCAGCTTCTGAAGAACCAAGGGAGGTTTCCTTTGCAACCAGAGCCAAATCCTAGGGCCCAAGCAAACGCCATGGTTTCTGTCACCACACGTGGAGGATGGGCAATTGACCCCGTTATGATTCCGGTTGTGAACAAGGAGAAAGTCATAACTGAAGAGGCCATTATTGGCGATGATAGAGAAGAGGCTTCTGAAGAGCCTACAAAGAATGAGGAGAAGGCAGATCCACCATCCATCACACCTATAACAACGCCGTCTCCGGTTGATGTTGCAAGGAACAAAGTAAGCAGACCTCCTCCTCCATATCCACAGAGATTGGCTTTGGCTAAGATGGAGAAGAAATACTCCAAATTCAAGGAGCTGCTAAAGGGAATCCAGCTAAACATTCCATTCATGGATGCTATCACGGAGATCCCCATCTATGCCAAGTTCTTAAAGGACCTGATCACGGGGAAGAGGAAGCACGAAGAGATAAAGCTCATGGATGACTCTACCTCCATTATAAAGAATCATCTCCCCGGTAGCTACCGGATCTGGGAAGCTTCACCGTTCCATGTTCCATCGGAGGGATGCCCATCAGCCGAGATTTGATCGATCTAGGGGCGAGCATCAGTTTGATGCCGCTTTCTATATTTGAGAGATTGCAGACTGGAAGCGAATTGGAGCCGACGAATATGTCCATACAGCTTGCGGATCATTCGATCACATACCCGGTGGGCATAGCCAGGGACATAATTCTATAGATACCCACTGGGTTATGTGTTCCATTTGACTTCGTTATTATGAACATGCCTGAGGGAGGGAGCTCCCAGCTTATACTTGGCCGTCCCTTCATGACGACGGCCGGTGTCTTGATTGATGTCCGTGAAGGGACTCTTTCATTGAACGTGGGAAACATTGAAGCTGAATTCAGGTTGCAGAAACCAAAGAGGAAGCACGCTCGTGAAGAAAGAGATAGCTACTTGGAGCTCCTGGAAGATGAAACTGTAGGAGAATATACTTCTGAGGGGGTCATGAAGGACCCAATAAGAACATGTGTTGACGATGACGGCAACCCAACCTACCA
Organism: Scilla litardierei; assembly: GCA_030789695.1. Lineage (NCBI taxonomy): Eukaryota > Viridiplantae > Streptophyta > Magnoliopsida > Asparagales > Asparagaceae > Scilla > Scilla litardierei. The sequence goes on along the minus strand of CM061141.1, from coordinate 189,724,121 downwards.
CAAAGCGGTCGCCGCCTATATCCGAGTGTTGGATGAGTAACTCATGAATCATTCTCTGCATCGTGAAGAACCAGAGGCCATCAGTTACGCAAGGGAAGAACCTGTATTGGAAGAATGCCAGATACCACCGCACGGTATCATTGGCAAAAACCATGCGCGAATCCCATGCGTACCAAACAATTATTGATGAAACAAGGGGCATCAAGCTCATGACTCAAAATGAGCGCTTATTGGGAGGCAACCCAATCTTCTATATCCTTGATTCTTTTTTTCGATTTCTTATTTTTACTTTATTTATTTGAGAAAACCAAACAAAACCGTTGTTTATTTATCTTAAAAAAATAAAACCATAAAAATTTGATGGGTCCTTTCTTTTTATAGGTTGAACGTGAAGGGACATGCAAATCGACATTTTAAATAGAAAAGAGCTGGAGGAGAGCATCAGATCTGAAGAGAAAACCAAAGAAAAAGAGCCACAAGGAGGTACATGTTGCTTAACCGAGCAGTCACACTGCTCGGTCGAGCAGCGCAGACACGAGAAAGAAGAGCAAAACATCACTCTGTCTACACAGCCCGAGAAGCATTTGCTCGGTCCGAGCAGACAGCGACTCGACCGAGCAACCGCTTGCTCGGTCGAGTAGCGCAGGCTCATGAAGACTTGGAGAAGATGATGTTCTGTCTACATGGCCCGAGCATCCCCTGCCCGGTCTGAGTCCATCTACTCGATCGAGCAGCTCCTGCTCGATCGAGCATAAGGGAGTCTCCTAAAACTTTATTTTATTGCGTGTCCGACTCGATTGAGTAGCTTCGATGCTCGATCGAGTCAGTTTATCTTAAATCCTTGGGCTCACTTCCAAATGAGTTCGGTTTTTAACCCAACTCATTTCATTTTTAACCCAACCTGCTTCATTATTTTAACCCTAAGCTCTAAAAAATTACCCTACGCTCTCAGAATTTATCGCCCGAGCAACCCCCCTCACACCCTACTCGATCCCCCCCATCGCCGGTCACTCTCCCTCCGCCCGCGCCGCCGCCCGCGTCGCCCATCCGGCCACTCCATCTCCGGTCAGTCCCCCCTCTCTATCTCTCTGCCTCTCCCCCTCTCTCTTTCCCCCCTTTTTCCCGATAGACGACGGCCACCACCAGCGCCGCCCCCACACCGGCGGCACCGCCCAACCAAAACTCCGCCCCCACAGACACTTCACCCGCCTCCCCTACCTTTCCCCCCTCTAATCACTCATCCCAACCCCCCTATCCCCCCTTTCCCGCTGCCCTAGGACACAATCCCCGCTGCTCGATCGAGCACCCACGGTGCTTGACCGAGCAGCTCGCTCTCTTCCCCATTGCGTTCGACTCAGTTGCACGAGCAGAAAACTTGCTCGGACAAGAACTACTAACGAGCAGCATTGCTCGGACCGAGCAGTAAGGCTGCTCGGTCGAGCAGCCCCATCTACTGTCACAGCTTTCAGAGCAAGACCACTGCTCGGTCAAGCAGCTGCACATACCCCCTATTTTTATACTGACATTCTTCTTGTTTCTATTTCAGGTACTGTTGGCCTACGTCAGTGGCTACTACCGGGATTAGCTTGGGGGATACTTTCGCTTCGCTCGCACAGTCGGTACACTCGTTCCTTTATTTACTTTATTTATACAGACACATCATCTTGCCATCTCCACGATGGTTCGCACTAGAGGAGCCCCCAACCCTTCCATTCGTGGGAAGAGGCTGTCCTCTGGCGCTTCCTCTTCTCACCCCCCACGACGCCCTCGCCTTTCCACCACCCCTACCCCCGTGGAGGAGCACGTCAATGATACGTCGCTGGCATCCGACTCTTCTCCTCCACACTGCACACACACCTCTACCACTACCATCCCCACCACTTCCGCACCTATCCCCACCACCGCAGCTATCGTCCCATCCACACCTCTCGCCATTCCCACCGCTCTTCTGCCCCATGTGCAGATGTTCGACATCACCTTCCGAGACGACGACCACCGCGATCGCTTCATCAGGCTCTCGCAGCGTCGTCTCGTTCCCACCCTGTTTATAGACTTCCCCACCCTTCGATCCCTTGGACTCCTTCAGGGAGTCCATTGGATGTACCGCACGATCGGCTTCGATCGTTTCCTCGATGTCCATGCCCCCACATACATACGCCTCACCCTGGAGGCCCTTAGCTCCATCGCCCGCACCCCGACGGGTGATGGCATCACTTTCCGCCTTTTGGATCACGACTGCACGATCACATACGAGATGATCCATGCACACTTCCATTTCCCCGCCATCCACGACCCCCCAAGTCGCCTTCTTCCCAGACTACGACATTGGCACTTTCGATGCCTCAGCCTTCTGGCATCATATTTCAGGTCTGGACCTTTACCGCCCGAGCCGGGCGAAGGCATCATGCATTGTGCATCCTTGCCTTCGTTATGCACAGCGCCACCTCGCCACAACCATCTTTTGCAGGCTAGAGGTTGGGACTGTAGGGAATTCGCGGTACTCTTAGGGCACAAAAACTCTAGTCCCGTCCTAAGTCGGACGGAACATAGACAGAAAAACAATTGCAGCGGAAGAAAAACTTGTTAATCTAATTAACATGCAGTTAAAACAATTTTAACTTAGCCCTAAGGTCCAAGACCCTTAGCCAAGATCTATGCCAACTTGGGATGGATCTGACCATCCCAAGAAGGATCTAACCTACTGCGATTAAATTAAACTAATGCTTAATTAAACACATACCCGGAATCTCAGCCCTGGAGCAGGCGAGATGTTCCGCACCGTCTTCCGAGCCGCTCCCATCCCACACCGAGCCGCTCCTCGAACCGCTCCCCGAACCGCTCCGCATCCCGAGGCAATCAATCCCTGTGTCGCCGAGCCAACCATGCGCCGAAGAAAGTTTCACGCGAGTGAAACCTCCGCCTAGATTTCGGATCTGAATCCGAACTCCTTTGCGGCTTTGCTAGAGCCCTCAAGAGTAAGGCAGAAATTTAGGGAGATAGAAGAAATATTAATTTAAGCTTAGATCCAAGTGTGCTCCAACATTTACGAGAGCCGCTCAGATCTAGAGCTTGGGACGAGTTTTGAGGAGTAGAGCAGACCCCTATTTATATAGGAGGCGGACTCTCCTCTTTTCTCAAAATCCGATGTGGGACTAATTATTTGGGTAAGTTAAAATCAAGTTAGTTTGCACTTCACAAAGTGCAAACTTTCGTGAATTTTAACTCCCTAACCGTTGAGCTTCATGATTGATACAACCTATCAATCTGAAGGGTGTTCAACGGTGAACGCACAGGAAAAAACCGTTCGTCAATCGGAGTTCGTTTGACCCTCCAATTATATGTCCAAAGTTTAGTCCAAACACACCCAAAATGCAAAAACAGCAGCCATCCAAAAATACACGCTGCCCTAGGCAGCGTGTGGCCCAACCAGCGACAGGCCACGTGCAGCGCACGCGCCTCGAGGCGCGTGCGCTGCACGCGCCTCAGCGCGTGCAGGGCACGCGCTCACGCGGGCGCCAGTGCCCACACGGGCGCTGGGCCCCTTTTTAATTGCCCGGCCATTTGGCAGGGCCTGCTGGCTCCCCTCTCTTTAATTAAATCAGCCCCTTGGGCTGATGTATACGAGGGCTTGGGGTTTATATTGTTTTGGACATAACTTTTGCGTTTGGCATCCGATTTTGACGCCGTTCGAACCTGGGCGTAGACCGGGACATTCCCGTCTTACCCGTGAACATTTTCTTGCATTTATTTTATTAAATATTGTTTTAAACAATTTAAAACACATTTAATATCTTTTGCATCAAATGCAAAATAGTCCCTATCTAGGCTTAAATTATCATATTGCATCAAATGCAATTATTCCATCCCTTGCATCAAAAATGCAAAACATTCTCCCTAACTAATTTCTACCTATTACTAGACGAAGATCGCACTCTGTGTGAGACCCTACAGCCTGACCCTTACAACAGGTTGGGCTTGAAGCCCTATACAGCAGTGACCACGAGCAGTGGTTGCCGTCCCTGCTTCAGGAATCATCATTATGTGGTTAACTTATTGACATGAGTATTGTCGGGACCACTCTGACTGTGTCCGTGATGAATTTCACAGTTATAGTCTTTTCGTCTTAACTATGTCGTGTAGATCAAGTCTAGGGTACGGTCAAACTGTCAACCCTAATAACTTGACTCCGGTTAGTTTCTATCGATCTTTAGTCAATTAATGTTGGACTTCTTCCAACATACTCTGCGCAGAGTTTTTACTAAAGACCGAACTAACTCTACGACACTAACTCCCATTGACCGGGAGAGATGAATCCTCTCTTGGTCATTACTCTCCTCGTACGCTTCAAGTGACACCCAATCAAAGACCTTTCAACAGGCCTAGCCTCGAAGTTAGGTCAGTGATCTAAGTGGCACCATTCACGCACAGGTTCGTCAAAATGACCTCAAGTCAAAAGACCAACTAGCCTATCATCACTAAAGTTATTATTGACAGATTGGTCAATGTAACCATATGATAACTCTTGTGGATCGTTCAGTGAACTCATTCTCTAATGAGCACCTGTGTCTCGTCTCCGACTTCGCCAAGTCGAACGATCATGAGATCATCATCACCGCTTAACGGTGAAGACTAAGACACAATGGTCTATCCGATGTTTTGATATCCTTGTCTCAAAACATCTACGACCACGAACCCTTTTAGACTTATGCTACAGACGGTCAAACATTTCTCCATGATCGAGATACTCATCTCGATACCTGTTTGACCTTGCATAAAGTCTCAGGACTTTACCTAAGTTAATGTCTAATGTTAAATACATTATAATATAACTTAGATAAATCATTACCAAACAGCTTACTGTTATTTCGAACAAGATGTTTGTGTTATTCATACAGAGATAAATAGACTGGAGGGCATTTTTTTCCTACATCTCCCACTTGCACTCAGGCCCATTTATATCGGTATCTTATACCGTTTTTACACATAAGTTTTCCCGACTTCATGTGGTAGAGCCTTCGTGAGTGGATCTGCTAAAACCGTCTACACTATAGACTTAAGGGGTTTCTATGTTCATGGTAGACCAACCATTTGAATCTCATTCAAATAATTCACTTGGTCTTTTCGGAATCCATAATATTTTTATCTACTTGGATCTTATCCAATTCATCGTACCTTACGATAATAATTTTAAATTAGTTATTGGTCATTTCAAATGGCTCATATTTATTTCTGATAAAGTATCAAACCTTTTGATAACTTTGTCAAAATAAATGATACATCCCTTTGATGTCTCGCATGTAATTTATACGCTCCCACTGACCTTGAAAACTCTCTGGCTAATTCATATAAGTTGGTCCGTCTAAATCATATTTAGAAAAACGAACTTATAAGTGAATGTTCCAATTTTCATGGTCAACATGAGCGTTTTTCTTCGAGTTTTGGTCCGAGTAGATCTGTACACATCTGCTGGTGAAAATGGTTTCATAATAATCCGTTTTATAGGAATTAGGATGAAAACCGTTCTCGACCAACATGATTGTACTTCATTATTTTCTTTTCTGCACCAATCTTTCAACTTAAAGATTTACTTGCAGTAAGTGAGGAAACATTTTCCTTGGGCACGTAAACTAAATTCCAAAATTTATTTACGCACATGGACCCATTCTGGTTGCATCAAGTTATAAATCGGAGTTACCACTCCGAATTTCATCCCGGAAGTTGACTAAGTCATCATCAGTTATGATGTCTAACTCAACAATTCGTCTCACGAGTTTCGAGTAATTTTACAACTTCCTTACGGTTGATTTAATGAATATCTTATTGATAATGTCCTCATAGAACATTATCAAAACCTAGGCATTACTATCTGGGACTTAACCCAGAGGGAGGACTTAACTCAGAGTCACTTGCAATGAATCGCATCAAGTCTAACTCAGTGTGATTCATACTTTTTAACACACGGATGTGTTAACAGACTTTACCTGAGAGAAAATCACATTTTCTTTTAATTACGCAAGATTTTATGTAGCTAAGTATTTAACCATTTGATCTAATCGAATCAGTTTAAATACTTTAGTCATTTCGTTCTTTATTTTATCAGACTTGTGTTTCATCAAGAACACGTGTCTTAATAAAATATACGAATAACTTATTTTGGTTAATATAGACTCGGGTACATCAGTATGTACGAGACTGAGTTCAACAACTCATTCTCCCACTGTCTTACAGATGGATTTCGGCCATTATATCTAAGAGGCTAAGACTCACAAATGTCCGTAGACTTCATAATACGGAGGTCAGACCCCTCTTTATGTGACGTGTGAAGCTTAATCTCTCGATATGGCCTAGTCTAATTTTACCATGTAAGTTTGCTACTATCTTATGTATTTATATATACTAACATTTAATATATTATAGTTATCACAAATTACTTAACACAAAACATTGCTTCAGAAGTAAGGTGACGACATTCGTCAAAGTGTGTTAGACGTTTTTGTATAACAATTTATTCTGAAATCGTGACATCAGAATATGTCACATTTTCATTTCCTCCTACTTATGCCTTTACTAATGATAAATTAAACTAACTTTCTCAATTGACTTTCCGGAGTGCCTTCTTCCTTTTCTAAATCACATTTACATATTAAGTAGCCCAACAAAAATAAATAGCTATGCAAGCATCTCATGTATCCAAACGCCTGAGAGTTGCAATCTTGAGTGTAGCTCAAGAAGTTGCTTGTCTCAAGATCCGGTTGGGATACATAGCCTTGCATCACTCATGCACTCGTATTCGATTCAAACGGTTTGATCGAATTCTCGAACTTTGCGGATCAAAATTGTTTGTCCATACAACCTTGAGGGTAGCTCGACAAGTTGTAGGGTGAAACATACTTCGAATATCCTATATGTTCAAGCTGCCTCATATAGAGACGAGTGACATGTAGCGTTAATTTATTTGTTGGACCCAGAACTTAGTGAAATCATATTTCTAAGTCTGTTCTTTAGAAGGTCATTTTAATGTGTCAACGAGAATATAGTTTAATTCTATCAACTTGAATTTAACTTTGATATTCAATTTATCAACCTATTTGACCAATTAACTGATTAAAATATTATATATTTGATTCCTTCGGTAAACATAGTCTTGCCCTAGTTTAGCATACGTTCAATATTAAATATAGGTAGATTGGCTTTTATCTATCTATATCCTCCCACTATTTTATGATCGTTTCAAAGCTTAATAACGAACGATTTAATCGAATTAAAATAATGGGTAAGAGATCCAATCACCTTGAGCCTAACAACCTTGAGTGTAGCTCAACAAGTTGCTCGACTCTGTGATCGGAAGATGACTCTTCATCGATCATATCAGATATGACTCTCTTAATCGGGTTTTGCCCCTAGCCATTTGTGATCATGAGTGTGCTCATCCAAATCACAATGTTTAGTCTAGTCGAACCCTTGTTTTTGTGTCTAGCCTGACTTGCCCCTTCGCTCGGTGTATTCACGACACGTCGGTTTGGGTCAGGTCTTAGACTACATCTAGTCAGACTACATCTCTGACTCAACTTACGCCGGTGCTCGGTGTATTCACGACAACGTCGGTTTGGGTGCAGTCAAGATTTCATCTTATGTATTTAAGGAATTGGATTCTATAAGATTGCCATGTTAAGCTTGAGTGTAGCTCAATAACTATAACACGGGTCCTATAGTTGCCAACCCCTAAAACAAGGAGGGCTACGGCTAATCTTGAAAAAGATCATTAACGTATTTGACTTAGATATAGTCCAGGGTGTCATACAATCATGATTTGCGACATTGCGGTCCAGCGGAACACAGCCAGGGAATTGACTAAGCCAGGATCACTACCCCTTAGCCTAGTAAGGGTTGATCCAGAACTCTTAGCCAAGCACATTGACTGGATCATGGTCCATTGAATGAAGCTTGTCATTTTTGTATGTATGCCATAGACTATACAGCTTTTATTAACAACTAATTAATCCTATCAACTAGTTGAATTCTTAAATTCAAAATTTTAGGATTTGTTTAATAACTTTTATTAAGTCCTTATCAACTATAAGGTTCACGTGCTATCCTAATCGTTATTAGGATTTTAATAAATTTATTAACCAACGCTAAAAGCGAAGTCCTTTAATGAAAATTAATAGTAACAATTAGAATTAAAAAATTCATTAAAGGGACTACCCTAATCAGGAATTAGGTCTTGAAGCATTGTTAATTTTTTATTAAAACATAGCATGTCATTAAAATTCAATTAATAAATTTTAATCCTTTTTTAATGGCTAACCTAAAAGGGTTGTCTTGTGATATCAAATAAGGGACAAGAGGAACTAGCCATTAAAATAAAGCTACACTAATTTTATCGCATAAAATAAAGTGAACATCTATTTAACAATTAAATAGACTAAAATTTATCGCATAAACAATTTTAGACTTTTAAAATCAGTTTTAAAAATATCTTATAAATTTAAAACATCACTTTAAAATTTTTCCATGTTCAAAAATTTATCACATACAATTTTTAAACATCTAAAACATTTTATCGCATAAATTTAAAGCCTTAAAATCAATTTTAAATTTATCACATAAATTTAAAACACCATTTTAAAATTTCCATGTTTAAAAACTTTATCATAAAAATTTTTTTAGGCATCCAAAATAACTTTAAACTTTTAAAGATTTAAAATTAGTTTTAAAATTATTACATAAATTTTAATAACGTCATTTAAAAAAATTTCATGTTCAAAAATTTATCACTTAGAATTTTGAACATCAAAAACATTTTTTAAAATTATCTTATAACTTTAAAAAAAATTTAAAAGTATTTTAAAAGGCATTAACAGGTTTAATGAAATCGCAGTGCTAGATCGACTACGCAAACCTAGGCTCTGATACCACTGTAGGGTATCACTCTGATATCATTGCGACGCTGTTAAGGCCTATCATCCATGGCACCCTAGACCCGTCACAAGATACCTCAGAAACTTGTTTTACTGCATGCCTCTCGACAATGCCCAACCCATTATAAGATCACCATCTTATCGGGACTTGGTACGGTAAGAGCGATTACTTCGGGTCGGCTCATAACCCGAGAACCCGTACTCAAGCTCAACAAGCTCTGATACCACTGTAGGGAATTCGCGGTACCCTTAGGGCACAAAAACTCTAGTCCCGTCCTAAGTCGGACGGAACATAGACAGAAAAACAATTGCAGCGGAAGAAAAACTTGTTAATCTAATTAACATGCAGTTAAAACAATTTTAACTTAGCCCTAAGGTCCAAGACCCTTAGCCAAGATATATGCCAACTTGGGATGGATCTGACCATCCCAAGAAGGATCTAACCTACTGCGATTAAATTAAACTAATGCTTAATTAAACACATACCCAAAATCTCAGCCCTGGAGCAGGCGAGATGTTCCGCACCGTCTTCCGAGCCGCTCCCGTCCCACACCGAGCCGCTCCGCATCCCGAGGCGATCAATCCCCGTGTCGCAGAGCCAACCACGCGCCGAAGAAAGTTTCACGCGAGCGAAATCTCCGCCTAGATTTCGGATCTGAATCCGAACTCCTTTCCGGCTTTGCTAGAGCCCTCAAGAGTAAGGCAGAAATTTAGGGAGATAGAAGAAATATTAATTTAAGCTTAGATCCGAGCGTGCTCCAACATTTATGAGAGCCGCTCAGATCTAGAGCTTGGGACGAGTTTTGAGGAGGAGAGCAAACCCCTATTTATATAGGAGGCGGACTCTCCCCTTTTCTCAAAATCCGACGTGGGACTAATTATTTGGGTAAGTTAAAATCAAGTTAGTTTGCACTTCACAAAGTGCAAACTTCCGTGAATTTTAACTCCCTAACCGTTGAGCTTCATGATTGATACAACCTATCAATCTGAAGGGTGTTCAACGGTGAACGCATTGGAAAAAACCGTTCGTCAATCGGAGTTTGTTTGACACTCCAATTAAATGTCCAAAGTTTAGTCCAAACACACCCAAAACGCAAAAACAGCAGCCGCCCAAAAATACACGCTGCCCTAGGCAGCGTGTGGCCCAACCAGCGACAGGCCGCGTACAGCACACGTGCCTTGAGACGCGTGCTTTGCACGTGCTCACGCGGGTGCCAGCGCCCACACGGGCGCTGGGCCCCTTTTTAATTGCCCGGCCATTTGGCCGGGCCTGCTGGGCCCCCTCTCTTTAATTAAATCAGCCCCTTGGGCTGATGTATACGAGGGCTTGGGGTTTATATTGTTTTGGACATAACTTTTGCGTTTGGCGTCCGATTTGGACGTCGTTCAAACCTAGGCGTAGACAGGGACATTCCCGTCTTATCCGTGAACATTTCCTTGCATTTATTTTATTAAATATTGTTTTAAACAATTTAAAACAAATTTAATATCTTTTGAATCAAATGCAAAATAGTCCATATCTAGGCTTAAATTATCATATTTCATCAAATGCAATTATTCCATCCCTTGCATCAAAAATGCAAAATATTCTCCCTAACTAATTTCTACCTATTACTAGACGAAGATCGCACTCTGTGTGAGACCCTACAGCCTGACCCTTACAACAGGTTGGGCTCGAAGCCCTATACGGCAGTGACCACGAGCAGTGGTTGTCGTCCCTGCTTCAGGAATCATCATTATGTGGTTAACTCATTGACATGAGTATTGTCGGGACCACTCTGACTGTGTCCGTGATGAATTTCGCAGTTATAGTCTTTTCGTCTTAACTATGTCGTGTAGATCAAGTCTAGGGTACGGTCAAACTGTCAACCCTAATAACTTGACTCCGGTTAGTTTCTATCGATCTTTAGTCAATTAATGTTGGACTTCTTCCAACATACTCTGCGCAGAGTTTTTACTAAAGACCGAACTAACTCTGCGACACTAACTCCCATTGACCGGGAGAGACGAATCCTCTCTTGGTCATTACTCTCCTCGTACGCTTCAAGTGACACCCAATCAAAGACCTTTCAACAGGCCTAGCCTCGAAGTTAGGTCAGTGATCTAAGTGGCACCGTTCACGCACAGGTTCGTCAAAATGACCTCAAGTCAAAAGACCAACTAGCCTATCGTCACTAAGAGTTATTATTGACAGATTGGTCAATGTAACCATATGATAACTCTTGTGGATCGTTCAGTGAACTCATTCTCTAATGAGCACCTGTGTCTCGTCTCCAACTTCGCCTTGTCGAATGATCATGAGATCATCGTCACCGCTTAACGGTGAAGACTAAGACACAATGGTCTATCCGATGTTTCGATATCCTTGTCTCGAAACATCTACGACCACGAACCCTTTTAGACTTATGCTACAGACGGTCAAACATTTCTCCATGATCGAGATACTCATCTCGATACCTGTTTGACCTTGCATAAAGTCTCAGGACTTTACCTAAGTTAATGTCTAATGTTAACTACATTATAATATAACTTAGATAAATCATTACCAAACAGCTTACTGTTATTTCAAACAAGATATTTGTGTTATTCACACAGAGATAAATATCCTGGAGGGCATTATTCTCCTACAGGGACCATGTCCCTTCCCGAGCTTTTCCATCTTATGGGGATGACCCGACCACTGCGCTTCCACCCAGACGGCTTCCTTCGCCCCTTCATACTTTCTGACGCAGCCCACTTGCTGTGTCATCGCCTCATTCACACCGCCTACACATACTATGCGACATATATCTACTGCAACGGATTTTTCACGATCTTTGCACGGATGCTCAGTTTAGATCTACCTGACTATCTAGTGACCCCTCCAAGTCCCACACGCTTGACCCTTGGTGTGCTCGAGCACATGCATATCATCAGGCCTTACGGAGCCCGTCACTGGACATATTTTGTCGGCACCCACCACACGCCCCACATGGTACTTCCCGCCCCTTACCTCACCCACATAGCATCCGTCCAGTTGAGCTGGATGATTGATAGGGTCCATCCTCTTCCTGCGCTCCACGTACTCTAGCCCCCGGGAGCTCCCGTCGAGGCCTGCGCCGATGACAGGGTGCCCCGTTCCCCCGAGTACGAGGAGCATGACATAGCAACCCTTGTCGTCGTCCTTCCAGCTCTGCCTGTACTCCCACCTCTCTCATAAGGCGCTTCTTCTTCCACCTCTATCTCCCCCACCTCCACCTCCGTTGTGTCATCGGGGACTGTCACCACCTCTTGCCTCACTGCCCCTTCCCCCTGTCTTCGCAGTATGTGTGCAGGAGGGCACCGATATTCAGTCTGCTCCCGATCTTACATATCTTGACTTTCCTGAGCACGACCCAGCCCCCACTCTACCACTGCTTCGGGACCTTATAGCCTCATTGCCCATTTCCTTAGGGTCCCATATTCCACTCCCCGACACATCTTTGTCACATGCAGTAGCTGTCCTTACCGAGAGCATCTCGACATCTGTCCACACTTCTGTGTCGACGACTGCTCTTTCCGCTGCTGCCCCTTTTTCCACCACTGTTACTCCTGATCTCAGCCACACTGTACCATGCACCTCCGCCGCTGAGATCCCGTCGAGTTCACCCTCTCCGACTTTTCACCCCAGGCACCGTGTATCCTCTACACGAGACCACTTTACGAGAGTGGTATCTCACGGTCACGTTTCTCGCCCTCCCCTCGACTCCCATACCACAGATGGTCGTCTGATGGCGTTGGAGGAGTCGACTTCTCGCCTTCGGCGGGATTTCGACGTCTTCGTACGCTCGACAGTGACACATCATGAGAGAGTCGAAGTGGACCTAGCCTCCATTATTGACCTACTTCGGACACGTGGGCCACCACCCGTGATCCTCGCTCCAGCCCCTCTACCTCGGCCAGCCACTGTGACTACCTTCGCACCACTCAGTGCTCCACATTCCCAGGCTTCTACAGAGCATACTTCTCCCAAACTTGAGTCGGTCATCGTAGTCTAGTTCACTACAGCTCTTGTCATATACTCACCACCCACATTACCTGGTCTACAGCAAAGGGACCCATCGCCACCCCAGAGGGTGGTGCCTCTGCTTAATGTTGTCCCTAACATTTTTTCCTCCATCATATTTTATTGTGCCCATCTGTCTGTTTGAGGCCCTGATCTTACTTAGCTTGGGGGAGGACCTGCCATGCTCCATTCTGTATATATGCATCATTTTTCTTCATCGTCACATCATATCATGTTTTATTTTTCTTTTGCACATTTTTTATTTTATATTCCTTTTCTATTCCGCCCCCACCCACCCAATTTAGCATCATCTCCCGCCTATTAGCGTTTTCTCAGCAGTGATGACACTGATGGGTTTAGCTTGGGGGATGAGCGCTGACGCTTTATTTTTATTTTTATTTTACATTTTCCTCCCTTTTTCAGCTTTTTAGTTTACTTTTCCACCCCTTTTTCACTTCTTTATCTTTTTTCTCATTCAGCATCATGTTTTTCTGCTTTTTGCCATGCATGCATCCCTCTTTTCATTTTCCTATTTTCTCCGCCCTTTTTCTTTTTATGCCGAGGATGTTCTGCATGATGATACTTCTCGTAGCCCTTAGTAGTTACTCACGATGCTTATTATCTGATGACATGCTATTTAGGGTAGTTTCAGTTTTACTTCCTATATGCGTGAATTTTCTTTTGATGATCTCTCTCAATTGATGCCTGATATGAATTGAAAATCAAATGCGTGAAATAGTAGCTAGTATGTGCTATGTTGGGTAATGCACCTAGGTTCACGCATCATTAGAACACTTGGAGCATCTGCTTTCTATCTTATTCACTTCTGTTTACATGCTTGATGTCATTGTTCTTATTACTGCATGCTTTATCAGTATTCATCTAGATGAATGAAAATATCCATGCTAGTTATGAGTTTAGTTAGAGTATTATCATATTAAACCGTTGTGCACCTCTTATGAGTGAACCGAGTGATCCATTATTTTCCTCCTTCATATATCTTTATAATTCTCTACATATCAGTTGGTTTCACCCATACAGCTCCCATTACCGCATCTCACTTCCCAAAGATCCCAAAAGAAAAAATATAGCTTCTAAATGAAATGAAAAAAAAGAGAAGAAAAAAATAAATATGTGAAAAAGAAAAGAAAAAGAAAGAAAAAGAAAGAAAATAAATAAATAAAATCGGTTTGTATCCTTTCATTAGAAGTTATCACATATACTGGGAAAAAGATAAAAAATTTACATATCCTACTCCTAGATGCGATGCCCAAGCTAAGCTTGTGGGGGTGAACCAACTGATCATATGAGTGAGTATGACATTAGAGTGGAGACGGTGCATAACGGGGAGATTTGATAATACTTGAACTTTATGAAATACTTTAGTTTTTGGAGAATTTTCATGAATCGAAATGAATAATTGAATAACATGATTCTTTCTATTCTCTACTGCATGCTGTGTGATTTCTATATGCTCCATGTGTATCTATTGATTGAAAAGTGCATTACCAACTCCTTTTATACTAGACTCTATGGACTGCATGAGATTGATATGAGTTGATGTCAATATTTTAGTAGATCCCTATCTTTTGTCTATATTGCATGCTAGACATATGATCTGTAAAACTTGAAAAATACCATTAACATGTATTTTTACTATTCAGAGCATCGTGATATACTGCTTAGGCTTGAGATCTGATTGAACAACCTTAGCACCTCCCATCCATTTCCATTCTCTTTTATTCTTATTTTTATTTCTTTTTGTTTTTCTCCCGGCGTACCTAGTATTCGTCTTCCTCGAGGACGAGTAAGAGGTAAGCTTGGGGGAGTTTGATGTGTCCATATTTTATATCTTTTCATAGCATCATGACATTGCATTTCATGCCATTTTCACATTCAAATCCCGTATTTTCCTACGATATCGCAGTTCTAACGTTATATTCGAGTTTCGTAGTGTTTTATGGATTTTCAGGGATTTTGGAGCGATCTGGGACCCAATTTGGATATGGACACATCTGAGACACCCGTGAGCCCGTTGGCGAAACTCTACAGGAGTTTGCCGAGTTTTGGGAGCCATGATAGAAGTGGAGGAGAGAGCAAGAAGAGAGGAGAAGCTGCAGAAGCTTCAGAAATAATTTTCCCAGGCGAATCGACCGAGCAGAGCAGCTGCTCGGTCGATCAGATGCAAAATGAAGGAGGAGAGCAGATACGCAGGCTGCTCGGACCGAGCACCCATGGTGCTCGATCGAGCAGCCCCTATCTTTGGAGCACAATCAACCGCCTCCATGGCCCGAGCAAATCTTTTGGCGACCGAGTCAGCTAACTGCTTGACTGAGCAGAGCAGACTCGGGTCGAGCAGACAGAATGGCGATTTTGGAGCAGTGTGACTTACTGACATGCTCGACCGAGCAAGACGGCTGCTCGACCGAGCAGCCGACCGAGCAACCTCCTGTTCGACCGATTCACTGACTCAGTCGATGACACTGAAGGCCAATTTTGGAAATTTTGCGGGGCCGTCTGTTGCGTGCTTGGAGAGTGAAGAGTGGATCTGACTGCTGCGTTTCAATGGTCGACTCATTTTGTAGTTTTTGAATATTTTGGAGATGAGAGAGGAGATTAGAAAATACTTGTTAGATCTAGACCTAAGTCTTAAAGATTATTGAATTATTTTCTCGGAGATCTACTATTCTTGTGTTCTGGAATCTTGGGCTTTCTTTTGGATTATTATTTGCGACTGTTCTTCGTCTTCGGTGTGTAGGTAATTCGATTCTTAATTGATTAATTTACTACGATGCTTTCTTTGATAAAAACACATTTTCAATTGTCAATATCGCCATGAGTGAGTATTCTCTTCTAGGGTTGATGGGTTAGCCCTAGACTTTAGGGGGAGATGTAGATCTGGATCTCTAGGTTGAATGGAGAATAAAGGGGAGTATTTCGGTCGATCCTACCGAATCCCTAGGATAACCCGTACTGAGATCATGCCCACGGTCTATGGAATTGATGTGCTTAATGGTATCCTTAGGATTCGAATAGGGAAATCGGTGGATCCAACCAACGCTCGTGACCATGCCTGGCTCGTGCTTTGAGGGGATCCACCGACGAACTATATCGCTACGTTGACGGCTACCGTTATTGCGTCAACGAGAGCCACCGAAATAGCTCGCAATTCTAACCCACAAGAGTGGTACGAATTGGGAGATTAATCCCCTAACCTTGATGCAACGTAAGGATCCTATTCCAACGTCGATCCCCGACGGTCTTAGCGGTGACCCATAATACCCTAGTCCCTTTTATTATTGAATCAACAATGAGACCTCAACCAATCCTTTCAACCAGACAGCTATCTCACTTCGAGATATAAAAGTAAGATGAGAACCCAAATACACTGTCACCGTCCCTGTGGGATCCGGCATCCTTTATACGATAATTTGACACCGTCCGCTTGCGGATAGATCCCGGAATTGACACCTAGAGGCCATACTACGCCTGGCGACCGTGACACCGCCGGGTGGAATCTAGGTGTAGGTTTCGGGTACGTCAACAATCAACTTCCTTATCATGTTCAAAGCCTGGTAGTTGTTCAACGTAAACTTCCTCCTTAATGTAACCATTCAGGAATGCACTTTTTTATATCCATCTGGTATAACTTAAATTGTCTAAATGTTGCAAAAGCAAGTAACATCCTAATTGATTTTAGTGTAGCTCATGTTCAAAGGTTTCATCGAAGTCAATACCTTATTCTTGAGAGTATCCTGTAAGGAACCTGGCTATGCGGAAAACATTAGAAGGGTGTTGAATAGTGTTTATAAAATTAACTAAGAAATTATGCCTAACTAAAATCCTAATCCAACAAAGATGCCAAAAATAAGAATAAACAACAATGAACAAAGCTAACATAAAAATGTTTCAATGGTTCAGATTACCCAAGTCAACACATTGTTTCCGGGAATCCTACGTCCCTTCCACCTGGATGCCTACGGATACTCAAGTTAGAAACCTAACTTGAGGTTTCCTTTAAACCCACTTGTAGCAACCCTACAAGTGTAATCGACCTACGATCAATGTCCTTGACTCCCACAACTTGGGATCAAGCAAACACACTCTTACAAACCAAGAGTGAAACAAATATCGAAAGATTTGAAATTCGAAATTAAACACTTACAAATCACATATGCCTTGAAGTAGAACATGAAGGAGCAAAGTGATGTGTGTGTTGATGTCTCTTCCAAGATGAGAGATTAGCTCTTGTACTTGTCTTCACCAAAGATAGATATTCAGATTTGGTTCTAGATGGAAGATAAGCTAAGATTGGAATTCCAGGGCTTGAAATGAGTAAGAGAGAAAGCTTTGATCTTTAGAACTTAGGGCTGATTGCATGATTGTCCAAGAGAGGCTCAATGAAACAGTAACATCCCCTTATATAGGTTCCCTCAAAGACCTAGAAAAATATCTAAAAGCCCTCTCAAAATCTGTGAAAGAATAGCCAACGGATAGAATTTACGCTACAGGCAATCGACTGTAGAAGGATCGACATTCGCTTGATGTACTGTGTCAGAGGGTAGGTGAGAATTCAAATGGTAACTTACCACATAGGACAGTCGACTGATGAAGGTTGGACAAGTGCCTAAAAACCATCAAGCGACTGAGAAACCTTCTACAGGTGGCTGATACCCTAAGTGCGTAAGTTGGGAAAGCCGAAGAATTCCTGGTATGCTAGGACATGCGACTAATGTGGAAACTACAGGTGCCTGAGACATGGACAGTCGACTGGGAGACAACGTCAATCGTCTGTTGCACAAGTGCATAACTTGCCAAAATCAAAGTTCTGGGCAAGTGTTGGACATGGGACTGTAGAAGCATATATAGGTGCCTATACCATGGGCAGGTGCCTGTAAATCCGTCTTACATCGCCTGCAGGTGCTAGTGTAAAAGTTGACAATACTTGGGGATATTGGGCAAGTTGATAAATGCGACCGAATAAGAAGTTACATGCGCCTATAACTGGACATGCGCATGTACTTTGTACTGCAGTCGCTGATGAAAGTTAAAAATTGAAAGCCTAAAAATCATGTCAAAAGAGTATGCATAACAGACGACTGTAGAACAATTCTCAGGCTCCTACATGGAGACAAGCGCCTGCATATTGTTCATCAGTTGTCTGTTAAAAGTCCAAAATGCACAACTTAGAGAATTGAAAGATGAAGTCCTATGAAATGGTTTCTAATGACTTCCTAGGCTAGCATAAGTGAAGTGTGTAAGCTTTAACAATAATCTACTTCAAAACTACATTATAATGAGAAAGAAAAGAGAATAAAAAGATTACATTTGTTTTTGCTTCTCTTCTTTCTCTTGAATGATCTTGAAGTCTTCTTGAAGTCTTTGAGACTCCATTCTTTATCTTTGATCACCAAATCTTCAACTTTGATCTTTGATTGATCTTCATGGTCATCCATTGCTATTTGATATACATGATAGGCTTAGGCAATGGATTAACGGCATAGAGGAGATTTACTCAGAAGTATTTATGTTTGCTCATCATCAAAACCAAGTAGAGAGAAGTCCAATACTCAATATTCTCCTCCTTTTTGGTGATGACAAACAAATATAAACAAAAAAGATAAATAATTGTTCTTAAGAGATACTTACTCCCCCTACATAGAAGCCAATCAAGTTAGACAATTAATATATTGGCATCTAATGATCAATTAAAGCAATAATATAATATACATGAATGAAATGAATTCAAGTATTGGAATTTAGGATTTTTGAATCCAAATTCATTATATCTTGCGCCCCTTTGAATCTAAGGCAACTTCAATCTTCGATTTCAAGTTTAGCTTCTACTTGGCACAAAATTATGATTTGTTTATTTCTCTCCCACTTTGGCATATCCAAAAAGGTGGGAGTAGAGAAACAACAACAATAATGGTAACTAAACTAAAACAATCAAAGGAGTATAAAGAATGAGATATGTATTTAATGTGATACCAAAAGAAAATCGAGAAAACATGAAGTTGTATCACACAAATATGTATCAATATCATCAAAACTAGAAAAATTTAGTTGACTAGAGGAATGGAAGTCCAATAACAACATGTATTATGCAATTCCTCTCAACATTCAATTAATATAATATGAGAAAATGAAGAGATAATCACACAACATCCATATATGAGAATAATGAACCAAAATGTAACAACATGTATATATATCTGAGAAAGGTGAATACATGTTGTACAAACGATATAACAACTCCATATATACAAAAATATACCAAAAACATACATGTATCCAATGTGCCACAAGCACCATCACTAACAGCCAAACATATACAACCATACATACACAATCCAAACATATAAACAAACTTAGACTCTCAACCCTAACAAAAAAATATAGAGCCTAGGGTGAGTAGTCTCCAAGCAGCATCATCAGTCGAGGTGAACAACGGTGGAGTCCCCAGGAGCTATCCTCTCTACGTGGAAGCCCTGGGTCTCTGGATCAGATGACAATGCAATAACAGCAGATGTATCAATATGAGCATCCTCAGAAGCAGCTGGCTCATCAGCAGTAGCAGATGGAGCGATCACATAGGTGGCCTCAGGTTGAACAGTAACAACATGCTCACCAGAAGCAACGGACTGAGTTTGGGAGATGTAAATATGAGGAGGCTGGGTGACGTTAGTCGGAGGAGACTGAGTGTCACCAGAAACAACAGTATGAGGGTTATCCTGAGTCGGCTGAGCAGCAGCAGGCTGAAGGTACTACTGGAGGGATACACGAAAGGGCATGCCATGATGCTGGAATGATAAGTAAAACAGCTCATACTAACCAGATACCTTCTTATTCAACTTGACAAGAAGGGGATCACGAGTAGGTGCAGCTGAGGATGAAGGGATAGATGAATCACCAGGAGGAACAGTAAATGAAGAATGGCCAGAAGTAGACTGCCTCTTCTTGGCTGCATTCTGCAGAGCTGAAAAAGACTTCAGCTTCGCAGATGCATCCAGAAGAGGGCCAAGAAGGACTGACTCATAAGGTGAAATATCAATCCCAAAATGACGAAAGACATGTGTCAGGATGCAACCGTATAGGATAAAAGAGGAAGATGAGGTAATCTCAATGTGGTACATCCTATCAAGGATGACACTGGTCCAGTTTACATACATGCCTGAAAAGATGGCATACATGCATTTCAAGATCTCATGGGATGGCTGATCAGATGACCCTGGATAGAATATTGGACTTGGCCACATGGTAGACAACCCAACCATGTGGGGGTGAAAATGGAAGATCTGACGCCAGAAGTGAGAATACGAGGAATCTCATGGAACATGTCCCGAAGGACAGCCTGATCTAGATCAGCAACATATGAGATGGAGATGTCAGCTAGTAAGGATCCGGTGGAGGGAATCCTAAGGATAGTCCCTAAAATCTTGGAGTCAAGCTTGATCGGGGTCCCTTAAACGATGGTGTCTAAAATCCCAGAATCTTTGAATTTATCGCTAATGCGGTTTGCATAGAATAACTTGACGCGCATGGAGGTAGGGTTTAGGAGACTCATCATGAGAGTACCTAAATAGATCGACCAACTTGGTTGCAGCAAAAGCTTGGAGAGATTCTTGATAGTGAAGGCTTGATACGAGATAAAACGCTCCTTGAGGAGCTTGACGTTGAACATCAAATTGTATTTTCCCAAACACGTGTCGTAACGACACGTGGGGAAATGAGAAGCAGGAGCTGAATGAGGAGGAGTCTTTGGTGGATTTTGTCTTTGGGCTTCAGCTTCGGGGTTAGAGTGGGTTTCAGTCTCAATGTGAGGTGCTTCCTCATGGGGAGTGGAGGTCAAGGCTAGGAGCTAAGAGGGATTAACATCATCATGGGAAGTTTATTTACGTCTACATTTAATTATAGGATGCTCCTCTTCAAACCAAGATTTATACTCAGATACGGAAAGAGAGGGAGGATCGGGTGAATGAGCATGCTTGGTTCGGGGTTTCCTACAGCCCTTGGTAGGAGGGGGCTTAGGAACCCTAACCCTAGGTTCCTTGGGAAGCTTAAGGGACTTTCCCTTGGAGGAAGACCTAATTTTGGGTCAAGATCGACGGAGGGGATATCAGAGAGATCGCAGTCGAGAGAAAGAGAGGGAGAAGTCAGGGGTTTTGAATCGTTTGGAGAGAGAAAGCCCACTTACTCGACGATTTTAGGAGAATGAGGGAGAGATCTAGGCCATTAGATCAAAAGGAACGGCTTAGATCGAGGGCTACGAACCACCAAACTCAACGAACAGGCGATTGATGCACATCGTGCAGTCACCTATCAAGCCCTAATAAGAAAATGGCTCAGAAAGGGGACATGCGCTTGTAGAGTAAAAAAACAGGCGCCTGGATTTGGACATGCGCCTGTGAAATGACTTACAGGTGCCTGCTGCACAATAAAATTTTCAAGAAATTTTGAGCCATCTTTTGGGAAAATTGGTGACAATATGGCAAGCGCCCGATGACAAAAATACAGTCGCCTGGGAGATGACCAGGCACCTGTAAAATGACCATCAGTCACCTGTCATGAATATAAGTTATGAGGGCTAAAACTTGGAGATTGGGCAATCGATTGTAGAAGAAAAGTCAGTCGACTGTTCTCGTTTGAAATCCAGAATTAAGTTAGAATCAAGGATTTGAGACGTCCCACCCTTAGACCTATACTCTAATTACTCTAATAACATAAATAAGCATCACAGCATATAGACTAATACACATATCAATCATATTAATCTACACATATCAAGCATAATTAGCAGTAGCTACTAACTATAAATATGATAAAAATTATGGATAACAATGCAAAAATCATGACATCACTTGTGATAGAAAAACAAGTGATCAAATAGTGTCAAGTACACAAACAAGCTCAATTATCACAAAATTTATAACATTAAGCATAATGTGATATACTATCCTTGAGCAAGGGCATGAGATATGACATGAACATGATTAAAGACATAATGGTAGAATCAATATCATCACAATGACATAGATCAACAAATAATATCAATAAACTAAGATCTAAGCCAAACAAAGCAAAAAAATGCAACAAACATGCCTATGGAAATTTTTAGCCACGTGTACCAAGTTATGTTATGAAATAATAACTCAAATTAAGTTCTAATGATCATTATACCAATGAACTAATCACTACATGTCAAAATATATCAATTGAAAGTGAAGTGACAACAAGTGGTGAAAATATGATCAAAAGGACATGAATAAAATCATAATCATGGTTATGAACTCATTACTCAAAATAAATTCTAATGAGCATACTAACATACTCAAAGCATCACAAACTGTAATTACATCAGATGATCACATCTAGCATAAACCAACTCAAAGATCTCATAAAAGAGTGAAAATAGACGTAAGAGATGTGAGATGACAAAAATTAAGTATAATGGCATGTGCTAAACTCCACAAAACATCTCCAAAAGTAAGCATACCAATTCTAAGTGAAGTATGCGATGTGGGGTGACAAGGTGATAAAAATGTATGAATATCAATATCAATATCATGCAAAAGTGTTATGCCAAATGGAGATATTAACTTCATAAAAATTATGGCATACACAATTCTAGCACACTAGGATACTAATTGAAACAATGTTCAAAAGAACCATAGTACTAGCATGCATTCCAGAATAGATACTCACAGAATGAGTCAATGATAAGAATGAAATGCGATGAGCATAAGCAAGATAAGCGATATATCATAAGCTCAAAACTAGCATCAAGCAAAAGCATGTAAAGATGATATCCAATATAAATAGTCTAACAAAGTATGCAAAGTAGGCAAAAAAATGTCAAGATCATGACATCACTTGTGAAGGAAACCAAGTGAACAAATAGAGTCATGATCTCATCCTAGCTCAATTATCATAAAGGAATCAACATGAGGCATAATGTGACAAAACATCTTTTGAGCAAAGGCATGGAGTTTGACATAAGCAAAGATATAAGGCATAATGAAGATATTCTACGTTCAAAGTCATTCGGTAGGACATAAACGAATAAAGGTATCATGAGCATTACATGCATGCATACCAATTGTGCGAATAGAACACAAGCTTATGAAATCACAATTAATCGGAGGTAGCATTAATGAAGTTATAGTGCATTAGGATATATTCATGGAAGAATATCTATGACAAAATATACATATCATTATACACAATATAAAACTTATATGATCTTGTCTAGCAAAAATTATCTCTAATTTATCATACAAAATAGCGTAAAATATGTGCTTGAGATGAGAGATAATCAATGTGAAAAATGTAGCATGAAGATCACTAACCAATATGCATGAGTGTTATGTCACTTGTGAAAAATATCATACATGAAAGATTTAGCTATAGACATGAAAGATCTCTCGAATAAAATTATAGCTAAACATCAGTCATGAAGTAATTAAAATGACAAGTAACATACATTGATCACCCCAAATCATATCAATACGTCTCATAAAGATAATCATACCAACTGTATGAAAAGTATGAGATGTGTGGTGATACAATGAACAAATATGCATAAAGATCCTAAATCAATTAATCTTATTCATGGCATGAATTATATATAACATGATGAAGTATAGCATGCCATAAGGAAATGAATGATTAGATTTGGAGATTTAGGGCTTTTGAATGAAATTAGAGCTTAACTTTAAATCAAATCAATAGAGTTTAGAGGGTTCCAAGAGATCTCAAATAGAACTGTAAAAGCACTATTTAGAAGATCTATAAACACCCCAAAATGATTTACCCAAAACCTTCAACACAATCACTTGGAAAAGGCTCAATGACTAAAAATCCTGACAAGACAGGCGATTGATGAAGGATCACCAGGCGTCTGTGTGGCAGAAGTCCGAGAGTTGCCAAAATCAAGAAATCTGGGTATGCAAGGATAGGCGGCTGATGTGGTATCCACAGGCGTCTGTGCCATGGGCAGGCAACTGTGAAACCAACATCAGTCGTCTGACCGAATGATGACAAGTTAGGGATCTTTGGGCAATAGAGAGACAAGCGACTGACTAACAAGTCACATGCGCCTGCAAGGAGCCAGGCGCCTGTACATTGTACAGAAGTCGCCTGTTAGAAATGGATAATGAAAACCCAAAGTATCTTATCAAAAATGTGTGCATGACAGACGACTGTAGAACAAATCAGAGGCGCCTGTAAGGAGACAATGAATGTTTAATGAAAGAATTGAAAGGTTTTCATTGAAGGTTAAGATCTAAATATACTTAATACAATCTAATAAACAAACAAGTATGGCATATACATCAATTATCAAATTCATAATTTTTAACAATCTTCATAAAGAAGCATGCGTGTGAGGAATGAGATGTGTAATGACAACGTGTTCCAATGATATGAAAATCAATAAACAACTAACCAACTCATTATATAAATGTTATAGCTTCCATGATACAAGTGTCATAATACGACATATATGACATACATGAACATGGTAGTCACATAAACAAACAATCTCCATGAGGGTGTGACATGAATGAGCTAATGCAGAAGTATGCCATATTACACAAATCCAATATATTAAAATACCAATTGTACTAAACACATACTTACAACCATTTAGCTCTCCCTATATGTGTGCATCTCCAAGGCACCATCCTCTCCTTTGAATTGATCATTCATCTGTAAACCAAGGAGTGTGTAGGGTAGGCATCTTGTACAACAATCTGACAATTAAACAATTGGTGGTATCCAAAAACTTTTTGGATCCAAGGGGTTAAGGAACAAAATCAAGTAGTCCAATAACCAATCATATACCAATTGTAAATAACAATCATCAATAAAAATGCTTGACATGCATTGATAGGAGTTATTATAATCATGAAAATTATACACATAAGGAATTAACAATTCTCAACCATTAGAAATTTAGATACACCTAGACTAATAATTCATATGCATAGGATTTAATCACAATACATTATGCAAGCAACATCATTATGAATACACACATATAATACAATAGTGTGTGCTAGAAAGATTCTCCGTTCAATATGCATATGTGCACAGAATAAGCATTCACGACACAACACATATTGATGGATGGCATGAAAAGTAATACCACAAAGAGTGTGCATGAAAAGTATATAGTATTATTTTTCATAACCAAATTTCTCTTTCCCTTTGGCATATCAAAAAGATAGGAAGGTGCAAATTGATAATAAATCACCAAGGGTTAGAGAAATCAACTAAACTATATGCAAAACATAATATGAATGAAATGCAACGACATATAAATGAAAATAACATGATAGCAATCAAACATTTCATACTCCCACATAATCATACAAAATATGCAAACTTGGGAGTAATGGACGAACACACACACACACACACACACACACACACACACACACACACACACACACACACACATATGGGTACAAAAAGTAATCATACACACATGATACCCAAGCAATGAAATGCAAAGTGAGTGAGTTAGCAAGGTGGAAAACAAACAACGACTGAGTTTGATTTTTATATATAGTCGCATGAGAATATGTTATTCCTAATATATGATTCTATATATGTGTTCCTATCATGCCTCGAAACATTCTTCGGTATCCACAAAGCTAGTGATTTGGCATTCTTAAGGAGAGGTTGTGTAGTGGCATGAGTAGGAAGTTGGGATGCATGCTAGGTGGAACATAAATATAAGCGTGTCCAGTGTATAAAACATGCAAATGAGCATTAATTCTAGCATGAAATTTTTAATCCACATGTTATAAATAATCCATGAATAAACATATGAATATGGATTATGAATACACAATGCACATGAGTCAAGAATTTGACACAAATGACATACATAGACATGAATGGCATAAACGACACATAATATACAAACATAGGATATGCATAAGATAGTCTCAAATACAAAGTGACATCTACACGCATCCAACACACATAGATACCAAATGTAAGAATATACTTACAACATTAAGCTTCCCCTACTTTGGTGCATCACTTAAGCACCATCAACTCCATTTGAATGGAAATCTTTGCAAATCAAGGAGTTGGTAGAGTTGGTATCCCAAAGTGGATTGAACCTAGAAAACATAATTTTGGTATCCAAAAACCTTTTTGGATCCTATGGGTTAGGCAACAAATTTAAATACTAAATTCAAATAATTATAACCCATATCCTAATGTAATCACATACAATTTTTATGATACATGTAATCATGTCACTTGATAAATATTTAACCATATATATGCATGTACCAATTGTACCAAAAGTAAATATGTATGTATGTTAATCCAAAAGCATGACATTTATCACATGTAACAAAACATAAATATGAACGAAATCATGTATTGCATGAGAAAGTATTAAATATTCTAGACACAAAAAACCTAAACACAATGATTTACTAATAATCAAACAATGGAAATCAAATTCAATAAGAATTTAAGTTTCCAACAAATATGAGCATGCAAGACATGTTGGGTACTCATTGTTAACACAAATAATTCAAACTAAAGAATAAACCAATTCTTAACACAAATACTTTGGTACCCATAGAAAGAATATAAACTTATGGTCCCAAGCATGTTGGGTCAACCGAAACTAACCCTTTGGAAACCAAGTCCAAGAGGACCTTGATTTCCCAATATAATCATCATTCAAAACAATATCATGAATATAAGATTGCACATACATATCCTTAGCATGATTGCTAGTTTTCTTAGGACCCCAAATAGTGTATGTTTTGGGTTCCTCTTCCTAGTGGTTGCATGCACAAAAGGTTGATCTCTACGTGGTGCATGTGGTCTAGGAACACGAGATCTAGCAAGAGCATGTGGATATGTGTATG
The DNA here is from genome assembly GCA_030789695.1 of Scilla litardierei. NCBI lineage: Eukaryota > Viridiplantae > Streptophyta > Magnoliopsida > Asparagales > Asparagaceae > Scilla > Scilla litardierei. The sequence goes on along the minus strand of CM061141.1, from coordinate 189,697,272 downwards.
GAACATTGTGTTGTGCAAAAGCATGATGATGGGCATGTGATCCATGGTGTGGTGTTGCATACATACGTGGATGAACATGCGATGCATATGCATGAAGATGATAATGAGAATAAGCATGCATACGTGGATGTGATGTGTGATCATGAACATGTGAAGGTGCATGAGCCTGAGTACATGCATGAGAGTGTCTCAAATGAGTGTTTGCATGTGCTCGTGGGTGTGGAACATAAAAACTATCATTTGTAGGAATGTGAGGAGTGGAGGCATTCCTACGAGTATTGGAGTACATGAATGCATGTCCCTTCCTTTGATGTCCACCCTTGGTGGGTTTCTTTGCAAAGGAGGGAGGTATAGGAGTGGCGGTTTCCTTGGTAGTAGAACTACAGAAGTTTTTATAGACACTGCTCGTGGATGCACCGAGACTGGCCTCACAAAATTTATAGTTACTTCACTATAAGAGGTGCGTGCATTGGATGCACTTGCCTTAGAATAACCAAGGCCAACACGATGGTTTGCCGGTAGTTGATTCTTTAGCAAATAATCCAAATTGTCTTTTCCCTTATTGAATCTCTCAACAATGGAGGACATGAGCTCATATTTCTTTGAAATTGAAGAAATATTGGCATTCAAGGTGGATGCATGTGTGGTGAGCTCGTGCACTTGGGATTTGAGAGCCTCATTCTCAATGCCCAAACTAGTGTTTTGAGATTGAAGATTTTCATCTCAAGATCGTTACTATCCACGATGGAAACACGAGCATGTTAAGATTTGAGGGACTCCACCTCTTTTCTCAACATACCATTTTGTGTAAGCAAACTTGCTTTCTCAATGGCAAGTGTCTCAACAATGGTGTCGTTGTTTGAGGTACTACATGTAGATGTGTTAGTGAGACTAGCAATCTTATTCTTAGCATCACAATATTTATGCATAATCTTTTGATATTTATCAAATAATTGTTCATTTGCAATTCTAAGATCATCCATTGTTACCTATTCATCGTCGCTATCATTTCCACTAGAATCACTTGATTCGTCACTAGAATCACCAGTAGTGGCATCCTCTCGTGCCATCAAACCCATGAATGAATCCCTTTCATCATTAGAGGAAGAACACTTTGAGGTGGACTCTTCTTGCTCCGCTAGCATGTTCCATATTTGATATGCCGTTATTGCCTTGGACACACGCATAAGAATGTCATAAGTTAAATAATCAAGCAAGATGTCCATTACCTCTTCATTTTTCGCCCTCAATTCTTTTTGCTCATTTGTCCATTCATGTTCGGAAGTGGTAGGTGCATGAAGGGGCTTCTCCACAAGCTTCCAATAATCATCATCAATGGATTGAATATAAGACTTCATCTTCACACACCAAATTTGATAGTTGGATCCAATGAGAAATGGTGGAGTAGGCCTTCGTGTGTTGTTGTTGTTGTTGGTTGCCATAGCTATTACCTCGCTCTGATACCAATTGTAAGGACCCTGTGCTATGAGGAAGAAACACTAGAGGGGGGTGAATAGTGTTTTATAGAATTATAAGGAATTTAATCCAAATAAAACCCTAATTAACCAATAAATGAGGAATTAAAGAAATGATCAACAACACCAGGAAGAATGCAATGCAAACACGCAATGTATCCTGGTTCGGTGCCACCCAAGTCAAACCCGACTTGTTACCGGTGGCCGAATCCAGCAACACCCGAGATCACACTCGGATACCCTAGTAAATACCACTAGAGCTTTCCTTTAGCCCACTTGCAGAAACCCCAACTAGTGCAATTGACCTACAATTGATGACCGTGTATCCCACAACCCGGGAACACACAAATACCTTAATCCCACAACTTGGAACTAAGCACACTCTCACAAACCGAGAGCAAAAATTTTCATTGACTCCTACAACTTGGGATCAAGACAACCCTCTCACCAACCGAGAGTACTCAACAAATTAGAAATATTGAGAATGAAAATACAACTTGAAATACAATCACCCATGCCTTGAATAAGAACTTACTTGTAAAGCCTATATTGTGTATGAAGTCCTCAATGAGGGAGGATAAATCCCTTGAGATGCTTGCCCAAGCATGAAAGCAAAACTAGCTTAGATGTGTGCTTTAGAGCATTGAGGGCAAGAGACAATTAGAGAGCACTTGAGAGGAGAAAGAGGCTTGAAAATGAGACATGAATGTTTTCTTAAGAGGTCAAGAGTATTCAGCCTATCTACTATATATATTAACTCAAGGGAATCCCAAAACCCCAAGCAAAAAGACACAAAAATCAATCTCCCAACGGCTAGAATTGGGCTGAAAACGACTCGGACAGTCGACTGTAGAAGGGGGACAATCGACTGTTCCATTGTAGCTAACGGCTATAAACTGAAAAATACTGGCAGTACAGAGGATGGACAGTCGACTGTAGAAGGATGACCAGTCGACTGTCCACTTGGGCAGTCGACTGTTTAGCCTTCAACAATCGGCTGTTCGAGGGACAGAATTTGTAGTTTCTGTACAGCTGATCACTAAAATGGCCATACCTGCCACTACAGCTATCCAATTGGAGTGATTCAAATTGTTTTGGAAAGCTAACAAAATTTTCTTTCAAATGATCTTTGAATGGATGCAAAATTCGAACTAAAGAAAAACTAACAGCACTTTGAATCTGACAGATAGGTGCAGGAAATCTGTTATCGGCTCATGAAAACAGTTATAACTTGAACTACAGATATTTGATTGGAGTGATTCAAGTTCGGTTGGAAAGCTTAGTGAGTTAGCTAACTCTGCAGGTGGTTTGGATGAAAAATTATAACTACAGAAAAATTGGCATCAGTTTGAAGGCAGTCTGGTTAGAAAAACAGAATACAGCTTCAAACAGATTTGGGCTCTGTTTGAAAACAGGCGACCGCTGGAGGGAAACCAGTCGACTGGTGATCCTTCATCAGTCACCTGGTGATCCTTCATCAGGCCCCTGTATTGAGTCAAAAGTACAGATTCAAGTTTTCAAAGCCTAGAAGCATATGGGGTCAACTAGAGGCTATACTAATGATGTGTATAGGTGGTGTAAGTGCCTCTAAGTAGTTCTAATTCAAGGCTTAACATTCTAAGGCTCACAAAGAAGTAAATACTAAAGATTACAATGAATATCTTTACTTCTTCTTGGTCTTGAGTCTTTTAGTTGTATGTCTTGAATGTCTTCAACGTCATCTAGTCTTTGATCCTCAAGATGTTCTTTGAAACTTTTGAATCATCCATTCCTTCTTCTCTTTGGATTGAATCTCCATTCATTTGTTGATGCCATTGGCTTGAGGTTTGAGGTAGCCTTTGAGTTCTTCAAGACAATGCTTCACCTTTGTTGATCTACCAAGTTCTCCATTTGAATCAACACGTGTAGTCACTTTTGATCTTCTTGAATCTAATTGGTGACTCTTTAGCTCACTGCAATCACATGGTTAATCACAATGATTTATGTTTGATTATCATCAAAACCAAGGTGGAGAGTCCAATACTCAACAGAACCACCCCCTAAATTGTGATGCTCCTGCTTCAGATGCTACAAGAGCTTCTGGGCTCGTTGGGATTCTTCCCCTAATCGACATGTCATTCACGCCATCATCGATGCATTTGAAGAGACCTTTGCAGTGCCCACACGAGATAAAAAAGACTAAGACCATCAGCTTATTCATGTGCAACTACCACTCTTTTGTAGCAAATAACCTAAATAGAATGGGATATGGTGGGCATGCCAGATGGAATGTGGTGAATTTAGCGGTCTTCCTGTTCTTCAAATGTACTTGGGTGAGCAATACTGCAGCGGAGAGGTCGTTGTTGCCTTTTGGGGTCGTCTGCTCCATAGGGCTTCTTTTTGGCAGTTCAAACTTCATGCCTTCATGATTGCATTCGTGTCCATTCTCGTTGGTTGGTTTATCATCGGTATTTACTGCCTCAAGAATCTCATCCCGTTGTAGCGTTCATGTTTTGACGTATATTTTACCCTTGTAATGTAATGCATGATATCCTTGATTCTCAAATTGAAATAGCTTAGTGTTTTTCTACATGGTGCGGACTGTGAGGCTACTCAGCATCTGATGCTAATGAAACATTCACGTAGTTGATATATGCAGTAAGTTGTTATATACTCGGCATCTAAGCTAAACATTGCTTGGTTTCACTCGACACCACGGACCGAGGCCTCTTATTTCTAGACGGCACCCTCGGCCGAGGCGAGCTTGTCAAATTGCCCAATGCTTCTCGGAGATTCATAGGAGACATCGTTGATGTCCTAAACATCTTGGCATCCACCAACGGGCTCCTTTGTTTCCATTGCCAACAGGACAGGTGTGGGAGGTTCTTATACATCTGCAATCCCGTGATGATGGAAGAAGACTACATTCATCTGCCAAGCAGCTTCTGTAGGTACGAATCCGTTAGGTTGGTGTACGATCAGCCATGGTGTATGTGTTAATCTGATTTTCCTTATCCAAGTGCTCTGCTTACGTTGGACCATCAGCCGCACGAAGGATCTAACCCCAATCCGTAGAGAACAACAGATGGAGGGACATCAAGCCTGTTTTTGACGGTGGAGTCATGTACTGGAACTACACGGGTATCAGATTTGAACCAAAAAAGCATGATAGTGTCTTACAGAGGTTTGTCGCGACGATGAAGGCTCGAGCGAGTATTAACTTAAAAGATACCCAAAACATTAGGGTATTAACTTGAAAGATACTCCAAATGTTAGGGTATTTTTTGTGAGCTTGGATCAGGCGAAAAGGGGTATAATTTAACGATGTTGTCGTCCGTTAGCCAAAACATGCAAAAAGGTATTGTTGTGTATGAATTAAACATTCAGGGTATTAATTTGAAAGATGCACCAAACGTTAGGGTATTTTTTTGTGAATACCCCATCATTATTCCATCTCCGTTGAGCAAAAAATATAATACCAATAGTTCCTCCCCTAATTCGATACCCGCTCACCACATAACCGTGTAATTGTGGTAAAACTACATAGTTTTCGGGTGCATATCCGGGTGTGACCAAGTTTTTGGCACCGTTGTCGTGGAGGCGACGGTATTTTAGTTTTTTTACTTTGTTATTCTTTTTATATTCCTCTATTGTGCTAATACTTTTTGCAGATTCTCTTTCTCTGTGCATGAACACATGATCAAGGCCCACTTACAGAACAATATTATTTGATCACAAGATAAAGCGCACCGCAAGGAAGCTTAGAGCAGAGAAGAGACATATTATAGAGGAAGATAAAATGGCGACAAAAAATAATCAACCGCAAAATGTCAAACTTATTTCTATTAGAGACAGGCTTACTCCAAACAACTCTGTCACTTCATCCATTCTTATGCCAGAGTTGCCACCAGATAAAAAATTTGAGTAAAAGACAAGATTAGTAGTGCTGATGCAATATGATCCTTTCCATGGGAATGCGCACGAGAACCTGCATTATCACATTCAGATGTTCTTGGCGAAGTGCGCCACATTTCAGGTCCCTAGCTTATCAGAGGATGCCATCCACATGTGGCTATTTACTTTCACACTTAAAGACAAAGCATTGTATTGGCTGAGGACGCAAGCGAATGGTACTTTCACTACTTGGGACGATCTTGCAAGTGCCTTCGTCAACATATTCTATCCACCATCAAAGACCGTCAGGCAACATAATTCCTTGATGTCATTCAGGCAAGGACCCCATGAATCTTTATATGAGGCGTGTGAGCGCTTTAAAGATCTTCAACATCAATGTCCTCACCACATCATCGATGATTAGGAGTTGGTGCATAGCTTCTTCAATGGTTTGAAGCCGGACACTAAAATGATTATTAATTCCACCGCCAATGGGGCAATACTATCACAGACTCCTGAAAAGGCCACAACACTACTTAAGGAGATGGCTTATAATAACCAGGAGTTGGCCGAAGAGAGAGGCCAATCAGCATCATCCTTGAAGCCAGCTAGCATATATGAGGCGAAAGCAGTGGCAAACTTGACTGGGAGATTTGATGCTCTATCCAGAGTGGTAGAAAGGATTGAGAAGAAGCTGAATGAGCCATCTAGTGCTCATGGTACATCAACATTCAGTGGGAGCATGAATGATCGGCAAGGCCACGACCAATTCATGTTTGTTAGGGCCGATATGAATGAAGAACCTGTGGAGCAGGTTCAATATGTTTCAGATTACAAGCCAAGTGGTGGAAATAATGGATCTTGGGTGAATCCGTCTTGGAAAGCTTACTCTGGATTTTCATATGCAAACAACAATGGAGCCTTAACCCCTCCTCAACAACAACCACCACAGCAACAACAATTTTGCCCACCACCTCAGTAACAACAACACCAGCCAAGGCCACCACAGCAGTAGCCATTTCAGCAAAGGCAACAAGCGTGGCCTTACAGACCCCCCTGATATAATCAAAGTTGGATGCCACAAAACCCACCGTCGGCACTGCAGAGATCCAACCACGAGACAAGGGTTGATGAGTTCATGTCCAAACAAAAGAAGATAAATGTTAAATTATCGTCGGGCCAAGATAGCCTCAACACAATAGTGGCGCGGCTGGCGGATAAAACTACATTGTTGAATAATGCTCAAAACCAATTGACCGCTCAACTGGAGGTGAACCCAAGAAGCAACATCGGCCACATCAATGCGGCAGTGGCAGTGACTACTAGAGGCGGGAAGAACACGACTCCTGTCATGGTTCAAACTCAAGAAACAAAGCATGACTGTAACAACTGCTTTTCATGTATCTGGATTTATTATAATATAATATATGTTTTGGTGGATTTTCTCCTCATGTGTGGTTTTCGTCTCCGTAGCTTTCATTTTCGATCGATTCGTCGTATTTTCTCGTTTCTTCCTTAGGATTGTCGATTTCGAAGTATGTCATTCGTGACGGGCTTCATAACGGTCGTATCTTACTATTAGATAAAGCCTAGGAGTCTTAGGAATCGATCCCGGAGCTCCGCGCTCCGTATCGGAACTTTTGGTGCTTATTAGCCGGTGTAAGAAGGGGCACCGACCGACTAGATGACGAACTAGTCGGTCGGTAATCCTTCTTGGACCGACTAGTTGGCTTTCTAAATTATTCAGGAGTTACTGTTTATTGTTAGTCGGTCTAAGAATGTTGGTTGACCGACTAGGTTGCAAACTAGTCGGTCAGCAATGCTTCTTTAACCGACTAACTCTTCAACTAAATTTTAGTATCTATACTGTTCACTCTTAGTCGGTCTAAGAACGTTCATCGACCGACTAGATGTTAAACTAGTCGGTCAGTATTTATTCATGGACCGACTAATTCTAAATCCTATTTTCGTTCAGAAGTTACTGTTTACACTTAGTCGGTCTGCGTTGGTCGACCGACCGACTAGTTGCCAAACTAGTCGGTCAGTGGTTGCTCTTTGACCGACTAATCTGTGTCAAAACCCTAATTTCTGGGCAGCCGCCAGCCCAACCTATTTATACCGCTCCCAAACGTTTTCTTCTTCCTCCACACGACCCAAAACACTAGTTTCTCCCCCATTGAGCCCCCATCTTCCTCCAAGCCCTATTCCTTCATCCCAAGCCCTAGATCCATCATCTAAACCATCCATCAACTCATTCTACCTCTCATTTTCCCCAAATCTCCATCAAATCCCCAAAATCCCCCAAAAACCCTAGTTCTCCAAACTTCTCCATTTGTTGCCAGATCTGGTCCTTGGGTTCTCCGGAGTGTTTCTTCCGCCTTCCCTCGGTAAGAAATCGATCTCTTGACGTTTTTATAACCTATTTGTACTTTTATGAAACCCTAAAGAAATTTCATGTTGTTTGATGATTGTTTCCCCATAACAGCGACTTCCCCGTAGATTAGCATCCGCGAGACGAACCTTCGTGATCGTCATCCCCGGTGCTAGGCAAGTGAAACTTGCCACTTAGGGTTTAGGCCATGTTTTAGGCCACTTTGCTTGTTGTAGGCGTAAAAGAGGCTAGGCGACGAAATGATACTCGCCTAGGCGCAAATTTGGGGAACTAGCTTGACAACGAAGCTAGTTCCGACATATATCATGTTGCACAATTACCATGTCATGTTTACTTTCCATTAACGGTACGCAAATTAATTGTCATGTCATTGTATTCTTTAAGTGTTTCCGTGATTGCGTAGCTTCGCTACAATGCTTGTGTTCCTGGCTCGTGTTTCAGAAGCGGGCCATGTGTTGGTTGATAGCCAATGCCCGAATTGCTTGTTTCCGGCTAAGTGCACCCCTACGCCAAATGTTTATGAATCGTGAACTAGAATGCGAGCTCATGTGCGGGGCAACCCCGGCTCACTTGCTGAGCTTATGTGCGGGGACCCTGGCTCCATTACGTGTGGGTATTGGGGGTAAGAGTTAAGCGGCCAATCAACTGGGAGTCTGCCCGATCAGCAACTGCAGTGGTAAGGCGTAAACTCTGGGTTTTGGGGTAGTGTTAAGCGGCCAATCAGCGTGAATGTGAAACCATTCAGCTGTAAGGCGTAAACATCTACAAACAACGTGAATAGTGAATTGATTGAGATTGATAGTAGCTTGGCTACTCTTGTCTTGTCCCGATGATTGTTCTCTTGTACAAATTGTCTTGCCATGTCTTGATTGTGCACTCATGTTATAACTGCCATGTCATGCATACTATAACTGTTAGGTTGCTAGTTGCCTTATTTTCAGTTTCCTTGCCCAAGTCTTTTAGACTTGCTGACATGTGCCCCTTTACTCTTTTGGGTGACACATGTTAGATCTTGAGCCTGAGTACCTTGTTGAGGACGAGGTGTTTGCTGACGCCGAGCCCGAGCTTGTGTTTGACGGGGAGTACGTGGACACTGGGGACCAGTCCTAGTGTCTTCGTCGTGTTTTCCTTTTGTTTAGACTGCTGTTTTGTTGTCGGTGCGTAGCACCTATACTTTGTTATGTCGTTGCTTTTGTTGGCCTTGTTCTGGGCCTTTAGACTCTTTCTTTTAGCCTGGTGGTTTATCTGGATGTTGGACTTATTTTCATGTTGGACAATTTATGAGATGTGAGATTTTATTTCAGTCTCTCCTTGTGTTATTATTGTTGTTCCGTTGTGGTTACAGGGACCTGCTTATGTTTTATTGACGCTTATCGGGTTTGGGGCTTCACAGCTCCACTCTCGTGCGGATCTTTTCACGTCTCGCCTCCATTTTAGGGAAGCGGGTTGTGACAGGTTTTGTTGGTGGCCCATGCAGGTCCTTCTGTAACTGCGATTTTTGGAATAGCGATAATAATATTAGAATGTCCAATAAACTAAGTTCGACGTCCGATGTCATAAGCTATGAGTCTAATCTGATTCGTTCTCTGTGTCACTAGATGGCAGGAAGACGATTCACCCGTGGTGGGGGTAGTGGTGTGCTCCCTCATGATGAGGAGCCTGAGCGGGAACCCACCAACGGTGAGATGATGCGGATGATGCTCCAGATGATGCAAGTGCAGCAGGGCGTGCTTCTGCAAGTCCAGAATGCTCCACTTGCTCGAGCTGCCCGGGCTCTTCCGGATGCCCCTCGCTCTGAGCCAGGAGCGAAGCAATTTCGGGAGCTGGGTCTCGCATATTTTGATGGGTCTGAGGGTCCTCTGGCTGCCGATGAGTGGATTCGGAACATCGAGGACAATCTGAAGATGGCCAAGATCACCCCGGCTGGATGGGTTGATTTGGCGAAGAGGCAACTCAAGGATAATGCTCGGAATTGGTGGGATGCGGAAGAGAAGATGCTAGTGGAGCCGATAGCTTGGGCTACCTTCAAGGCCAGATTTGAGGGTGAGTTCTTCCCGAAAGCTGCCAGGGAAGAGATGCTGCAGCGTTTTATCGATTTGAAGCAGGGGAGCTCGTCGGTGGACCTATATCACCAAGAGTTCATGAGGCTGAGTCGGTTCGCACCGAAGATGGTGCAGGACGCTGAGGAGAGAGCTCAGAGGTTCCTGCAGGGACTTGCTTCAGAGCTCCAGAGTTTTGTGACCTCTTCTGACCGGGAGTCTTATCAGAAGGTTCTAGTAGCAGCCAAGAGGCAGGAGCTGCTCGTGAACCAGAGGATGGGGTCTATTGTTAGTGCTGGGAAGAGGCCTGTGGAACAGGCGAGAGCTGTGGTTAGACCTGGATTCAGGCCTAATCAGCCAGCTCAGTTTAAGAGGCCAGGAGGGCCTATTCTGAAGACTTGGCCATTTCTACGGCAAGCCTGGCCACATCAAGGATCAGTGTCGGAAGTTTTTGGGCCAGTGTCTGGTTTGTGGTGATGCTTCCCATGCAGCGAAGGATTGTCGGCACGCGAATCAGCTGCGGAGGGCACCTGTTGCAGCACAGCCGTTGCAGCAGCGAGCGTCTGTTCCTGCTGGACGTGGAGCAGCTCTTGTTCCACAGGGACAGGCTTTTCGGCAGGCTGTTCCGCCGAGGAGGCAGGCTTTTCTGATGACCGCTGTGGAGAACGAGGCTGTGGATGAGGTTATCGCAGGTAATCCTCAATCTAGCTGTTATTTTTCTAGCTGGTTTTGATTGTTAGATTGTGTTGTTTGCTTGAACATGGTTTTTTGCTAGACTATGGTTTGATTGTTAATTGATTGTTAGGTGTGGTTTTGGTGTGCACATTTCCTGCACGAGTCCTCTTTGACTCTGGTGTGTCGATGTGCATTTTTGCCCGGAGCTTCGTGGAGAGGCATTCCTTGTCGACGTCCCCTCTTCCCAAGAGTTGGAACATCGTTACAGGGAATGGCGTGGTCTCGGTGCATCGTGGTTGCAATTCTTGCTCGTTGGTGGTCTGTGGACATGAGCTTTTCGCTGATTTCATTGTCCACGACATCATCAACTATGATGCAGTTCTTGGGATGGACTGGCTTGCGAGCTTCTATGCTACGATCGACTGTCAGAGAAAGAAGGTGGTGTTCGAGATTCCCAGACATCCAGTATTTGAGTTCAGTCGTGGTAGCAGTTCGCTTGGTCCTGTCAGATTTCGGGCCAGGCCGGTGGAGGTTGTGGCTATGCAGATGGAGTTGGAGTGGCCAGCTGTGGTGCGTGATTTTGGCGACGTCTTCCCTGAGGAGATGTCTGGTTTGCCACCTGATCGAGCTTTAGAATTCTCTATCGATCTTGTTCCAGGTGCGCAGTCGATTTCAAAGGCGCCGTATCGTATGGCACCTGCAGAATTGGAGGAGTTGCGGAAGCAGTTGGATGAGCTTTTGAAGAAGGGTTATATCAATCCTAGTGTGTCTCCGTGGGGAGCACCAGTGTTGCTGGTGAAGAAGAAGGATGGTTCACGTCGCATGTGCGTGGACTATCGGGAGTTGAATGCGGTGACCATCAAGAATAAATACCCATTGCCTCGCATCAATGATATTTTTGATCAGCTTGGAGGTTCGAGGGTGTTTTCTAAATTGGATTTGAGGAGTGGTTACCATCAGTTGAAGGTGAAGAAGGATGATGTTCTGAAGACAGCGTTCAGGACGAAGTATGTACACTATGAGTTCGTTGTTATGCCTTTCGGCGTAACTAACACGCCCGCAGTTTTCATGAATCTGATGAACCTGATTTTCTACGACTTTTTGGATAAGTTTGTCTTTATCTTTATTGACGACATTCTGATCTATTCGAAGTCGGAGGAAGAGCATGCCTCGCACTTAAGGACGGTGTTGGAGATTTTGAGGAAGCATCGGTTGTATGCTAAGTTTTCGAAGTGCGAGTTTTGGCTGGATAGAGTTGCTTTTCTCGGGCATGTGGTGACTGGAGATGGTATTTCAGTGGATCCCGAGAAGATTAGGGCCATCATGGAGTGGCCTGTTCCGTCGTCTGCATCTGAGATTCGGAGTTTCCTTGGACTTGCTGGTTATTATCGGCGATTCATTAAGGATTTTTCCCGTATTGCTGAGCCGATGAACAGGTTGACACGGAAGGATGTTGCTTTTGTTTGGTCGGGTGATTGTGAGAGTGCTTTTGGTATTTTGAAGGAGAGGTTGATGACTGCCCCTATTCTTGTTGTGCCTGATCGCAGCGGTGGATTTGAGATCTTTTGCGATGCTTCTGGCAAGGGTCTCGGTTGTGTGTTGCATCAGCACGGACATGTTGTGGCGTATGCATCACGTCAGCTTAAGGTTCATGAGAAGAATTACCCGATGCATGATTTGGAGTTGGCTGCCGTTGTGTTTGCTCTTAAGATTTGGAGGCATTTCCTGTTGAGTGAGAAAGTGAAGATTTTCACCGATCACAAAAGCTTGAAGTATATTTTTACTCAGAAGGAGCTCAACATGCGACAGCGTCGATGGTTGGAGCTTATGGAGGATTATGAGATTGATTTGCAGTTTCACCCTGGCAAGGTGAATGTGGTCCCTGATGCTTTGAGTAGGCTTCCAGCGGTGATGGTTTTGACCTCGCAGTGGAGATTGCAGCAGGATTTTTGTGAGTCTGGCGTGGAGATTGTCCTTCCTGGGGAGGCTTCTTCGTTGATGTACATGCAGGTACAGTCGACGATCGTGGATCGGATTAAGGCTGGCCAGGCTGAGGATCCGAAGCTGGTAAGGATTCGGGAGCAGGTGGAAGCCGGTATGCGGACTGACTTTTTGATTCATGAGGATGACTCGCTGAGGTTTGGAGCCAGGTTGTGTGTGCCCGCGGGGGATATTAGAGAGGAGTTGATGGTGGAGGCACACAGTTCGCCGTATTCTGTGCATCCTGGTGGCACCAAGATGTACCAGGATCTTCGTCTGAATTATTGGTGGCATGGCATGAAAAGGAGTGTGGCTCGGAGTGTAGCCAAGTGCTTGGTTTGCCAGCAAGTGAAGGCGGAGCATCAGCGTACGGCCGGGTTGCTACAACCACTTCCGATTCCGGAGTGGAAATGGCAACACATCACTATGGATTTCGTGACTGGACTACCTCGGAGTCCGAAGCAGAATGACGCGATTTGGGTGATCGTAGATCGATTGACCAAATCTGCGCACTTTATCCCGTTCCGAGTGGGACAGTCCACTGAGGCGCTAGCGAGGAGATATATGGAGGTAAAATTCTTTTACTCTCCGTTTCATTCCCTTTTTCCTAGTTTGGATAGTGATGTAACGTAAATCGTGCAGGAGGTTGTGCGACTTCATGGAGTCCCCGTGAGTATCGTGTCGGACAGAGACACGAGGTTCACATCTCAGTTCTGGCAGAGTTTGCAGAAGAGTTTGGGAACGCGTCTGAGTTTCAGCACGGCGTACCATCCGCAGACGGATGGCCAGTCCGAGAGGACGATTCAGATTTTGGAAGACATGCTGAGGGCGTGCATGTTGGATTTCAAGGGTTCGTGGGAGGACCATCTACATTTGGTGGAGTTCTCTTACAACAACAGCTTCCAGGCGAGTATTGGCATGACGCCTTTCGCCGCTCTTTATGGGAGGAAATGTCGATCGCCATTGAGTTGGGATGACGTTGGTGATCGGGAGTTGTTGGGACCTGAGATGATCGTGGAGGCCGTGAATATTGTCAGGAATATTCGGGAGAGGTTGAGGATTGCTCAGGACCGTTTTAAGCATTGGGCGGATGCTAAACGTCGTCCTTTGGAGTTTCAGCCGGGCGACCATGTGTTCTTGAAGATTTCCCCGAATCGCGGTGTGATTCGTTTTGGGAAGCGAGGGAAGTTGAGCCCGCGATACATTGGACCGTTTGACATTTTGGAGAGGGTTGGCGAGGTAGCTTATCGCTTGGCCTTGCCGCCATCTTTGGAAGGAGTTCACAATGTTTTCCATGTGTCGCAACTTCGTCGATACATTAGCGATCCATCTCATGCTGTGGATTTTTCGGAGATTACCGTTCACCCCGATTTGACGTGTGACCAGCATCCGGTGCAGATTCTGGACAGGCATCAGAAATCGCTTCGGAACAAGATTGTCAATCTTGTGAGGGTGATGTGGCAACACGGCTCACCTGGAGAGTCTACTTGGGAGAATGAGGATGAGATGCGGGAGCGTTTCCCACTTTTGTTTCCGGACTCGTGAGTATTTGGAAATTCCGAGGACGGAATTTTTCTTAAGTTGGGGAGGATGTAACGACTGCTTTTCATGTATCTGGATTTATTATAATATAATATATGTTATGGTGGATTTTCTCCTCATGTGTGGTTTTCGTCTCCGTAGCTTTCATTTTCGATCGATTCGTCGTATTTTCTCGTTTCTTCCTTAGGATTGTCGATTTCGAAGTATGTCATTCGTGACGGGCTTCATAACGGTCGTATCTTACTATTAGATCAAGCCTAGGAGTCTTAGGAATCGATCCCGGAGCTCCGCGCTCCGTATCGGAACTTTTGGTGCTTATTAGCCGGTGTAAGAAGGGGCACCGACCGACTAGATGACGAACCAGTCGGTCGGCAATCCTTCTTGGACCGACTAGTTGGCTTTCTAAATTATTCAGGAGTTACTGTTTATCGTTAGTCGGTCTAAGAACGTTGGTTGACCGACTAGGTTGCAAACTAGTCGGTCAGCAATGCTTCTTTAACCGACTAACTCTTCAACTAAATTTTAGTATCTATACTATTCACTCTTAGTCGGTCTAAGAACGTTCATCGACCGACTAGATGTTAAACTAGTCGGTCAGTATTTGTTCATGGACCGACTAATTCTAAATCCTATTTTCGTTCAGAAGTTACTGTTTACACTTAGTCGGTCTGCGTTGGTCGACCGACCGACTAGTTGCCAAACTAGTCAGTCAGTGGTTGCTCTTTGACCGACTAATCTGTGTCAAAACCCTAATTTCTGGGCAGCCGCCAGCCCAACCTATTTATACCCCTCCCAAACGTTTTCTTCTTCCTCCACTCGACCCAAAACCCTAGTTTCTCCCCCATTGAGCCCCCCTCTTCCTCCAAGCCATATTCCTTCATCCCAAGCCCTAGATCCATCATCTAAACCATCCATCAACTCATTCTACCTCTCATTTTCCCCAAATCTCCATCAAATCCCCAAATCCCCCAAAAACCCTAGTTCTCCAAACTTCTCCATTTGTTTCCAGATCTGGTCCTAGGGTTCTCCGGAGTGTTTCTTCCGCCTTCCCTCGGTAAGAAATCGATCTCTTGACGTTTTTATAACCTATTTGTACTTTTATGAAACCCTAATGAAATTTCATGTTGTTTGATGATTGTTTCCCCATAACAGCGACTTTCCCGTAGATTAGCATCCGCGAGACGAACCTTCGTGATCGTCATCCCCGGTGCTAGGCAAGTGAAACTTGCCACTTAGGGTTTAGGCCATGTTTTAGGCCACTTTGCTTGTTGTAGGCGTAAAAGAGGCTAGGCGACGAAATGATACTCGCCTAGGCGCAAATTTGGGGAACTAGCTTGACAACGGAGCTAGTTCCGACATATATCATGTTGCACAATTACCATGTCATGTTTACTTTCCATTAACAGTACGCAAATTAATTGTCATGTCATTGCATTCTTTAAGTGTTTCCGTGATTGCGTAGCTTCGCTACAATGCTTGTGTTCCTGGCTCGTGTTCCAGAAGCGGGCCATGTGTTGGTTGATAGCCAATGCCCGAATTGCTTGTTTCCGGCTAGGTGCACCCCTACGCCAAATGTTTATGAATCGTGAACTAGAATGCGAGCTCATGTGCGGGGCAACCCCGGCTCACTTGCTGAGCTCATGTGCGGGGACCCTGGCTCCATTACGTGTGGGTATTGGGGGTAAGAGTTAAGTGGCCAATCAACTGGGAGTCTGCCCGATCAGCAACTGCAGTGGTAAGGCGTAAACTCTGGGTTTTGGGGTAGTGTTAAGCGGCCAATCAACGTGAATGTGAAACCATTCAGCTGTAAGGCGTAAACATCTACAAACAACGTGAATAGTGAATTGATTGAGATTGATAGTAGCTTGGCTACTCTTGTCTTGTCCCGATGATTGTTCTCTTGTACAAATTGTCTTGCCATGTCTTGATTGTGCACTCATGTTATAACTGCCATGTCATGCATACTATAACTGCTAGGTTGCTAGTTGCCTTACTTTCAGTTTTCTTGACCAAGTCTTTTAGACTTGCTGACATGTGCCCCTTTACTCTTTTGGGTGACACATGTTAGATCCTGAGCCTGAGTACCTTGTTGAGGACGAGGTGTTTGCTGACGCCGAGCCCGAGCTTGTGTTTGACGGGGAGTACGTGGACACTGGGGACCAGTCCTAGTGTCTTCGTCGTGTTTTCCTTTTGTTTAGACTGCTGTTTTGTTGTCGGTGCGTAGCACCTATACTTTGTTATGTCGTTGCTTTTGTTGGCCTTGTTCTGGGCCTTTAGACTCTTTCTTTTAGCCTGGTGGTTTATCTGGATGTTGGACTTATTTTCATGTTGGACAATTTATGAGATGTGAGATTTTATTTCAGTCTCTCCTTGTGTTATTATTGTTGTTCCGTTGTGGTTACAGGGACCTGCTTATGTTTTATTGACGCTTATCGGGTTTGGGGCTTCACAGCTCCACTCTCGTGCGGACCTTTTCACGTCTCGCCTCCATTTTAGGGAAGCAGGTCGTGACAATGACACTCCGGTTGAGATGGATGGGAACAAGGAAGTAGAGAGACCCACAAATCATTAATGAAGAAGAAAAATCTGAAGCGGACGAGCCCCAGAAGGAGAGTGTATATGTGACACTGGTACCATTCTTGCAAAGGTTGGCAAAGGCCAAATTGGAGAAGAAATTCACTCGATTTTCGGAGTACTTGAGAGGCATAAGCCCAAATATCCCGTTCCTAGATGCTATCATCTAGATCCCGACATATGCAAAGTTCCTCAAAGACTTGATTACGGGAAGGAAACGGACGGAAAAGATTATGCTCGCTGACCAAGGAACGTGGTTCGTCAAGGAAGATAAGGTGCCAAAGAAGTTGAAAGACCTCAGAAGATTTAGAATTCCATGCACACTTGGCGGAGCCCCCTTCAAAAATCTTTAGTTGATTTGGGTGCGAGTGTGAGTCTCATGCCTCTCACAATGTTCAAGAAGATAAATACGGGGACCAATCTTAAGCCCACCAACTTGAAGATTCAAATCGCCAATGTGCGTATCACTAAGGCAGTTGGGATCACTAAAAATGTGCCACTACAAATACCGGAAGGACTTTGCGTGCCATATGACTTCATCATCATCGATGTGAAGGAAGTGGGAGACACATCGCTTATTCTTGTGCGCCCATTCTTAGCCACCGCTGGAGTCATCGTGTATGTGCGAGAAGAAACGTTGTCACTCAACGTTGGAAATATTGAGGTTGAATTCCATCTCCTACGTGTCATGAAGAATAGATCCTCGCTTGACGAAAATGACTACATTGACTTACTTGAAGAGGTTATCGAAGAAGCTATGCCGAATGCCATCAACGCCTTGCACATGGATAGTTTTGATGGGGAGCCAAATTCTGAAAATAGCCCGTACCTTGGAGACACCCTAGACCCTCTCACCGAAGAAGAGGAGGACGACGCTGATGTCGTGAGGATAAGAGAACTCTGTAAGCTCTCTTCCGGGAAGCAATAAAAGCATGCACCACCGACAAAGACTTCAACACCGCCGGGAAAGAATATGGAGCCTTGGAAGGCCAAGAACAAAAGTTAAGGGGATCCACCCTCCCACAATCATAAGAAAGGAGATGCCAAATGAGGAGGCCAAATAAGAAGATGTGGAGCGTCCAAATCCTACCGGTCTCCTCACCAAATTCAACATGTGCGTCTCCTATGCATTGAATATCACGCGCTTAACGTAAAATCATGAGTGGTCGAGCTCAAGGCCTTAAATGAGCACTTATTGGGAGGCAACTCGACATTTCTATCTTAGTCTTTGTTGATTTTTAGTTTTATTTTTGTTTTATATTTTTATTCATTTAGATCAAGAGCTAATAGAAGAACTGACATTAGGCAACGTTTTTAATTGTAGGAAGAAGATACGAGGCTATCATTCTAATGGAGAGTACCCATGGTGATGGAGAGCCGAACTATGGACATGCTTACATGAGAAAAGGAGGAGGAAACTGAAGACTGGAGGTAAACAGAAGACAAAAAAAACAAAGAATAAGACGCTGAAAAAATAGGCTCACTCGGCCGAGTGAAGAGTCCACTCGACCGAGTGACACACTGATCAGGGAAGTACTAAAAACCCCATTCTGTAACTTTATACCACTCGACCAAGTTACTATGTCACTCGACCGAGTGAACCCTGTAGCAGAAAACCAAATTTCAATGCTATGTAAGGTCTCTCCACTCGACCGAGTCATTAGTTCACTCGACCGAGTGACTAATTCCACTCGATCGAGTGGGAGACTGTAGCAGAAGACTCAAAAATAACACTATGTCCCATCTTCACACTCGACCGATTGAATTTTTCCACTCGACCGAGTGACTTAACTCACTCGGCCGAGTCACTCAAAAACCCTACTATGCCAAATATTCAAATCTTCAGCCGTATCGGGCTACTCGACCGAGTGACCATCGCTACTCGACCGAGTGACTTAGGCGGCACAGACCCCTATTTAAAGTCGAATCGCACTCGATCGAGGGTTTTACCCCCAAATCAAGTAGCCCCCCTTTTTTCTTCCACTCGCCCGAGTCCACCATCACTTGACAATGGCGATGGCCCCGACCACCACCGACCGACCACGCACTCGATCGAGTCCAGCCGTCCTCCTTACCATCGAGCCCCATCTCATCCCCTGTCTTCTCCTTTCCATCTCGTGAGCCCTAATTCAACCCCTCATCCTAATCAACCTAATTAATCTCAATTTTATCTCGATCAACCCCAATTATTTCCAATTCTTAATGCTAATCATCATTTTTTGTGCAACATGAAAGCTTGGGGGAGATCATTCGTGATGATTGTAGAGACGAAGCTTGGGGGAGCTACCATACACTCAGATATTTTCCTGGGAGTCGCATCGTTCACTTGGTACATTTGTTCCCTATTACTTTCGAGCATTTCACCTGCATTTCACGTAGTGTGCGTCATATTCACGGCATTCATCGATGCCTCCACACACTCGTCCTAGTGGTAGGTAGCCCACTGCCAAGAGGAAGAAAACTGGAGACCTCGGTCCTTCTTCCTTTGGGACATCGTCTTCCCCACCACGTAGCGACCCTATCCCAGCACTGCCAACACCTCCTACACCACCAGCACAACCTCCCACACCCGTCAAGCGTATGGGATCACCTTCCGCAATGGTGCACACCATGCAAAATTTGATATGCTACACACACGTCAGATCATCCCCACTAGGTTCGCTCACATTTAGACACTTGAGTGCCTAGGGGTATTCCAGGGGATGCACCAGCTGTACGATAACGTTGGTTGGGGGTGATTTCTTATCCGTGTCGACGAGCACTTACATTCGCTCGACACTCGAGGTATTGAGTTCTATTCATAGGACTCCTAAGGGCTATTCTTTTCGAATCATGGCCCGGAAGTACGAGATCTCGCATGACATGGTCCGTGCATACTTTCACTGGCCCCCTGTCCCAAACCCCGATAGAGCTTATGGTCCTACACACCATACCCCTTCCACCTTTTCTGCCGATGCATTTTGGGAGCAGATCACAGGCACACCACACTTCGACCCTAGCAGGACGAAGGCCTCTTCTATAGTCCACCCCTGACTACATCTTGCACAGCGCCTCTTGGCGACCACCATCTTAGCCAAGCCAGAGGTAGGGGCTATGTCCACACCCGAGACATACATGCTCTAGGCGATGACACGGGAGAGAGCATATGAGGCTGGTGTGGACGTCTTAGTCCTCGCCAAATCCATTGATATCGCCAGTTGGTATTTTGATCGCATCTATTCTATGCTTGCCTCCACCAAGGCGATTTGTTGTGGCAGTCTGATCACAATCTTGGCCCCTATTTTTTACATTCAGTTTCCCGCTGACTTGAGCCATGCTACGGGCCCCACTTCCGTATCTGGCTATGTTTTGGCCCGCATGCACATGATTCTTCCTCATGGATAGTGCCATTGGGTCTGGCTACATGGTCCTTTTTTACAGATTATATCATGCTTCCAAACCCTGTTCGGACCCACGTAGGACTAGCAGGTGCAGAGTGGAGGTTCCACATGGACCTTCTCATCCCACCTGTAAATATGCTAGAGCCTGATGACGAGCAGCAGGAGCACCTCATCGAGCCTCACCTCCATGAGATCCCCATTGTCCAGCCTGCCTCTGATCCACTCCCTGGACCCAGCACGTATGCTTGTGCTGAGAGTTCCACTTCTACACCCATCACTGAGAGTACCTCGGCTGTGTGTGACCATGCCCTTACCATTCCTGAGAGTGCTAAGCCCATTACACATATCGCTTCTAAGAGTGTTGCCCCATTCATTTCTGAGAGTGCCGTTCCTTCCTCCTCCATGACCGTAGAGACCTTCACCTCATCTGATATTCCGATTTCTGGGTGGCCTTATCCTCAGTTTTCATGCCCACCCCACCAGTCGACATTCCAGTCTCTACCATCGTCGTTTTCTCTGAGAGTGTTGTGGTGTCTGTCACCACATCTATTACCACGACCTCTGCACCTTCCTCCACTTCTGCTGATATTCCTATCACTACCTCTGTTGCACCGATTTTTGAGCGTAATCCTGTGTCTCAGCCTCACCTGGAGGCTGAGCATTCTGCCGTGAGCTCTGCTCCACACGCACACACTATAGCAGCCCCATTAGTTTTTGAGGCCATGTGAGTCCAGCTCGTACACGTGCACGTCCCTCTACCTCCACTCCTAACGACAGAGACTTGTGCATGCGTGCGGTCGAGTCGACGGTGTCGGGACTTAAAGTCGATTTCCGAGCTCTCACACTGGCCTTGCTGCCCAGCAGACCGATATAGCCTATATCCCTGGTATTCAGTATACGCTGAACCAGATCATGCAGCTTCTACAACAGTAGCAGCCACCCCACCTGCCACCACCACCACCCCACCACAGGGAGGTGATGGCGATGCACCTGAGTAAGCACTTCACTTGATGCATGTTATACTTTTGCTCCTCTCTCGCCCAATCATTTTACATGCCCTTGTAATTCTAGCCTGTAAGGATCAAATACACAAGAGGGGGGGTGAATAGTGTATGTTAAAACATTAATTGTTGCAATTAAAGAGTTACTTCTAATTGCGTAAGATGTGCAGAAAGTAAAGTATGTAGAAAAAGTAAATCAAACGCAAACACAGAGATTTATCCTGGTTCGGATCATCTTGATCCTACTCCAGTCCTCTACCTCGTAGAGATTTTCAATCCACTATAATCACTTGCCCCGCAAGCACCAACTTACAAAAATGGCGAAACTCTCTGTGTCCCAAACTTTGTATAATCTCAAAAGAGATTCAAACCTGTTAAATAAGAAATAGAAAAACACATATAGCCTTGTTATGAATTTAGAATGAAATTCAAGGATGGTGTTTTCAAAAGAGACTTCATGATGTATAAGATATAAAATGTAGAACAATACTTGAAGTTCTCTTATTCATAAAAGAAGAGAGAGATCAATCGATTTCTTCTTACAATTATGAACACAAACAACTTTCCAAAATGATGTTGAAAAAGATCAAAATTGCTTCAAGGAAGAAAACTTCAATTTCCAAAAGATCTATGATTAAGAATCTTGAAGTTCTTCCGTTCTCATAAGAAGAGAGAAATCTATGGATTTCTTCTCGCAAATGAGAAAAGAGCAACTAAGGCAAGATTGCTTAGAATCAGCAATTCTAGGAAGAAAGAGAGAAGAAAGTTGTGTGGAAAGAATGAGGGGTATGCCCTCTTATTTATAGTATTTTTGGGCAGTTATTCTGAGGGAAAATGGGGGGAAAAGGAGTTTCCTACCGTTCAGAAACGGTCTGGAAAGTTTCAGTTAAAACGGATATAAAAACTTCATTAGTCGACTAAAGAAGGCTTAGTCGACTAAAAGTCAAACTTTGGAATTTTTGACTGAAATTTTAACGGTAAGTTTCTGAAGTTGACTGAAGACTACTCAGAAATTTTCAGGTCAAAATTCGAAGAAAAAGTTTTTAGTCGACTAATGGTTGACTTAGTCGACCAGGACAAAAAAACGTGAATTTTGACTTTCCTGAAAAAGATGTTTAGGATATGGCATTAGGAACCTAGGACTTAGATGGATTTCATATTCGAGGCTCTGAAATCTATAAATATAAAAATACATCAGTCCGTAGATTTCCGTAGATATATATAATGAGCTTCATGTGAGTATTTGAGATGCCTTTGTGCAGGGATTCCTTATCAAGTGATTATTGTCCAAGCGTGGATATATTAGGAATCTGCACATCTGCATAGATAGAGTGAGTAGCAATAATAATAATTGTCACATCAAAATCATATGGAATAGAATAGGAAAGTGAACATGGGATTATGAAATCCCAACATTCTCCACCTTTTTGATGATGACAAATATTTATAAAAAGTGAAGTGTCATACTCAATTATATGCAGATATCATATCATATGCTATACTTAGTTTATGATGACAAATATGTATGCTCCCCCTTAAAATTTGCCTAAATATTCTCCCCCTTTGTCATTGACAAAAAGATGGGGTAAAATAACAATAAAGTTAGTCGATTAAGCAACTAGTTAGTCGACTAAGAGAGAGAGAGCACAGAACTGAACAGATCTTTACTAACCAGATTATGTAACATAGCGTTTACGACACAGAACAAAACAGAGTTTTACTAAACAAAATAGATAGGAAGGATACAAAGTTACTAGCAAGCATACTTTCCCACACACCCAGTACTAAGGCCCTATGGCCTATGACAAAAAATAACTAAGAACCAGCAAACAAAACACATTGTTCCAAAGCCCAGCACTAAAAGCCCGAAGGCCTACAACCCAAAAACAAAACACCACAACATTCATGAAACAACAGACACCTGCGGCAATAGACACATGCGACATGAGACAAGAACTATGATAACGACGACAACAAATGACTAGGTCTAACGGCCTGAAGGAGAACCATACTCCTGAGAATTGCGACGTGATTTGCGATGTGGTGTTTCCTCGGGAGCAACTACATTCAGAGCCTCAAGAGCGGAAACAAGCTTGCTCTGATTTAGTTGAACCTGGTCAAGTACGTGAGCCTGTTCAGTCATGGCCGAGCGAAATTCCCTAAACCCAGTAGTTACCGTATCGCGAAGAGAGCGAACATCCTCCCAAAGACCGTGAAGTTCAGTCTGGGTAGTTTGGCGAGGAGTGGAGGAAGTCCGAGGGGTCTTTAAGTGACACGACCGAGGATTGGTTCGACATTCTGGAAAACATTTGTGGACACATTGTTTCTTAACAAAACGACGAAAACCGCGGGATGAACCCGGAGTAGATGAAGCAGAGGGGCCGAAAGTTGGTTGGGCCTGGGTATAGTCAGGGTCGGCGGAAGTGGGGTCTTGTACGGGGTCCTCTTCGGGGTCTTCATCTTCGTCATCATCATCACTATTGGCAGCATCGGATTCGTCAGGGTCCAGAATATCCAAATGCATATTGTGCAAAGTGATGCTGTTGATATTGTAAGGATTAGAGACGGCAAGTTCTCCGTCAAGAGGAACACAAAACATCTACAGAACCAAGGTTATGAATGAAGGATGATAGATATGGGTCTGAACTGGTCGAAGAAGGGACTGCAAGATCACAAAACTCCAGTTTATAGGTAACCCACCCATCACAGCATAAAGACAATGTTCTAATTCATTGGATACATAGTTAAAAGAGCCACCTTTCGGCATAAGATTGGAAACAATGACCTTGAGGATGATGCGAGCAGGCGGGTGGAAATGAACGGCTGAGAGTTTGTGAACCCAGGGAGTTGCGATTTTCGCAAGGATACGAGGATCGGTCATAGTGAAGTTGAGGGAACCCGAAAAATGAGAAGGAAGATCAATGAGTTACAGATCCTACGAAGGGTAAAACAAATCGGAAGACTCTTGACGCGGGTGAGGATATGTGTATCACGACCGACAACACACGGCTCTAGGTTGGCGTAGAACTCCCAAACAAGGAGTGGGTAATAGGGTTCCTTGTTCCCAAGAGCCCAAATCTTCTCGAGGCCGGCGGTTGAAAAGATGGAGAGGATATTGAACGAAGCAAGAGCGGAATAAGCGATGAATCACTCAGGATGGAGCTTCGCACTTGCGGAGGCTTGGAAGCGATTCTCGGCCGCGGTATCACGAAATTGAGGAAGAGCCATTGAAGAAGAAAGATATTTTCGGTGGAGAAGAAGAAAAAATGAGATGATGAAACAAAAAGAAAGAAACAGTCGAAAATAAATAGGCAAAATGTGAAGCAGTTATCCAAGTGAACGGGTGCCATGATCAGTTTGAGAGCAGTTTGAGAAACTGAATGGGTGAAATAGAACTGAAAAGTGTTCAAAAAATATGTGAAGAGACGGGAAGAAGAAGAAACGAAAACGTGAAAAGACGTAAGTTAGATCGGAAACGGTTTAAAAAACCGAGTTAGTCGGCTAAGAAGTTGGTTAGTCGACTAAGGTAACCGAAAAAATATCTAGATCGCACCGTTCGGATTTTAATAATAATAAAAAATAAAATATTAAAAAAAAATTGAAAAGATAAAAAATAAGTGGGAAAGGACGGTAGTGGGTAGAGATATGTAAGTCTTGTAAGAGAGTTTGGTCAAATCATTGAATATGGTAGATAAAGTACACTTTCCAATGGGAAATGATGAAAGAGAATGGTGAGTTCCAAGGTGAATTTATTTCAAGTTCTCGTTCCAAGATGAGAAATTTCGGTTTTCTAGGCAAAGAGGTGGCCGACGCAAGGAGCCAAATAGCCTATGTCAGGTAAGAATTTAAGATATTTAAATAAAGTAAGTAAGAGTTTAAAGAGTCTTAAATAAAAGTTCATAAATAATTTGATCAAACCGAATGGACACAAGGACAATGACAAAAGGAAGATACACCGAATTATTGAACATTCCTAAGAGATAGGAATAAAAAATAATAATTATATAAACCGAATGAAAAGCAACAGATCTCTTTAGTTGATAGAAAGTATCATTGTATAAAAGAAATCTGGATATATTAGTCGATTAAACAAGACTTTAGTCGACCAAAAAAAATTATTATCAAAAAATTATAAGAAAATTTCAGAAATTCACAAAAATTGGAAAACATTAAATGGCAAATTCAGATTCACTGATGATGCCTAGATCTCTTCTAAGTTTGATGAAAGATTCCTCTTTCAAAGGCTTAGTTAAGATATCGGCAATCTGATGTTCAGTGGAAATGAATTTCAAAACTATATCCCCTTTTTGTTCATGATAATCTAAAATGTGATGACGGACATCTATATGCTTAGTGCGTGAATGATGAACTAGATTCTTAGACAAATTAATTGCACTAGTGTTATCACACATTATAGGACATGTGAAACATTCAATGCCATAATCTAAGATAGTTTGTTTCATCCATAAAATTTGTGCACATGCTAACCCAGCGGCAATATATTCTGCCTCTGTGGTAGATAATGAAACAGAATTTTGCTTTTTGCTAAACCATGAGACCAAAGCATGTCCAAGAAAATGACATGTACCACTTGTACTTTTTCGGTCTGATTTGCAACCAGTAAAATCTGCGTCACTATATGATAATAAATCATATGTGATAGTTTTAGGATAAAATAATCCAAAATCAGAAGTATGTTTAACATATCTAATTATCCGTTTTACAGCAGTAAGATGTGACATCTTAGGATTTGCTTGAAAACGTGCGCATAAACAAACTGAAAACATAATATCTGGTCTACTAGCAGTTAAATAAAGTAGAGAGCCAATCATACCTCTGTAAAGACGTTGATCAACACTCTTACCATTTAAATCATTGTCTAGTGATGTAAATGTACTCATTGGAGTATGTTTATCAATAGAAGTATCTAAACCAAATTACTTGATGAGTTCTTTGGCGTACTTTGATTGATGAATGAAGATACCTTCCTTCATTTGTTTGATTTGAAGTCCAATGAAGTAGTTGAGTTCACCCATATGACTCATTTCAAATTCCTTCTGTATAATCTTAGAAAAATCTAAACAAAGAGTTTCATTAGTAGAACCAAATATAATATCGTCAACATATATTTGAATAATAATGATGTCAGATTTTATATTTTTAATAAACAGAGTTGAATCAATTTTACCAATTTATAACCAGAATTTAAAAGATAACTTTTCAATCTATCATACCAAGCACGAGGTGCTTGTTTAAGACCATATAAAGCTTTCTTTAGTTTAAAAACATGATTATTAAGAGTTTCATGACAAAAACCTGGTGGTTGTTCAACATAAACCTCTTCTTTAAGAAAACCATTTAGAAAAGCACTTTTGACATCCATTTGAAATAATTTAAAATCCTTAAAACATGCAAATGATAAAAGCATTCTAATAGATTCAAGACGTGCAACTGGTGCATAGGTTTCTTCATAATCAATTCCTTCTTCTTGATTATAACCTTGTGCAACCAATCGTGCCTTGTTTCTAATTACCTGACCAGATTCATCCAATTTATTTTTGAATACCCACTTGGTACCAATAATTGAATGATCTGTTGGTCTGGGAACTAATTTCCAAACAACATTTCTCTGAAATTGATTGAGTTCTTCCTGCATAGCAATGATCCAAGAACTGTCTTTGCATGCTTCATTGATGTTCTTTGGTTCAATGTTTGAGAGGAAAGCACAATGCGCCATTTGTTCTATTTGACGACGAGTTCTTACTCCATCTGTAATATCTCCAATGATTAATTCTGATGGATGGTTTGGAACTTGTGCAAATGCCTTAGGAAGATCTGCATTATCTGAAACAGACTCAACAGAGGGTTTAGTAGCATCAATTTCATCAAGATTAATATTATCTAAAGAATTAGATAAAGGTAATATATTCTCTTCATCATCAATGATGATGGGAGATTTAGATGAAGGGTTTTCTTCAAATGTGACATGTAAAGATTCTTCAACTGTTGAAGTTTTTTTGTTATATACTCTGTAGGCTTTGCGACGTGTTGAGTATCCAAAAAAAATTCCTTTATCAGATTTTGAATCAAATTTATCAAGTGCATCTTTAGTATTAAGAATGAAACATTTACATCCAAATACTTTAAAGTATGATACACGGGGAATGCGATTAAAAATAATTCAAAACAAGTTTTATTAAGCAATGGCCTTATAAGAGTTTTATTCATAATGTAGCAAGTAGTTGCGACAGCTTCTGCCCAAAAATATTTTGGTAGATTACTATCACAAAGCATTGTTCAAGCACATTCTTGTAAAGTTCTATTTTTCCTTTCTACTACTCCATTTTGTGGAGGAGCACGAGGAAAAGAAAAATTGTGTGTAATGCCATTTTCATTACAAAACTTGATAAAAGATTCATTTTCAAATTCTCCCCCATGATCACTACGAATAGTGACAATGTTAGAGGATTTGATCTTTTGCATCTTTTTACAAAATATTTAAAATTCTTCAAAAGCATCATTCTTATTTTGTAAGAATATAACCCAAGTATATCTAGAATAATCATTAACAATGACAAATGCATATCTACTTCTATTCAAAGAGGCTACTCTTGAAGGACAAAACAAATCTAAGTGTAGAAGTTCTAATGGTCTCTTTGTTGAGTTAATACCCTTTGATTTAAAAGAAGATTTATGCATTTTTCCTTGTTGATAAGCATCACAAAAATATTTTTGTTTGAAAGAAATATTTGGCATTCCATTTACTAATTTGTGTTTTGAAATATGTGCAAGATTTTTGAAATTTGTGTGTCCAAAACGTTTATGCCATAAAAGAGATTCATCTGAAGTAATCATTAAACAATGATTGTGAGTGGTAATAAACATGCATAAGATATAAATGTTATTCTTACGCTTACCACGAAATAAAATAAATGACATATCAGAATCATAAATGATGCAATCATTTTGTTCAAAAAATATTTTGTAATTTTTATCGCATAACTGACTAATGGAAAGTAAGTTGTGTTTCAAACCATCAACCAGGAGAACATTCTCGATGATATGTTGATTTGTATTACCAACTGTTCCAGTGCCTATGATTTTGCCCTTTTTATTGTCACCAAAGGTAACTGTGCCTCCATCTTTATATGTAATGGTTGAAAGTAGTTTGACATTTCATGTCATGTGTTTTGAACATCCACTGTCCAAAATCCATTTTTCTTTCTTTGGTACCTGAAAGATAAAACATTAAGCATTGGTACCCCTTTTTGAGGGTCCGTAGGATTAGATTTTTGGAAGCCAAACCCAAGTGGAATTTGGCTTTATAATGTAATCATCAGAATAAACAATAGAATGCATATAATGAGAAATATAATAATTTCTATCTTTTAAACAAGAATCCTTAGGAACCCATATACTAATTGTAGTAGGTTTCCGAGGAAATGTTTTTGAAATGTTAGTAACATTTCTTTGTGAAGAAGAAGTAGGAATGTTTACTTTCTTCGTGTATATGAATGCGTGATTCTTCTTTTGTGGTTTAACAAAGATAGTTTTTCCACAAGAGGAAGAAGTGTTACAAGACTTGGGCACATCCTTATGAGAATATCCCAGTCATTGTCTATGATTTGCTGGATATTGAATTCTAAGCAAATCATCGAGATTTGTCTTTCCTTTGTTAAATTTTTTAACATTAGATGACATCTCATCGTATTTCATCTTTAGTGAAGAAATACTTTTATCCATTTCAGATATTTGTGTGTGTAATTCTAGGTTCTTAGTTTTGAGAATATCATTCTCTTTACTAAGATCTAAATTTTGAGAAGATGTATTCTCAATATGTATGGAATTTGGTGTAGTGTTTTTAGAAGAAGATAATAATTGATATTTAATAAGAAGATCGTCATTATTCTGTTTCAAAGATTTATGTTGACCATTTAATTTTTTGAAACGAGAATAGAGATCTTTCAATGCTTCTAATAATTCTTCATTATTAAAGGAACTTAGTGTTGATGTCTCTTCCAAGAAGAGAGTAAAGACCTTTCTCTTGTCACCACCAAATGCCTAGAGGATATCAACTTTGATTCTAGGTTGGAGAGCAAGAGAGAATGAAATTCTAGGGCCTGGAAAGAATTGAGGGCTTCAGAGCTTAGAGATAAGATCAATGAATTCTTAAGGGTTTCAAGAGGTCTCCAATGGAACAGTAGGAGACCCTTTATAAGTGATCTAAACCCCTCAAGCAAAATATCCAAAACCCCATTTGAAATCTGTCTAGAAAAAGCCAATGGATAGAAAATACACGGTAGACAGTCGACTGATTCAGAACTCATAGTCGCCTGCTGCACTGTGTCAGATGGTAGGTGAGAATTGAAACAGTAACTTACCACATAGGACAGTCGACTAATGACGGTCGGACATGCACATGTAAACCAACAATCGATTGAGAAACCTTCTACAGGCGACTGACATCCTAAGTGTGTAAGTGGTGAAAACTTAGGAAATTTGGAAAGACATGATATGCAACTGTGCCATGGGCAGGCGCCTGTAAATACTTCTTACATTGCCTGCAGAAGTAAGTGCGAAAGATGTCAAAACTTGGAAAGTTTGACAAGTTGGGACATGCGACTGTAGATGCATATACAAGCGACTGTGCCATGGGCAGATGCCTGTAAATTCTTCTTACATCTACTGCAGATGCAAATACGAAAGTTAGGAAGACTTTGCTAAAATAGACAGTCGACAGTTTAATGAGTCACATGCGCCTGTAGCTGGACATGCGACTGTACAGCAGTCGACTGGAGATATTAATATCAGAAAGTCCAGAAGTGCAAGTTAAAAAGTATGTGCATAACAGGCGACTGGAGAACAAATCTCAGACGCTTGTATAGAGACAGGTGCCTATAAATCCTTCAGCAGTCGCCTGTATGAACTTCAAAGAGCACATGCTTGAGAATAAAGAATTGGAGGCTTAGGATTGAGTTCTACTACTTTCCTAGGACAGAATGAAAGATATGTGTGTGCTCCAACATAATTCTACTTCTAAGCTACATTCTAGAAGAAAAGAAGAAGAGAATAAAAGAATACATTTGTTTTGCCTCTCTTCTTTCTATTGGAATATGTAGAAGTCTTCTTGAAGCTACAATCTTCATCTTCGATCATCCAATCCACTTTAGCAACTTTGATTGATCCTTGAGTGACATCCATTGCTAATTGATCTTCATGATATGCTTAGGCAATGGATTAACTGCAAGTAGGGAATTAGTCACAAGTATTTATGTTTGCTCATCATCAAAACCAAGTAGGGAGAAGTCTAATACTCAACATTCTCCCCCTTTTTGGTGATGACAAATAAGCATAAACAAAAAGATAAATAATTGTGCTTAAAGAATACTTACTCCCCTTACATAGATGCCAATCAAGTTAATCAATATAAGTAAGGGCATCTATTGATCAATTAAAGCAAATATGTAAGATATGCATGAATGAAATGATTTCAAAGTTAGAAATTTAGGATTTTAGAATCCAAGTTCATTATATCTTACTCCCACTGAATCTAAGGCAACTTAAATCTTACATTCAAGTTTAGGTCATACTTAGCACAAAATTATGATTTGTTTATTTCTCTCTCCCTGTGGCATTATCCAAAAAGAGAAGTAGAAAAACAACAACAATAATGCTAAATAAGAACTAAAACAATCATGAGAGTCTAAAGAATGTGATACATATATAATGTGATACCAAAAGAAAAACATTAAAATATGAAGGGGTATCACACATATTATATATCAAAACTCATCAAAGTAAAAAACAAGCAGTTGACTAAAGGAATGGAAGTCCAATATCAACATTTCATTATGCAACAAGTCTCATCACACAAGATATATATAAGAAAAGCATATAAAGAGACAATTACATAACGTATATATAATGATTACAACAGATAATATAGAGACTGAATATGAAGGAACATCATATACATAAGGAGTGATACATGGAGTTACAAAAAATTACATAACATCTACATATACATCAAAAGTATATCACAACATCATCAACAAACCAAAAGCATGGAGATACATCATCATCCATATATACATCATCCACCAAATGAATAGACTCACTAGCCCAACCCTAACAAAAAAATCTAAAGCCTAAGGTGAGTGTCGTCAAGCACTAAACGTTATCAATCACGGGCAGCAGCACCTGAACCCTCAGGAGTAGACATGTCGACATGAAATCCCTGGGTATCATGACCGTCTCTAGAAAGAACAGCAGCAGTAGTAGTAACAGAGGAAGCACCCGAAGGAGACTGAGAAGCAACAGGCTCAACATCAGCAGCTGAAGGGTCAGGAACCTCTGTGACGAGCGGCTCGGGAACTGAAGGCTGAGTGGGCTGAACATGAGGAACGAACTGATGAAGGTGCTCAAGATGGGCTGGAAAAGGAATGCCCATATGCTGGAAAGACAGATGACAAAGCTCGTACAAACCATATATACCTGATATCTTCTTGTCGATCTCGACAAAGAACGGATCTATGGTAGGAGGAGCAGAAGATGATAGGGCTGATAAATCAATTAAAGGTCGAACAGTGGATGTAGAAGGTCCTGAAGAAGATTGTCTCTTCTTTGATGCTGTCAGTGGAGCCGAAGTGGACATTGACTTTGTTGCCGTATCAAGAAGAGGACTAAGAGGCATGTGCTCATAAGTGGTCAAATCAATGCCGAAGTGGCGAAAGACCTGGGTAAGAATTCCTCCATAAGGAATATGAGAGGAGGAGGAAGTGAACTCTACGCGGTCCATACGATCAAGGCGGACCCTAGCCCAATTCACTCATATGCCAGATAGGATAGCATACATGCATCGAAGAATCTCCTGAGATGGCTGATCAGAGGATCCATACTTCGGCAAGATGTTGGACTTCACTACAAGCTGAACAACCCAACCTCGAGCAGAGAACATGGATGCCTTAATGCCAGAGGAGAGGAATGGAGGAATCACAATAAATATGTCCTGGAGGACAGCCTGGTCAAGATTAGCAACGGAGGAGATGGAGATATCAGCTGGCAATGATCCAGTAAATGGAATCCTAAGAATAATACCTAAAAGAGTATGGTCAAGTTTGATATAAGTGCCCTAAACCATGGTGTCAATAACACCCGCACTAACATATTCACCAAGAATGCGGTTGGTATAGACTAGCTTCACTAGAAATGGATAAGCACGAGGGGAATTGATATGAGAATAACGAAACAAATCGACCAATTTGGTCGTAGTTAGTATCTCAGAAAGTCTCTCAGCTGTAAAAGCAGAGTAAACTATGAATCGCTCATGAAGGAGCTTGATCCCTATCAAAGAATGAAATTTTGACGTGCATGAGGCATCGCGGCAAATGGGGACACGAGGAGCTTCAGGTGGAGGCTGAGGATACTTCGGCTGATTTTAGCCTTGGGGTTCAGATGGATGAGGCTCAGTGTGGGGTTCTTCTTCCACACAAGGAGTATTAGTCAACATGAGAGATTCATTTATATGGATACCAGAAGAAGCAGGTTTACGCCTACGATTGTTGAGGGGCTCAGGGATTTCTTCTTCAGACGAAGAATGATATGAAACATACATGGCCAAGAACTTGGAATGCGGAGTTGCATTCTTCGAGCGATGTTTGAATGTAGCTGACTTATGTTTTCTGGAATTCTTAGGCTTAGGAATAGCAGTATCTTTCCCTTTGGAGGAGGAGCTGAGCTTAGGTGGTGCCATAGAGGAAATATCGACAGAAAACGAATGAAATAGGGCACGTAACGAAAATTGAGAGAGATTATACCTAAATCGACGGAGGAGGAGAGTTCGATCATTGAAGAGGAAAAACGACGATTGGAAACTCGAATCGACAGAGGAAAAAGGACGTGTGCTTTCGATTTGAAGAGGAAGAACGATTCAGATGAGAGAGAAAAATCAAGGGTCTCGATCATATAAGAGGAGAAGGAAACGTTCTAGGCCGTTGGATCAAAAAATGAGCAGCTCAGATTAGATCAACAAACCACCGCAGAGATTGATAATTGACTAATGAACAATCGTCAGTCGGCTGGCCGAAAACGATACAAAAGTGACTAAGCATATAGACAGTCGCCTGTAGTTGACAATACAGTCGCCTGGAATTTGATAGGCACCTGGTAAATCCAATACAGTCGCCTGGCCGAAAGTCATTATTTTTACAAAAAAAGACAGAACAACTCAAGTTCAGAGGGAAGTGCCTGATGTATAAATTTCAGTCACATGTCAAAGAGCCAGGCTCCTGGAAAATAAACATCAGTCGCCTGACCGAATGATAACAATATTAGTCAAAAATATAGAGATGGAACATGCGACTATTGAATCGAATACGGTCATCTGTCCTAGTCCAGAAATGAAGGATTGAGCTGATTTCAAGGGTTTTGAGAATACTCACCCTTAGACCTATACTCTAACTACTCTCATAACATCAATATACTATCATCAACTTATAAATTAACATGCAAATCAAGTATATTGATCCAATCATAAAAATGAACAAAAAATCTCTAATAAATCTCACTGAAAACATATGTGAAACTATGACATATATGAACATGAGATATGAGAATGTTCAGATGAACTCAAAATAGGCTATAACGTACACACATAAACTTCTAAATCTCAGATTTACCCATAATCTCTAATTCTCCACGCAACCTCAAAAATGTATCTTCTTTAACAGGTTTAGTGAAGATGTCGACGATTTGTTTTTGGGTTTCAATGTACTCTAAGATGATATCTCACATCTATGTATTTGGTATGGGAGTGGTGTACCGATTGAACCAGAAAAAACGCATAAAGGAAGTGCGCCTTCTACTCCCAAGTGTAGGAGCGTCAATGCGATATAAAATTTATAACCGGTGGGACCGGGTCGGATCACGGGGACAAGTCGCTCTACACTCGCAAGTTTGAACGATAACGGAAGGAAAAGCGTGGTACAACCATTGAACTAAGTGAATGGTAGTGGAAAAATGTGTGGTGAATCTACAATCCTAACCTAAGATAGCTATGGTTAGAGAACCAAATACGAAGTTAGGATAGCTAGGAGGAGAGCATTGGTTGGAGGTTCACTATGATCGGTGTTAATCAAGCACAAATATCCCATATATAACTCAATTGGGCCTCCGGCTATGGCATGCTCAATCGGAATATTTAGCATTCATGAACAACAATAGTTTTCAATAAGTATGGATGCATCATCATGGCACTAATCAAAATAAGAACATGTTGTTTTCTCAAAGTGTGCCCTCTTGGGACTTAACCAATAAAAGTGTGCCCTAATGATTCATCCAACATATCTTGGAAATAGGCAAGGAATACTTAAAACAAAGATCAACAACACATCACCATGAATCACAACCAACACCAATTAACATCACTCATTCATAATGACAAAGATAGAATTTTGATACAAAAACAAAGGAGAAATGTGAAAATACACAAGAAGGAGAAGAAAGATATCATTAATCTCTCAAACAATGAAAATTTCCTCTCACTTGAGCACCTCCTCGAAGCCCCTAGCATCCCACATGTCCTCCACGCCCTAACATTTCAGCTAGGAAAAAGATTAGGCTGAAAAACAGCCCCCAAAACCCCTAAAAACACATTTCCAATGTGTCGGTTTTGTTTTGGGGCAATCGGGTTGAATTCTAGACCCAAACCCCGCACAAAAACCCCCATATTCACTCAATAGCATGCAGGTCGGGTGATGGGCATGCCCGCATCAAGGGGCCACTGCCTGGGGGTCATGCGCTCAGCGGGTGCCCTGTTGTCTTCTTGTGCACGCGGGGCCGGGTCGGTGAACCCGGCCCGCGAGCCGCCCACACCAGCAGGCGGCCAATTCATCCTGCTGTACTAAGAGTGGGCCGGTCGTTGGGTCGGCCCGCGGGCCTCTTCTATTATTTTTTTTCTTTATTTAATTTTCAGAAAAGGCTCTTTAGCTTGAAAAAATTCCAAAAAATATCTCCAAGCTCCAAAAAATCCTAGGAAAATTCCAGAAAATCCATAAAATTCCAAGGAGTACCTGAAAAATAATAGAAGCTAAGATCAGTCCATAAAATTCGTATTTTATGTATAAAAAGTGAATATGCTTTAATAATTCGCAATATCACGAATACGCACGTATTAAAGCAATATAAACATGATATACACATAAAATGCCCAGAAATGGGGGGAAATATGAATTTATCCCCCGAATCATGTACCGGATTTTTGGAAAGACAAATTGCACTTTGGTTATCAACCATGTTAGGGCAAGTTCATAATTGACACCATAGTCTTTGAGTGTGTGACTCATCCAAAGAACTTGTGCACATGCAAGACCCACGGTAGTGTATTCTTCAATCGTGGACAATGATACCGAGTTTTGTTTCTTGGAAAACCAAGAAACAAGAGAATTTTCTAGAAAATGGCAAGTGCCACTAGTACTCTTCCTATTTGATTTGCATCCAGTAAAATCGACATCACTATATGAGATGAACTCATACGTGGTAGATTTAGGGTAAAGTAACACATAATCTAGTGAATGATTGAGATAACGAAAAATTCGTTTAACTGCAATTAAGTTTGACTCCTTAGGTCTAGCTTGATATCTAGTACAAAGACATATGGAGAACATAATATCGGGCAGAAGTTAAGTAAAGTAAGTGTTGAATCATTGGGCTGGCACTCGAGATGACTCGACCGACGAGTGACTAAGGCCCACAGAGCCCACTAGAGAGCCTGACATCGACTCGGTCAAATCCCATCAGCCAGTGGCCTGTTGCGCTCCCACCACTCGAATGTGAGATTGGAGGGGGGCTCATAAATAGCGGGAACATGGGCAACATTTACTCTTATTAAAGAGGAAGATCATAGCATTATAATGGGTGACCATTATCTTTCCAACGTCACTGAAAGGACCCAGGAGGCCTATAAATACCAAAAGGGTTCCAATTTCCAAGGTACAAGACCTAATACATAGACTCTACTCTTTCAGCATATATTTCTTCCACTAAAGAGCTTGCGATGTCAGATCTGAGACGAATCTCTGTGGGTCGATCTCAACTGCTCCAAGCTCCATCTCTTTCTTAAGTTCACATTTTAATTTAAGCATCAGAGGGGATTTGGGTCGGGACCCAGATATGACCCCCTTGACGTTTCCTTGTGGTGTAGATCGTCGAGTCTCAATATCCTGTGAGTGTCGCTCATAGCTTCCTAGCCTCAATCTATCAATGTACAAGCTGCTTGAGGGTCGATCGATCACCACAAGCCAATTAAAATCTATTAGTCGACCCTGGTGCTTCCAACCTAGGGTCCCACTCAACTCGCTGACGAGGCTCCAACTCAACCCGAAGGGTCCACGTCAGCAAGAAAATTGTTTCGATCATTTTTGGCATTAACAGTTTGGCACTGTTTATGGAAAATGTTAATCACCTTGACATTCCAAAGCAATCAAAAAGCTATGTCGGTAGGACCCAGCAACATCACACGGAGCCAATGTCCAAAGGAGAAAAAAATGATCAATGTCCTGGTGGAGGACGCCTCAGACTTTGCGTCCCCATCAAAGCGACCAGCGAAGGCCACCAAGGAACCTAAGGTGACCCAGAAGGAATTCAACCAATTCGCAGAGCAGATCGACAAGAGTCTCGGCATTTTGGCAACCTTGATACACCAAAGCATGTGAGATCCACCGCTCACAAATGAGCAACTACCGCCTCTAAACCCGACCCTGACACCAACGAGAGGCACACCCGTGCTCAAGGATTCAAGAGATCCAAGGATGGATCGACAAGAGAATTCCCCCACACTGTACAACCCCTACATCTCACCAATACGACGAAGGGGGAAACGAGCATGATTCTTTCGGTTTCCTGGGAGGACCCACCTCCAACTACAAGGAGGCGACTCGCAACATACTGGATCATGTAATATATTGGGTCCCCCAGGTTACAACTCTCTCAATCTTGCTAGCGGATAAGGGAGGAGAGAGGAGATCCCAAACCGTTCCTCAGGAGCCACGTATAGGCAAGGCGTGAAAGGGCGATCTCTACGCATCCAGTCCTCACTTCGGCAAACCCCACTGGAGGAGAATATCACCTCCGCTCCTTCTCTTCCGAAGTTCAAACTCTCTACCTTGCCAGCTTATGATGGCAGAGGAGACCCATGGTCGCACATCCGTAAATATCTAAATGTGATGCTGCTTCACGGGGTCGATGAGCTGTACCTCTGTCAAGCTTTTCATGCTACCCTTTTCAAGAGGGTGGATGGCTGGTACGACGAGTTACCTGACAGCTGTATCGAGTCGTTCGATGAATTGGCCGATTTGTTCTGCAAACAATTTGTTGCAGGTCGACGCCCCACGTGGAAGTCCTCCCACCTCTTTACTTTTTAGCAAAAGGATAAGGAGTCAATCCGAGCCTTCGTCCAGTGATTTTGCAAGGCTCAAAATTGAGGACACACCTGATGTGACCGTCATCGTAGCTTTTACTCAAGCGGTGCGGGACAAACACTTTCGAAGAGCGCTCCCCCAATTTCCGCCTATGGCCTAGCAGAGATGTTCAATACATCAGATCGGTTTATCATCTCCAAAGAAGCAGAGGATCTGACTGAAACTACTGGGAAAGAGACCCCCGCCTACCGTGGAGACACCAAGTGGGAAAGACCAACTCAAGGAACCCCTCGCCCGGAACCTCGGGACAAGAGACCGAGAGAGAGAATCCCTTGGAGCAAGGAGCACCCAACCTATGCGAGGCCAAGTGCACCCAAGATGGTGGTCCTCGCTTATGCCGCCACGGGAAGAGCTGGTCCAAGAATCTACCAAGAAGGGCAAATATGAGAAGAGAGAGGACCTCAAGTTCTGCAAGTACCACAAAGACTATGGGCATGATACCAACGACTGCTAGACGCTCAAAAAGGATATCGATGCACTGGTCAAACACGGACATCCCAAGAACCTAGTCGTCGATCAATCCAGTAAAGAGGGGCCCTCAAAGAAGAAGGGCAAAATGACAGGGTCACCTGTCACTAAGGTTGTGGACTAACGAGCATCTAAAGCTTAAGGTCAGATAGAAAGCGTGGGACAAAAGCGACCCTTGACAAAACTCGAAAATACATGTACGCTTTTTTACTTTCTTCAATAAAGTATATATTTCATCAAATAAATTTTGTATCTTCTTTGAAATGTCTTTCTTCGATAATTCACAAATTTTATGAAAATAGTCCCATCAGACTCCTCGCAAGAAGGATCCTATCCTTAGGGAAATCTAGAAGAGCCAAACTCATATTCATGAAACACATGTGGACTATAACGTGGCATCAACCGTAAGTCGAAAGCCACCCCGTCGTCACTGAACGACTCTAACACGTCTACAGCCGTAAGTCGAAGGGACCACCCCTTCGCCACTGAACGCCTATCTCGTATCATCAACCGCAAGTCAAAAGGCCACCCCTTCAGCACTGAATGACTCTAACATGTCTTCAGCCACAAGTCGAAGGGCCACCCCTTCACCACTAAACCACCCTTCGGCGTTGTCAGCCATAAATCAAAGGGTCACCCTTTCGCCACTGAACGACCCTACTGCGTCGTCAGCCGTAAGTCAAAGGGGCCACCACTTCGCCACTGAATGACCCTCTTGATGGGGTTTAAGGGACCCTTAGGGCACATTTCTATACTCGTCCTACGTCGGACGAATGATAGAGGCAAAAATAAAATCATGCAGCGAAAAAAATTGTTAAACAATTTAAATTGCAAGCCCTAAGGATATCAAGACCCTAGGCATGATCTCTACTATCTTGAGGTGGGTCTGACCACCTGAAGATAGATATAAGCTACTGCAATATTATAAATACTATGCTGAATTAAAATACATACCCGAAACCTTGCTTGCACCGGCAAGGTGTACCGAACCGCGTCCCAAGCCGCTCCTCGTCTCGAGCTGAACCGCTTTCCGAACCGCACCGTATCCTGAGGCGAGCAACCACCTTGTCACCGAGCCAACAACGTGCCGAAGAAAGTTTCACTTGAGTGGATCCTCTATCAAGACTTTGAATCCAATCTGAGCCCATTCGTGGCTTTGCTAGAGCCCTTTAGGAGCAAGGCAGAAATATATGGAGAAGAAAATATTTATTTTAAGCTTAGATCCGAGCGTGCTCCAAACTTTTTGGAGCCGCTCAGGTCTAGAGCTTGGGACAAGTTTAAAGGAAGGGGGTAGGCCCCTATTTATATAGGCGACTGATCCCTTCCCTTTACTCCACTTCCGATGTGGGACTAAATATTTGAAGTTAAATAATTCAAGTTAGTTTGCCTTTCATAGAGGCCGAACTTCCATGAATTTTAACTCTCTCACAATTGAGCTTCACATTTGATACAAGCTATTAAATCGAAGAGTGATGAACGGTGAATGCGTAGGAAAAACGACGAGTCAATCCGAGTCCGTTTGACCCCTCAATTAATCGTCCAAAGATCATCCCAAAGCCATTTTTCGCACAAAGCCAACCGCCAATTTCACCCTAGGGTTCTGAACCCAGGTGTGGGGCCCACCATATGGGCCCCACTGCATAAAACAAGCGGCTGGGTGCCTGGCAGCCAGCCTAGGTGCTGCCCAGGCCTGGGCCAATGTAACGACCCGCTCCCAGGGCCGGTTACTTATTTGATATTTGCGCAGGTCCTGCAGGTTACCAGTGAAACCAAAATAGCCACGATGCAAAGATGTACAAAGATACCCAAATAGTGTCCAATTATTACAATCCATACTGTACAAAATGTTCCAACCAATGTACATGAAAGAAAGAAAGTACACAACTGAAAATAGCTCTGGAAGCTGCGGCCTCATGGTCGAACTCTGGCGCTATTAGCTTAAGAACATCTACCTCCATATATACACCGTCTGTAGTGCCACAAAGATGGAACCGTAGGTAAGTCACAATAATTCTAAATATAGAAAAGAAGCAGTGCACAAGTATGACAAAAGTAACTACGTACAAGCAAACCAGAGCGAAGGTAAAGTACTGAGCAACAACTATACACAACTGGGTAGTTAAAGTAAACAGAACTAAAAGGAGAGAACGACTGTGCTGTGGTGGTGCGAGTGTAAAGCGGGCTAAGGAAGTGAAACATGCTACTGCTAAAAGTACGATAAGTAAAGTACTGGTGATTGCACAGGTGTAATAGGTGAAGTGCATGCAATGCGTAAAGTAAAAGTGACTGTAATACGTAAAGTAAAAGTGACTGTGCAAAAATAGCTACACTACGTGACTCAAGTCGGAGAGTACAATATGTGACCATTGAGTTCGTCTCTTGTCTGGGTGCGACCCAGACGAATGTCGAAACACAGGCACGGTACATGTATTTTGCCAAAACTCAGGCAGTGGGACGGGATGCCGAAACACAGGCAGCAGGACGGGAAGATTGAACTCCAGTCACTCCCGCACTCTCTCAAACTATGAGTTACCCCAAAACCCCCGGTGATGTGTCAAGTGTTCTATGTACATGTCTCATACGGGATGTTCTATAAAATATTCCACATGATATTCCATACGTTGTATCACACGATGCTAGTCAACCCAAGTCCACTGGTTGACTTTCTTAATGAAAACCAGAGAGTAGAAATTCTTTTCAAAGTAGGATGGCCAATCGAAGTGAGGATAAAAACAAGTCCAACGTTCATGATGTCAATTCCATCATTAGAGCATGTAATAGTGTGATTTAGCACACAATTTACCCAAGGTGATGGTTGTGTGCTACAACCACCAAAGTTGAAAGTTGGCAAAGTAATCTGTAGTTGATTACTTCCCTATTAAATTAGGTCTCTAGTTCGGTTCAAGTCAAGTAGCCGTTCGGAGGCTATAGTGGTCTCCTAAGTACATACGAGGACACTAACTAATTTTCTAATTCTAGAATTAGTCGTGGCTTACATTTTCGAGCTCGTCGTGGCAAGACGAGGTTGGAGCTAGAAGAGCTGGTGCACGAGGATTGGTACCTGCAATCACAAAAATACTCCGTTATTGAATATACTATTTTCTATCTAATAACTTGGTCGTTTCGATTTTTAAAACTGATTGAAACGGGGTCGAAAAACGTTCTAAATTTTTATATAGGCTAGATATGATGAAAATAATTTTACTGCAGGAGGAAATATTTTCAGAAGCTTATATTAATTGTTTATAATTTTTAAAAGCTCAAAAATCCCTTTAAAACCCAATTTAATTAAATAACGTAATCCTTCCATAATTTATTTCGGGTGCAATACTTGTCAGAAATGTTCAAGTGAGTAGCCAAAACGACCGCTTCGAAGAGTTATTTAACATATATTTTTATCACGTATCAGTATACGTGAAAATAACAAGATACAGATTTTTAAGTTAAAACGACGTTTTTAAGTTTTTGGCTTAAAAATTTATTCTGGAAAAACTAAGAATCTGATTGAGATGAGATCAGCGCCATTGGATCCAGAATATTATTTCCGATTTTCTGAAGATGGACTCACATTTTTCTACCTTGTATATTATTTACTAGGAATTTAAAACCAGTAAAACTCATTATATTATAATATACCGTATTTCTTAATATACGAATACGTATTCGTATTTGTTGTATAAAAATACGTTATATATAACTTACCCTCTCCTATATCGGTACGTGCATGGGGGGTTTGCCTTCGAGCGTCGCTGGTGCGTCAGCGAGAGGGGGTTGACGGCTGAGGGGCGGTGGCAGTGGACAAATGCGGCTTCGAGGGTGTGGTGGCAAGCGACGGCGTCGTTGCTGGAGGCGTTCGATGGCGACGAGTGTTGGGGGCTCCGTTGCTGTGTCACGGCGACGAGGGCTCTTCGTTGGTGTTGCCGGCGAGAGGAGCAGCAGATGGCAACTTCAACCGGCGGCGGGGGCCTCAGGTGTTGGGCGGAGCTAGGTCGGATCTCCGAGGACACTCTATGGGGCTCGCCGACAATGGAGAAGGAAGGTGGGACGGTGAGGATGGTGATGCATAACGGAGCTTCGGAGGCGCTCGGGGAACGGCAGCGACGTCAGCAGCGAGGCTCCTTGGTGGCGAATGGCGGTGATGTCGAAGACGACGAAAGGCGGGGTCAACGGTAATGAGCGACCGTCGGAAGTCTTCAAAGGGCGGAGGGGGTAGGCGCTGTTTGTCCGAGCAGCTCCTTTCGTCGTCCATCAGCGATGGGCTCGCAGCAGCGGCGAGTAGCAGCGGCGAGGGACTCGGAGGAGCAGCGTCGAGGGTACGAAGTCGTTGGGATCATTCGGGAGCGGACGGTGAAGCAGCGGTGCCTCGTTGGTAGGGTGCGAACAGAGATGTGGGGGGACATCGGAGCTCCGGAAACGAGCGTCCTCGTGCTCACGACGGTGAGCGTGGGTTGAGCACGTGGGGGGGGGAGAGAGAGAGAGAGAGAGAGAGAGAGAGAGAGAGAGAGAGAGAGAGAGAGAGAGAGAGAGAGCTGAGCCCGTGTGCGTGCGTTCGGGCTTGAACGTGAGTGAGGGGAGTTAAGTGCATGGGTTTGGTTTCGGGCCTTGGGGAAGAGAAGATGTGTAGGGGTTTGGGTTCTCTAGGTTGAGCTGAGAGCGTGGGTTGATGGTAGCATGGGTTACGGCCTGGGTTTTTGTTTTAGGGATGAGGGTTAGGGGTTAATTATATAGGGGATTAGTTTGATTATATTCTTAAATATTTAATCAAGATTATTAAATAGGTTAGGTAGAGTTAGATGACTAAGTGTGGAATTGGGGATGAACCACCAGGCAACAAGTTTCTCATGGGCTGCATACAAGTAGGTTCGGTGAAGGTAATTAATTAGGGTAGGTAATTAGAAATTAAGTAAAAAGGTTAAAACGTAATTAGTAGATAATGTCAAAAATACAAAATTACGATTTTTGCCCCTCCTAGTAAACGTGTCCAAAAAATTACGAAAACATACCCACGGGATCGTATCGTCGCGAGGATCACGAATACAAGATCCATTTCAGGGGTTGAGTTACGGGGTTACTAGTTTTAGGCCAAAATGTTTAGGAAGCGGGTTTGCAGGTTCTCTATTGATTTGACTTCATAAAATTGCGAAATTAATGTGGGAAGCCCTAAATGATCATAGAATGATACCGTAGAAGTTTGAAAACGTTTTGAGGATGTTTGTATAGAAAATTAATTCATTAAGCCAAAACGGTAATATTTGGAAATGAATTTTTATCAGATTATTTAGAGGTATTTGATGAAGCCCAAACTTACTAAAATACTTCATAACTAGCCTGAAACTTCAAAATATTTTTATAAGAAAATTTTGAAATCGTAAAACTCCTGACGAACCATTACAAAATAGTTTTACAAAAATGAAAATACGTGAACAGTTGCATTGAAAAATATGGACTGTTACATTCTACCATCCTTAAAATAATTCCGTCCTTGGAATTAAGAAGACCGATCATTGCCAAAGCAATTTAACCGATCGAAAGCGAGGCTTGATGAACGATCATGATATAGGAAAAATAAGTTTTTAATAGCATGAAATATAATGTGTTATCATAGCATCAAGAAAACAAGAGATGTTATATATGAATATACTATTGACATCACCATAGCTTCCTTAACTATTCCTGAGACCAGTATCATCATAATCGTTACTCTGACTTCTCAAGTAGCCCAAAATTAACATAAGATAATAACACCACATGAAAATTAGGGCTATTATGATTACAACATCTGTTTGAACTTGGAACCTGAGGTGATAAGCCAGTAGAAGGCTATTTAAACCATATGAAATGAGAGACTATAAAGTTTATTCGTGCTACTGGTGACTAACTGGGTCTAGCCAAAGATGTCGTTTATAATATAACATGTAACGACTACTCCACGGGTACTTGTGCTTTCCAACCAAGCACCAACAACATTAATCTCCATAATGCCCAACCACATGCTAACATCCAAATCAACGTCCAAAGGTAAGTACAAGGCCAACACCCAAAGTCAGTACTCACTGCCAGTATTCCTTCCATCAATCTCCATAATATCCCACAATAAGGCAACATCCAAGCCCTCATCCAGAGCCAAGCACAAGGCCTACATCTAACTTCAACACCCAAGGCCATTATCATGCTAATGATCATCGTCATCACTCTTTTCGTAGACCAATACTTGACATTTGCAACACCCAACATCACCCAATAAGTAAACAACCAAAAACAAACTTTCCCGCAAACCAAAAGGAGTAGACGTAAGAGGAAGCCTAAACGGGACATCAATATAGGCGAGACCCAAGGCAATGAGCCCAAAAGAAGCCCAGGAATCACAACTTTCCAAGATTTGAGCCACACGGCAACAACGAGGGTGGCGGTGAGGGTCGTCACCAGGTCAAAAATCCTAAAACAGAATGCCGGGGGGCCAACGGCGGTTGTCGGTCCATGGAGGATGCGACTGCTCGGCGTGGCG
Source organism: Scilla litardierei (assembly GCA_030789695.1). Classification (NCBI taxonomy): domain Eukaryota; kingdom Viridiplantae; phylum Streptophyta; class Magnoliopsida; order Asparagales; family Asparagaceae; genus Scilla; species Scilla litardierei. The sequence goes on along the minus strand of CM061141.1, from coordinate 189,652,893 downwards.
AGTGTCTGGAATGGGGTGAAGTAGGGGATCTTCGGGTGAAACCGAAGGAGCTTGAGGTGAGATGGGTCGAGCTCGCTTGGGGGAGAGGCCGGGAGGAGGAGTGGAAGTCGATACGGCATAGGGGAAGCCACGGATCGCTTGGTGAGGAAGAGAGGGGGGGTTTTTTAAAAAAGGGGGCACCAAAATTCGTCGGTAGGATAGACTAGGTTAGGCGGGGCCGGGGCTCGAGGAGAGGAAGCGGACAAAAGGTAATAATGAGGGGGGAAGATGGTAGGTGGAAAAGATTCAGCCCATGGGAAATCAGGTACAGAAAAGATTAAAGAAGACTGCAAGTTCAAGAAGACGAAGAAGAAGTAGCTGTTCACGCTTGTACGTCTCGGTTTGGTTCTCTTGATTTGTCTAGCATCGTCCTCAAACACTTCTGAGCATCCTTCGATTCTCTTCCGTTGTCGAACACGAACTTCTGGTGATCGAAAATCGAATGCTACCCTCCTTAAAATAGACATAGCTAGAGTTCAAGCGTACAAAAAATCGAAAGATTCTAAGAAGATCAATCGAAAGGTCATCAAGCTAAAGGAAGGGTGATTGATCACTCCATATTTTTCACCTTTTTTCTGCATGTTTGCATGTCGTTTTGATCGCTCATATCGCGTTTTTTACGATAATTCGACAATATTACGATGCTTTTCACTATTTCTTGTTTTTGTCGTATTTCAGGAAATATGGAGCGATCTAGAGAGAATTTAAGATCAAAGGATTTATACGTGCTTAGGAGTGTCGCCCACGGCTCGTTCAAGGACTTATCAGCGATGGAGGATGAGCGGAAGAAGAAGGAAATCAATAGGAGCGACGAGGATGCGAAAAGAAGGAAGAATAAGCACAACAGCACACCACTTGGTCGAGTAGACATCTCACTCGGCCAAGCAAGAAGCCCCACTCGGCCAAACAGAACATATACGCACACAAAGTTTTCAGCGTATACTCAGCCAAACAAAGGAAACCCACTCGGCCGAGTGAGAAAGTTCACTCGCCCGAGTGGTACATGGAATTTCGTCCAGAGAAAGGCCCAAGTTACTGGAATTTTCAGAGGTCCTGAGGAGGCCCACTCGGCCGAGCATGAATGCTCACTCGGCCAAGTGGAGAAGTCCACTCGGCTGAGCCACCCCCCGAAGACAGACCCTGAAACCCTCGAAGTTATTGTTTTTCTACAGGGTTTGTCACTCGGCTGAGTGACAAGGGTCACTCGGCCGAGTGACCCTCTCCGCATGCATTTTTGGGCTGCGCAGGGGCAGTTTGGTCACGATTTTCTAAACGATTTTAGAGGGTATTTAAACCCAGATTTTGCCCTAGTTTAGGAGAGACTTGAATATTAATTTTTAGACTTTCTTTTAGGATTTTGACGGCTACTCTTTTGTGGATTCTCAGCTGGAGATCGTTGGCATCAACATTGGTTTGTCTATTCTTGTTAAAAACTCAATTTTTATGCATTATTTCTCTTTTGCAATGAATTGTGCCGCGATTATTGTTATTATTTCTAAGATTTGCATGATGTCTAGTGAGTAGTGTCGTCGTTCTAGGGCATGGGGATGAACCCTATGGACCCTATTTCTGAATTGTGATGAATTTGTAGATTTGGTGCTAAAATTGATTAGGGTTAGGTTGTGATTGATTGATTATGGGTAGCTAGGAATTCATATCGATTGGGATTTGCAAGAGATTGGATCCCAATTGATAGGAAGGCCTAGATATTCGATTTAGATTGACAATTGGATTTCTCTAGACTTGGTTTGCAAGAGATTGGACCAAAGCTAGGATTTTTAATTGTGAATCTATACCAATATTCGTTTGCAAGAGATTGGACGAATAAGACCATCATAACCTAGGTCGTAGCTCGAGTTTGCACGAGAGTGGGCTCGAGATACGATTGAACAATGATGTCGTTCTTCACGCTAGGGGCTTAGGCTAGGGTTTGCATGAGAGTGGGCCCTATCCTAGGTTTGTTATAGACCGGCAATAGCGCGAGAGCGTGAGCTTGTTTCTACATTAAGTTGCGACTAGTTCACCTATATTCAAGCTTAGCAACAATGAAATTTATGAATCACAAGGATGAGAGATGGTCCGTAGTGGGGATTTTTCATCCCTAGACGCTTTTTATTATATTGATATTTTCTTGATACTCGAACGATTGTGACTATTACACCCAACTATTTGTGTTCTCTCGATAGCTAGGTGATTTGAGTGAGACACTGTCATTTGTCCTCCCTGAGTTCGATACCTGCTCGCCGCTACACCGTGCGCTTGCGGTAAAACTACAAGTCGTTTTTCGGGTACACATCCGGACGCGATCAAGTTATTGGTGCCATTGCCGGGGAAGATTTTTGACGGTGTTCTATTTGGATCTCCCAGTTATATCTTACTTACTTACTTTCTTCCTTTATTTTTCCTTTTTGACTCTATTTGCTACCCAATTTACGTGCTCTCCCGTATTTTCCATAAGATCTTAACAGGAACATGGGGGATGCAATGTTGATGACTGAGTCTTGCCCGGGAGATGATGATTCCTTCGCAGGCCTTCTTAAGGACTTGTTGATGAGGTCCATACCACAGGGGCATTTGCCGTTGATATCGAGGATCCCATTGAGCAACTATTTGCTAGCTTTGTGATGGATCAAATCTCCCCGGAAGGGACTATCGAGGGCAACATTAGAGTTGATGTGAGGGACGGCAAGTTATATTTTGAAAACGGTAGAGCGTGCATCGAAGAGTACTACACTCCCGAGGAGTCCACTGGGCATGTCGAGGTTCAGGGAAGTACACTCTACGACCCTCAATCTTACATTTATGAACCCACTGACACATCTCTTGATCTCAGGCTTGGACCGGAGCAAAGTGGTAGTCCCATCGATACTCATGCGGAGTTGTGCAGTGTCTATTCCGATGCACCGTCCTCACCAAGAAGTGAGTCTAAGCCTGCATGCAAGAGCCCACTCCCAGAGCAGGAACTAAACCCAGATGTTGCAGAAGCAGCCAAGCTTTCACAAGGAGAGGAAGTAGAGGGTACAACGCCCCCTGAGGTAGATCTTAAACAATTACCACCAAATCTAAGGTACGCTTTCTTGGGTAATAAATTGACCTATCAGGTTATTGTTAATGCCCACCTCAACCATGATCAACTTGAAAGACTCTTAGATGTCCTTATAAGTCACAAGGATGTCCTTGGTTATACCATCTCTGATCTTAAGGGAATAAGCCCTAGGCTTTGCACGCATTGAATCCACTTATAAAACACTGAAGCCACCTCCATAGAGCCTCAAAGGCGGTTGAACCCTAACATGAAGGAGGTGGTTAAGAAAGAAATTCTCAAATTACTTGAAGCCGTCATTATCTATCCTATCTCTGACAGCAGGTGGGTTAGCCCTGTTCATGTCATCCCTAAAACGGGGGGATGACCGTTATAAAAACGAAAAGGGAGAGCCCATCTCTACATGCACTGTCACGGGATGGCGGATGTGTATAGATTATAGGAAATTTAATAAAGCCACCCGGAAAGACCATTACCCATTACCCTTCATTGACCAAATGCTTGAGCGCCTCGCTAAACACAAATTCTTTTGCTATTTGGATGGGTATTCGGGATTCTTTCAAAATCCCCTTGCATGAAGATGACCAAGAAAAGACCACTTTCACATGTCCTTATGGTACATATGCCTACCGTAGAATGCCCTTTGGACTTTGCAATGCTCCCGCCACTTTTCAAAGGTGCATGACATCCATCTTTTCTGATTATATTGAAAATATTATGGAAGTCTTCATGGATGATTTTTATGTATATGGAAGTGAGTTTGATTCTTGTTTGGCTAATCTTACTAAAGTACTTAAACGATGCCAACAAAATAACCTCACTCTTAATTGGGAAAAATGTCATTTTATGGTCACCGAGGGGATAGTTCTTGGGCACCTTGTTTCTTCCAGATGTATTGAGGTTGATAAGGCGAAAATTGAGGTAATCGAAAAACTCCCTCCTCCTATTAATGTTAAGGGCATTAGAGGCTTTCTTGGTCATGCGGGGTTTTACCACCGCTTTATCAAGGATTTTGCCTTAATTGCCCGACCTCTTACCGCCTTACTCGCTAAAGATGCCACATTTGTCTTTTCAGGAGAGTGCTTGCAAGCATTTAATACATTGAAGGAAGCTCTCATTTTTGCTCCCATTATACAACCGCCAGACTGGAGCCTTCCCTTCGAGCTCATGTGTGATGCAAGTGACCAAGCAATTGGAGCGGTGCTAGGACAAAGGAAGGATAAGAAGCTTCATGCAATATTCTATGCAAGCAAAACATTGGACGAAGCGCAGAAAAACTACACCACAACCGAGAAGGATCTTTTAGCAGTTGTCTATTCCATCGAGAAGTTTTGTTCCTAACTCCTCGGATCCGAAGTTATTGTCCACAGCGACCATGTGGCATTGAAGTATCTTTTAAGCAAAAAAGAGGCAAAGCCACGATTGATAAGATTGATACTTTTGTTGCAAGAATTTGACTTGGAGATTAGAGACAAAAAGGGAACGGATAACGTTGTGGCAGACCACTTATTTAGGCTTGTTCGTGACAAGGAGGATGAAAGCTTACCAATCGATGACACCTTTGTCGACGCGAGGCTATTCGCCATAAGACCCGGAGAGGTGCCTTGGTATGTGGATTTTGTTAATTATTTGGCTTGTGGGATAAAACCATGCGGGATGCCCACACAACAAAAAAGGAGATTTATGCACGAAGTCCGAAATTATTTCTGGGAAGATCCGTATCTCTTCAAGATATGCAAGGACGGTGTCATACGGAGGTGTGTTTCCAAGGAGGAGCCACGTCAATCATTTTGCATTGCCATAGTATGCCTCTAAAACCACCGCTAAGATATTACAGTGCGGGTTCTTTTGGCAAACCATGTTCAAGAACACGCATAACTTCGTCAAGAGTTGCGATAGATGCCAACAGACCGGAAATATATCCAAACGAAATAAGATGCCAATGAAGCCCATTCTAGAAATTGAGCTATTTGATTGTTGGGGGATGGACTTCATGTGACCTTTTTCGTCAAGCAAGGGAAACAAGTATATCTTATTAGCCATGGACTACGTCTCTAAATTGGTAGAAGCCATTGCAACCCCCACCAATGATGCGAGGGTGGTCTCCAAATTTTTCAAACAAAACATCTTCCCCCGCTTTGGAGTGCCACATACTTTGATAAGTGATGGGGCGAGCCATTTTATAGAAAACAAATTTGAAGCCATGTTGAAAAAGTACGGGGTGAATCATAGAATTGGCATGGCATACCACCCCCAGACAAGTGGACAAGTGGAGGTGTCGAACCGGGAAATCAAGCAAATTCTAGAAAATACCGTTGATAGATCTAGAAAGGATTGGTCGATGAAATTGAATGATGCACTATGGGCATATCACACGGCTTTTCGCACCCCCATTGGCACCACACCTTAACGCCTTGTTTACGGGAAAGCTTGTCACTTGCCGATAGAGTTGGAGCACCGAGCATATTGGGCTATCAAGACATTTAATTATGACTACAAGAGTGCAGCAGTGAGGAGACTCTTAGACATCAATGAGCTTGATGAGATTAGGTGAGATGCTTACAAGAGCTCAAGAATTTACAAAGAAAGGACTAGAATCCTCCACGACGCACGCATAACCTTACGGACTTCAAGGTCGAAGACAAAGTCCTCCTATACAATTCCAGACTCCGACTCTTTCCCGAAAAGATAAGATCGCGATGGTCCGGACCATTCACCATTAAGAACATACAACCGGGAGGAGCCTTTGAGTTGGAAGGAAAGGACGGAGCCACATTCAAAGTAAATGGACAACGGCTCAAGCGTTATTCCGAAGGAGCCCCTACCGGTGAAGTGAATCGCATATATCTACACAAGGGACGGCCCCATGATATCTCATACCTCCTTGACGAGGTGATCGATGAAGCCATTCCACATTCTATTGGCGCTCTACATGACGACGGCCTTGAAGAAGGCCAAACTTCTACCATTGGAGAGAAGTTGGAGGACCCCCCGGATAGCTCTATGGCCGACGACAAAGAAGACGACGCTGATGTTGCGAGGATAGGGAGCTATGCAAGCTCTCCATGGCCAACAATTCAAAGAAAGCTCCGCCGGATAGAGGATCGGCATCACCGGTGAAGAAGAAGATTGGTACTAGCTCAAGCTTGGGGGACTTATCCCCCAACTCTACCCATGATGAGGGGACGCCAAGGAAAGCCCACGAGCATCAATAACCAAATCCAAGTGGCCTTCCCGGTAAATTTGACGGGCACATCTCGCTTGCGCCCAACATCACGCACTAAAGGAAAATCATAAGGGATCGAGCTCATGACCTTAAACGAGCGCTTGTCGGGGGGCAACCCGACGGTTTTATATCATTCTTAGTTGATTTTTATTTTTAGTTTAGATTTTTCTTAGTGTTTAGAGTCTAGGGTTTATAAAAATCCTGACAACGTGCTCTATTTTTAATGACAGTAGATGGAGAACGAGAGATCTTTCATATGGAGGATGACTAAGGCAAGGGAGAGCACTCCAGGATCGCACTCAGGCCCCAGGCGAAGGCAGAGGCTGACTGGAGGAAGAAAAAAAGAGATTGACGCGAAAATAAAGAGCCGTTACAGAAAACAGGATGCCACTCGGTGGAGTGACATATGTCACTCGACCGAGCAAAGACTCCACTCAGCCGAGTGGAGTATAGATCAGGGAAGATCCTATAGACTAACTCTCTGTTGTTTTCTACGATTTACAATGTAATTTGCCACTCGGGCGAGTGACTTGTCACTCGGCCGAGTGAATCAGATACCATCCACGCTCTGAGTGGCCATGCCACTCGGCCAAGTGGAACTTGTCCATTCAGCCGAGTGGGAAAGGCCACTCGGCCGAGTCGTAACTTTTAGGAGATACTTTCAAAAAGAATTTACATAGGTCCACTCGGTCGAGTGAACTCGTCACTCGGCCGAGTCACACCAATCCTATATAGGGGGCGGGCTGCGCAAATTTCGAGATAATAAAAAAACCCAAATTACCCAGCGCCCGAGCCCGTTCCCCTTCTCACGCCCGAATCGCCACTTCCCTCGCCCAAGCCCTCGTCGCCGTCGACAGACGACCCATCGCCGGCCGTCGCCGACGTCGCCCCGCCACCGACCGTCGCCGGCGCCACCTCCCCCGCTACCGGTCACCCCCCATTTCGCACAAACGCTCGTTTCTTCTCCATTTTCACCAATCCGTATGCCCATTGCGTCCCAAATTTAAATTGATTCCTATATATACCTATCATCCCCTATCTTTCCCATGTATATTGATTATCATTCGCTGATTTGATTGTTTGCTTTTCAGGCTAGCTTGGGGGAGCTTGGGGGAGGTTCTGGATGCACTCGGAGCTTTGCGGAGGAGGCATTTCTTCGCACACTTTAGATTCTGCTCTCGCGTCGTGCTCATGTACACTCGTCCTATTATATAGCGCGTCGCATTTTTATTTGAGTGGGCACGACTCGTGGCACACATGTCACCCCGCCTTAGGCCACGCACTCGGGAGCCCGCTTCCAAGCAGAAGAGGTCAGTCGATCATGGTCCCTCTTCCGCTAGGGCAGACTCCCCGCCACCTAGCCCACCCCCACCTACACAGCCGCCACCTACCGCTCCCATTCCACCACCTGCACCGCCTGCCCACGCGTTCGATCGATGGGGATCATGTTCCGAGATGATGCCCAGCGCGCCAAATTCGAGCATATCTCCCATCGCTCGATCGTACCCTCTAGGTTCGCGTACCTAGCTGACTTTGACCACCTAGGGGCTCTCGAGGGGCTGCTCACGTTGTACGACACCGTGGGATGGCGTGACTTTCTGTTTGTGTCGGCGGACACCTACATCCGCCCGACGTTAGAGGTCCTTAGTTCCATTTCCCGGACCCCTGGTGGATGCTCCTTTCGACTGATGGATCGAGAGTGCGAGGTCACTCTCGACATGTTTCGAGCGTTCTTTCACTGGCCCGCTGTTCTGATCCCTGACAGCGCTTACACTCCTACGCACATCCCACCCCCGTCGTTCGACACGCATGCCTTTTGGACACGGATCACGGGATCACCACTCACCTTTGACCCTAGTAGGGCCAAGGCATCAGCTATTCTCCACCCCTGCCTCCGCATTGCACAGCGCCTTATGGCGACCACTTTTCTTGCGAGGTACGAGCCCAGGACACTGTCGATGCCAGGGCTCTACATGCTCTATGCGATGACATGGCCTAGGGTCTTTGATAGGGGTAGTGACGTCCTGGTCCCCGCCGTCGAGATTGATATTGCCAGTTGGTACATTGACCGCATAGTTATTTCTGTCAGCGTTCGGACGCATATTTGATGCAGCGGTCTGATTACCCTCTTGGCCCTTATAACCGGCGTCGACCCACCTACTGACTTGCTTCAACCACCGGGCCCCACTTCACTTTTGATAGACGTTATGGCTCGGATGAGGATGCTGCATTATCATGGTCGTCAGCAATGGGTGTGGCTCCACGGTCCTTTCGCTGCGGACTACATGGTTCTCCCGAGCCCTGCTCTGACACATATAGGACCCACGGGCGGAGAGTGGATTCCAGCGATGGATCTCCTTATCCCCATCGCATACATGCTAGAGCCTGAGGGTGCTCAGCAGGAGCTCCTCATTCCACCCCAGGACCCCGTGATCCCTCAGCCTGTACTTGCTTCGTCTGCACCTCTCGATACATCTGTCCACACTTCTGTTAGTGTCGGGAGTACTTCAGCTGAGTTCACCCACACCACCACCACCAATGTGCCAATTTCGATAGATCTCATTTCAGCAGCTAGCCCCGAGCGTCCCCCCACCATCGCTGAGTGCGGCGAGCCTTCTTTTGCTTCTGCGGTAGAGACCCTTTCCTCCTTGTTGTTCTCAACTCCCGGGGAGTCATTTTCTGCACCCTTCACGACCTCCCCAGTCGTCGACCTCACTATCTCCACCGCCGTTGTATACTCCGAGAGCGTCTTGACGTCTGTCCCCACTTCTGTGTCACTGACCTCTCTGCCCACCTCGTCGCTTACCACCGCTGCCATTTCTGATGCCGCTCCTTCCTCGTCTACTCTTCCTGTGTCCCAGCCTTACATAGAGGCTGGGCATCACTTAGCGAGCACAGCACCCCAGCACCACCCCATAGCTGCACCTATCCTTTACGGTGGCCGTGTGAGACAGCCCCGTTCTTCACCTGTTCGACCCTCTGCTCCACCTCCCCCCGACACCCTTGTTCATAGCATCCGTGCTCTTGAGGGGGGCGTTAGTGGACTCAGAGGGGATTTTAGGGCTCTCTCTGCCACCGTCAGTGCAGTCCTGACCTGCGTCGCTATACTTCCTAGTATTTAGGCTTGCCTGAATCAGATTCTTGCACGTCTGCCTCTGCCACTCACACCCACCCAGCAGCCTCCACGACTGCCACCACCTCTGCTACAGGATGGTGCTGGTCCACCACCACCTCCCTAGGCACACACTGGATGCCTTCCATATTTTTGATGATATTTTGCTGATGTTTTGAGCCTGCTGATTTTGCACCCCTCCTCCACACACTGTTTTGGTCACTTTTTGTTCTGATCTGTCTATATCTTTTTGGGAGAGAGGGAGTACTTTTTGGGGAATCTCATATCTGCATTATTTTGATCTCTGCATGCATCACCTGCATTATCATATCATTTTCTTTTATTTTCTTATTATTATTATTTTTCCCATTATGCATGCATCCTCACCCTCCCCACCCATATTTTGTCTCTAGGTGTGCCACACTTTGCACATTGAGGACACTGTGCACTTTAGCTTGGGGGAGTGAGTTCTCACACACTTTTTATTTTTGTCGCCTTTTATTTTCTCTTTTCCACATTTCTTCGTTTTTACACTTGCTTTCACCCACTTTTTCTTTTTTATCATGCATCACGTTTTTTTATTTCACGAGTGTGCTGCATTATACTGTAGTTTTTCATTTTCATTTATCCTTATTTCTTTCATCTTTTTGCTAGAGATGATTTTTCTGTGATGATGATGACGTGGTGTTAGCTTATCTCTATATGCATACTATCTTGTCATGCCATAGTTTTTATTTCAGATATCATGTGCTATGTCTTGCTATGCATTTGAAATAGTAACCCGCACTTTCATGTATAAATATGGATGAAATTCTTTTATTAGCTGAGTCTGATAATTTATATGTATACTTTTCGTAGAAAACACACCAAGCTTCACTCATTGACTGCTTATATCTGATGTACTGCTTTCTTTTCTTATATCACTTATTATTTCTTGAAAATTGTATGTTTCACTTTCGGGTTGAATGAATGTATGTTAGGTTGATATAACTGGATTAGTTTACTTTCTGAGATTAAACTGAGTAGATTACATTACTCTGCTGAAAGTTGTCGTGCACGTATTATAGAGTGAACCGAGTGTTACTTATATTTCTTTCTCCCATATCTTGAGCATTATTTCTATACTTATATTCATTAGTGAATCTCCCTTTAGCGGATCATATATTGGCATTTCCCCCGCTATTAAAGTCCATGCTCCAATACCCCCAAAATCAAAAAGAAAAAATACATGTAAATCTTTCTATTCTTTTGATTTGGGATCTCAGATGTATATATGCTATGAAAAAAATAAAAAAAACGAAAAAGTAAAAAATGAGAAAAAGAAAAGAAAAGAGAAAAGAAGCTTAAACATGATCCCATCTCATACTCTTTCTCTCTTTCTTCCCTCTTTTATTTTTATTTCTATTGGAGCTTCAAAAATGGGGAATGTACTTATTGATTTATCTAATGCCACCACGCTTATAGATAAGCTTGGGAGAGAGGATCCAATGATGTGTGAGAGAGTGACTACTTGACTGTGCATGACAACCTAGGCTAAGTAATTTTCTATACTCGGTGAGATTACTAGAAGTTTTTACGAAATCTAGGAATTGAAACTTGGCATGCATTTCATGAAAACCATATCTTTCTATTCTTATTGCTTCTTATTGTGTGATACATCTTATACTCCAAATAGAAAGCATTCAATTGAAAAGTGTGTGGTCTATGACTATGTATACCGCTTTAGATGCTTCAGACGATGTTAATTCTAGAATGATTCCATTTTTCATACTATTTTTCTATTCTTAGGTATCTATTTTGAATGCATCCATGTGATTATGATATCGAGATAAAAATCTTTGGCATGTGTTTTATATTCACCGTGTGCTATATGAGTAAGCAAAACCCACATCCTGAGAAAATAATCTAGCACTTCTCTCTCTTTGTTTTCTTTCCTATTTCCTTTTTCTTTTTCCCTTTTTCCTTATTTTTTTCATCAAGTTCACCTTTTACTCATCTTCCTCGAGGACGAGTAAGAGGTAAGCTTGGGGGATTTTGATCACTCCATATTTTACACCTTTTTTCTGCATGTTTGCATGTCGTTTTGATCGCTCATATCGCATTTTCACGATTATTCGACAATATTGTGATGCTTTTCACTATTTCTTTTTTTTGTCATATTTCACGAAATATGGAGTGATCTGGAGCAAATTTGAGATCAAAGGATTTTTACGCGCTTAGGAGTGTCGCCCACGGCTCGTTCGAGGACTTATCAGCGATGGAGGATGAGCGAAAGACGAAGGAAATCAATAGGAGCGACGAGGAGGCAAAAAGAAGGAAGAATAAGCTCAACATCACACCACTCGGCCGAGTAGACCACTCACTCGGCCGAGCAAGAAGCCCCACTCGACCAAACAGAACGGATACACACACGAAGTGTTCAGCGTATACTCGGCCGAACAAAGGAAACCCACTCGGCTGAGTGAGAAAGTTCACTCGCCTGAGTGGTACAGGGAATTTCGTCCAGAGAAAGGCCCAAGTTACTGGAATTTTCAGAGATCCTTGTTGAGTATTGATGTTTCATACCAATCTTATTTTGATGATAATCACAACAGTATGTTGTTGCTAATCACTCTCATGTTTTAGTCTATCAGTTTTTATCTCAAGAATATCTTTCTTGGAGACTAATCACTTGGTGCAGGGATGGACATCAAGTGGAGAAGAGCCAAAGCTTGGACTCAAGGAGTGTCAAAGCTTGGAGATGATGGAGAGCAATCAAGGCATCAAGATTGAAGACTTAGACTCTAAGAAAAGCAATGTAATCCATGTAATTTACTTTATTGCTTTCTCTCTCTTTTGAGTCTAGGGTTAATGTAATGCCTTGTTAGATGGTTTACTCATTCATGCATTTGCATATAACCATCTTAGTGAGCCTTAGGATTATCATAGAATCCAACCCAATAGGTTCACTTTGTCCAAAGACTCATTTGGAGTCTCTGGCTTTTCGGTCAGTCGCCTGCTGAAGGAAACACAGTCGACTGGGTGATTTCCAGTCGCTTGTAGATCCTTCTACAGTCGCCTGACATGCACAGCTCAAGTCAATATTTCAATTGACTTAAACTTGATATTTACGCACAGTCGTCTGTCGATCAGTTTACAGTCGCCTGTATTATTACAGTCGCCTGGAGATTGGTCATCAGTCGCCTGTATAGCGTAAGTGCATTCTCTACATCTCTTTGTTGTTTCTCCATCTTATACAGCAGACGACTGATTAAGGTTTTACAGTCACCTGGCTAATAGACAGTCGACTGTATTATTGACATCAGTCGCCTGTGCGTTTAACTGGAGAAAGATGTAGCTCTCTGTTTCATTCCATCCCTTGCAGCAGTCGCCTGCTGAAGGATTAACAGGCGCATGTCCGGTTTGTCAGTCGACTGTATTGACTTCTTCAGTCGACTGTCCTGGCTCAGAATATAGCCGTTGGATATTTTCTAGCCGTTGATAAGTCGACTGTCTTTTGATCATCAGTCGACTGTTCCTGTCGTTTTCGCCCAGTTTCTAGCCGTTGCAGAATTGATTCTTTGGCTGTTTTCTTGGGTTTTGAGGTTTGATATAGGGTTCCTATATATTTGAGTGTGCTGCCATCTCTTATACTTCTTGATACTATTGAATATCTCAAGAGATCAAGAAGCAACTCACAAACTCTCTCAATTCCCTCTTGTGAGCTCTCATTCCTCTTCATGCGTTGAAGTCCAGCTCAAGGGAATTCATCCAAGTGCTTTCAAAAAAATCTCAACACTTCGAGATCCTCTTCAATGCCTTGCATTCATTTATGAGTAAGTTCATCTCAAGGCATATGTAAGAGTATTTGTTTTACTTTTTTATTTCATTGAAACCCTAGTTTTCTGTGTGATAGCTAGTTACTCTCTGTGTGAGAGTATAACCTTCTGTTTCAGGGTTGGTTGAGATCTCTCTGTTTGAGAGCTTATGTCTTTCTGTGTGAAAGCAAGGATTTCTCTGTGTGTGAATCCAAATCCTCTGTGTGAGGTATCTCTGTGTGAGATTGTATTCACTTTCTCTGTGTGAGAATTATAGTGGATATTGGTGTGGCTGGACGTACCCAAGTTTGGGAACCAGGGTAAAATCTTGTGTTTGTGTTTGGATTGATTGTGTTGATTAATTCCTCTTGCACTTATTATTTCGTATTTGCAAGTTTAATTTTAATTGCATAATTTATTGCCATTACTCTATTCACCCCCCTCTAGAGTGTTTGTTGTTAGTATTGCAAGGGTAAGGCGATCCTTACAATTGGTATCAGAGCGAGGTTGAAGCATACAACAAGATGGCATACAACGCTTCATCCATGTCTCATGAAGAAGGTCTATCAATTGTTCGACCCCCGCTCTTCAACGGAACCAATTACCCCAGTTGGAAGATCAAGATGATGATCTACTTGGAGGGTCAAGACCTTTGGGACATTACAGAGTCGCCATTTGAGAAGCCTACTACACCCGTGGCTTCAAGAACAAAAGCAGAGAAGGACTCGATCAAATTTAATGCGAGGGCTATGAATGGGTTCCATTACGCCCTCACTTCAAATGAGTTCAACCGCATCTCCATGTGCAAAATGGCCAACGAAATTTGGCATACATTGGAGATTTCTCATGAAGGGACTTTGAAGGTAGAGAAATCTAAACAATGCGTATTTAGATCTAAATATGAGTTGTTTAAGATGCTGGAAGGTGAAAACATCTCGGAGATGTTTACAAGGTTCACAGAAATCGTGAACGCTTTGGAAGGACTTGGGAAGGTGATTTTCCAAGAGGATCGAGTGGAGAAGATCCTTGACTCGCTCACATCTCAATGGGAGTCAAAGGCCAATGGTATTTTGGAGTCTTACGACATGTCTAAATACACTGTTGAGGAGTGCATTGGTAATCTCATGTCGTATGAAGTAAAGCTTCAACACAAGAAGGAGATTCATCCAACCAAGCCCGAGAAGCCGGAAAAGCATAAGGGGGTTGTATTCCATGCCAAGGAGGAGCCAATCAAATGGAGAAAGAAATTCCATCAAGAAGTTCCTAGTGAAGAAGATGAAGAAGATGAGGCTAGTGGAGATGAAGTCATGGAGTGTAACGGCTGGTTTTTGTGTGATGATATTTATTTATATATATAAATAATTGTTTGTCTTCTCTCTTCTTCTTTTTTTCCGTCCGTATCTCTTTCCCTCTATCCGGAGCCGATCAGCTTCATAACGCTCATATCTTAGAGTTAGGTTCACCTTTGGAGCTCATAGAATTCATCCCGAAGCTTCACGCACCATTTTGAGACTTTCTGTGCCAATTAGTCGGTTCAAGATGAAGAACCGACCGACTAGATGTCGATCTAGTCAGTCAAAAACTCTTCATGGACCGACTAGTTTCCTATGATTTTTCCACTGAGTTACTGTTTACACTTAGTCGGTCTAGGTTCATCCAGCGACCGACTAGTTATCAAACTAGTCGGTCAACACTTCTTCACAGACCGACTAAGATAGAGATCATTTCATGCAGTCGAGTTACTGTTTTCCATTAGTCGATCTACGAACGAATACCGACCGACTAGTTGACGAACTAGTCGGTTAGGTTTCCTTCGCTGATCGACTAATTTTTAAAACTTCTTGTCGACCATCTTCATCCTTTAGTCGGTCAATGAACACTGGCTGACCGACTAGGTTGCAAACTAGTCGGTCGACGAGCCTTCACAGACCGACTAAATCTGTCAAACCTGTACCGACACTGTTCTCTGTTTGCTTTTAGTCGGTCTCAGTTAGACGACCGACCGACTAGTTCTCAAACTAGTCGGTCGACTGCCCTTCTATGACCGGCTACATGACCCAGAAACCCTAATTTTTGACCTAGCCGCCGTTTTGTTTTCTTATTTAAAACGCGCGGCACTTCTTCTTTTCTCCTCATTATTTTTAGCCATCTTCTTCCCCAACCTATCTCTTTCTCTTCCCTCCCTCTCCTTCCTCCTCCTTGCGCCCTCCATCTTCTCCATGGTTCTTCTCCCCTTTTCATTCTCCATTCTCCTACTCCTTTCTCTTCTTTCTGCTGATTCTTCGTCTCCTTCCTATTTTCCCCACAAACAGCCGACCACCCTCATCTCCTCGGATCTGAACCCACGGCCAAGCCCCGGCCGCCATCTCGGTTCCCTTTTCGAGATCCATCTTCTCTTATCCTTTCTCCTCGCGTGGCGATCCAATCTTAGATCTAGCGACGACGACCCCGGGAGACGCCGAGATCTTCGCCACAACCTACAGAGGCTGACGACACCACCAATCAACGTTCCTCGTTGCGCTACCCGTGGCCTAGGAACTTCCGGACGACACAAAGCTTCCGCCTTTTCAGATCCGACGCCGGACCTCCGTTCGATCGTCAAATCAGGTTGGTTCCCTAAACTCGTAGAAACCCACACTATAGATAATCAAAACCCTAAGTAAAATCAGCAACTAAATCAATTAAATTTATTTTCCGTTGATCCTTAATACGCTGTACAAACCGTAGATAAATCGACGAATGAACTTCATGCATGTACACATAGGATAGATCGTCGATTAGGTTAAAAATGTATTTAAAATGTGATTTTTGATGAATAGGATGGTCCCGATAACCTAGACACAACTATAATAGGAATTATTGAATCACGATCTGACACCGTTGACGTGTCACGATTTTCAGATGCTCTTTCACCAAGGAGACGTTTGGACGAGACGTTCCAGGGGGACGACGCACTCGCCACCGCAGGCAAGTGTACCACTTGCATTCTTGGCCATGTTTTGGGCCTTAGTCTTGCTAGAAATGTTATTTTTGAAACCATGAGAACCGGACGTGAAA
Organism: Scilla litardierei; assembly: GCA_030789695.1. Taxonomy (NCBI): domain Eukaryota; kingdom Viridiplantae; phylum Streptophyta; class Magnoliopsida; order Asparagales; family Asparagaceae; genus Scilla; species Scilla litardierei. Next base: position 189,636,619 of record CM061141.1, on the reverse strand, counting down.
TGATAGCATCTGTGACGCCCTTGATGGCTCAGACTTGACAACGAAGTCTGAGTCAAACAACAACAATTTTGACATCATAGGATTGACATGCGTGTGTGTGAGTTGTGGACACCCTAGTACAACCCCTCCTGTTTCGTCGTGTCATGTCCCTGCCGTATTGCCATGTCCCGTCCCGTCTTGCACAGCCCGCTGGGCAATAGGGCACTCGCCAAGCCAGAGCGAGTGATCCCTTGTACTAATTCACAGCCCGATGGGCAATATGGCACCTGTCAAGCTGGAGCAAGTGATCCCTTGTACTGATACACAACTCAGAGAGCAATTGGGCATTTGTCAAGATAGAGCAAGTGATCCCTTGTCCTGTCACGATTCTTGGGGTTTTGGGGTAGGGTTGAGCGTGCACACGACAAGAGGGTCTGATCCCCCTCGAACCGTAAAGGCGTGAACCCTTTGTGTTACTCTTGTTTTGTCTTGTCAGGTCTGGCTTCTCCATGTCCCATTTTGTCTTGACACCTGTAGGCTAGTTCCGTAGTCGGTAGTACTCGCTACGACTACCACTTGTCGTGTTTACTTTCCTGCTGTGTGTACTTTCGTTTGTTCGTTTGCTATAACCTCAGCATGTTAATCAACCAGTAAAATGTTGTTAAATAATTGGTGCACTTGCAGTTTGGTCTAACCCCTTCTTGTATACCTTACCTGACGTACAGTTCCTTCTTTTGGTGCTGTACATCAGGGATCGAGCCAGAGTACGTCGAGGAGACTGACTTGCCAGTTGACGTAGAGCCAGAGAGTGTTGATCCTGAGTACGATCCTGATGAGGACCAGAGCTGGAGACTTCTCGTTGCAGTTTCCAAAGATATCCATTTCTTTTAGTTAGGTGCGTAGCACCTTTTGTTTCCCTGTTTAGGTCGGGTGCTTGCACCGTTAGATTTTCCTTGCTGCAGTTGTAGCCCTTCGGGCGTTGAGACTTTGTACTTTTTGATATGTTGAAATAAAATGATTTGTTACTTCTTTTGGTACTCTTATTGTTCTGTACTAACATGCATGGACCTGTACCTTCGTCTTGGTACCACACAGGCGCTTATTGGGTCAGGGCTCCTTAGCTCTGGCCTAAGCGGGCCTAGTCACGCTTCGCCTCCGCTGTTTTTGGGAGGCGGGGCATGACAGGTTTTAGTGGTGGCCCATGCAGGTCTGAGTCCCAAATATTTCTGCAAGTACAGAACAGTAAGAGTAAGGACATTCATTTTGATATTCAAACAATGTACGAGTCTAACCTGTGTTTTCGTTTCTGAACACAGGATGGCTGGACGACGCATTACTCGATCCTCGAATTCGAGTGATGACAGCCCGGAGGATCAGGGTGCAGAGTTTCGCCAGTTCCTTGGCGTGATGCGAGAGATGCTTGAGGTGCAGCATCAGCTGGTGCAGTAGTCTCACCGTGCTGCCCAGTCCCTACCCGTTGCACCACCTCCACCTCCGCCTGCTCCGCGAGCTGCTCCAGGAGTGAAGCAGTTCAACGAGCTTCAACCGAAAACCTTCTCTGGGAAGGAGGGACCTCTGGGTACCGATGAGTGGATCCAGAACACTGAGGAGAAGTTGATAGCTGCCAAGATTCCAGATGATACTCGGGTGGAGATCGCGAAGATGCAACTGACTGAGATTGCCCGAAACTGGTGGCGTATTGAGGAGAGGCGCCTGCAGAAGCTAGTGGAGTGGAAGACTTTTCGCCACATGTTCAAGGAGAAGTACTTCACCAAGGTAGCTAGGAGAGAGCTGATGGGCAAGTTTATAGATCTGAAGCAGGGGGATATGACGATCGATGAGTACGAGGCTGAGTTCGAGATGCTGAGCCATTTTGCCCCGCATATGGTGAAGAAGGAGGAGAACCGAGCTGAGCGGTTCCATCAGGGACTTCGTCTGAAGGTTCAGGATTCCATGTCCTCTGCTAGCTTCTCGACTATGAGGGAAGTGTTAGATGCTGCGAAGAATCATGAGACGATTTCGCACCTACCTGACACTCTAGCGGACAAAGGGAAGCGCCCTATGGAGCAGTACCGGCCACCTGCCAGGCCGGCGATAAGGCCAGTCTAGACTATGCCATTCAAGAGACCTGGAGCACCAGTGCAGCATCAGAGCAAGGGTCCGTGCCATTTCTGCGGCAAGACTGGACATGTTCAGACCAACTGTAGGAGGAAGCTGGGTCTGTGTCTACTTTGTGGAGATGCTTCGCATGCTGCGAAGGATTGTTCGAAAGCCGGCAATGCTGTTGTTGGAGCACCAGCCCTGTTACAGATGAGGGCGCCTGCCCCAGTCTAGAGAGTACCTGCTGTTCATGGACCATCCTTGGTGCCACAGAGGCAGATGTACCAGCGAGCAGTGCAGCCTCAGAGGCCGGCCTATACCATGACAGCGGTTGAGACTAAGGAGCTGGATGGAGTTATTGCAGGTAACTCCTTGACCTAGTCTTTTCATTTCATAGTTAGACTTTATTGCTAGTTTAGTTAGTATTGCTGGTTTGTTTGATTGCTAGAGTAGTGTTGTGACCTTAGACCCTTTGTTTCCTAGGCACCATTCTAGTGTCCTCTCACCCTGCTTTGGTTTTGTTTGACTCCGGTGCATCCATGTGCATTATATCCCAAAGGTTTATAACAAAGCACTCCATCCCTACCCACACACTTCCTAAGTGTTGGGACATCACCACAGGGAACAGAGTGGTGACTGTGAGCATGGGATGTCGGTCGATTCCTCTAGTGGTCAGTGGACATGAATTATATGCAGATTTCATCGTCCACGATCTGCCGCATTTCAATGTCGTCCTTGGCATCGATTGGCTGGGGGATTTCCACGCTTCGATCGACTGTCACTGTAAGAGAGTGGTATTCCGGATTCCAGGACATCCGGAGTTCGAGTTCCGTAGCAGAGATGAGTCGCTTGGGCCCATCAGATTTCGGGCCAAGCCGGAGGTGCCAGTGCTTGCAGCGTTGCAGATGGAGTTAGACCGACCAGCGGTGGTCAGAGACTTCGACGACGTCTTTCTGGAAGATATCTCGGGTCTGCCACTCGACAGGGCTTTGGAGTTCGGCATCGACCTGATGCCGGGTGCGCAATCGATATCGAAGGCGCTGTATAGGATGGCTCCCATGGAGCTAGAGGAGCTGCGGAAGCAACTAGATGAGCTGTTGCAGAAGGGTTTCATCCACCCTAGTGTGTCACCGTGGGGTGCACCAGTGTTGCTTGTGAAGAAGAAGGATGGGTCCCGAAGGATGTGCGTGGACTATCGAGGATTGAATGTTGTCACCGTGAGGAATAAGTATCAGCTGCCGCGCATCGACGATATCTTTGATCAACTTGGAGGTTCGAGAGTCTTCTCGAAGTTGGATTTGAGGAGTGGAAACCATCAGTTGAAGGTGAAGAAGGATGATGTTCCGAAGACAGCTTTCCGGACGAAGTACGGGCACTATGAGTTCGTGGTTATGCCTTTCGGCGTGACCAATGCTCTAGCTGTGTTCATGAACATGATGAACTTGATTTTCTACGACTTCCTGGATAAGTTTGTCGTTATCTTCATAGACGACATTCTTATTTACTCTAAGTCTGAGGAGGAGCACAGCTGTCATCTGAGGACAGTGCTGGAGACGCTGAGGCGACATAAACTATATGCCAAGTATGGTAAGTACGAGTTCTGGCTGGACAGAGTCGCATTCCTGGGACACGTGGTGTCCGGTGATGGTATATCTGTAGATCCGGAGAAGGTCAGAGCAGTTCGAGATTGGCCGACTCCGCAGTCAGCGTCTGACGTCAGGAGTTTCCTTGGTTTAGCAGGCTATTATCGGCAGTTCATCAAGGATTTCTCGAAAATTTCAGAGCCGATGACGAAGCTGACGAGGAAAGATGTGGAGTTCCTGTGGTCTGATGCTTGTGAGGAGGCTTTCAGTACCTTGAAGGCGAGATTGACCACGGCACCAGTTTTGGCAGTACCGGATCGAAGCAGAGGCTTCGAAGTGTATTGTGATGCATCAGGGAAGGGCCTAGGATACGTTCTGCATCAGCATGGCCATGTGGTCGTGTATGCTTCTCATCAGCTGAGGGCGCACGAGAAGAATTACCCGACGCACGATCTGGAGTTGGCAGCGGTGATCTTTGCACTGAAGTTCTGGAGGCACTTCTTACTGAGTGAGAGCATGAAGATTTTCACCGATCACAAAAGTTTGAAGTACATATTCATGCAGAAGGAGCTTAACATGCATCAGAGACGATGGTTAGAGCTCATGGCTGACTACGAGATAGATTTGCAGTATCGCCCGGGGAAAGTGAACGTAGTGCCAGATGCCTTGAGTAGACTTCCTACTGCTTTGATGCTTACTGTCGACTGGAGGATTCAGCAGGAGCTGAAGGAGATGGATTTGGAGGTTGTCCTACCTGGTGTGGTTCTTTCATTCATGAATTTGCAGATTCAGTCCACGATCATGGATCAGATCAAGGGAGCACAGGCAGGAGATCCGAAGTTGTAGAGGATCAGGAGGCAGGTTGAAGCAGGACTACGAGCAGAGTTCATGATTCATTAGGATGGTTTGCTGCGGTACGGCAGCAGGCTTTGCGTACCTGCAGTTGATGTTCGGGAGGAGCTTTTGAGCGAGGCTTATAGCTCGCCATATTCTATACATCCTGGTGGTACCAAGATGTATAAGGACCTTCGACTGAATTACTGGTGGATTGGCATGAAGAGGAGTGTGGCACGGAGCATTGCCAAGTGTTTGATATGCCAACAAGTGAAGGCTGAGCACCATCGTATGGCTGGATTGCTACAACCGCTTCCTATTCCGGAGTGGAAGTGGCAACATATTACGATGGACTTCGTGACTGGTTTACCTCGGACCCCAAAACAGAACGACGCAGTCTAGGTGATCGTTGACCGTTTGACCAAGTCTGCGCATTTCATTCCTTTCCGAGTGGGCCAGTCTACGGAAGCCTTGGTAAGGAAGTATCTAGAGGTAAAAGTCTGTTTTACTTCTATCTACTTCATTTTATGTTTTGATTGTGATGTAGACCGTGTGCGTGCAGGAGATTATACGCTTACACGGAGTCCCCGTGAGCATTGTGTCTGACAGAGACTCGAGGTTCACATCTCAGTTCTGGAGAAGTCTGCAGGAGAATTTGGGTACGAGTCTGAGTTTCAGCACGGAGTACCACCCGCAGACCGATGGCCAGTCCGAGAGGACTATACAGATACTAGAGGATATGCTGCGAGCTTGTACGCTCAATTTGAAGGGGTCTTGGGATGACCATCTTCACTTGGTGGAGTTCTCTTATAACAACAGCTACCAGGCGAGCATTGGCATGGCGCCGTTTGCTGGCTTATATGGGAGGAAATGTCGATCGCCACTGAGCTGGGATGACATTGGGGATCGGGAGCTGTTGGGTCCGGAGATGATAGTAGAAGCGGTGGATGTCATGAGAGACATCAGGGAGAAGCTCAGAGTTGCACATAATCGCTTCAAGCATTGGGCGGATGCCAAGAGGAGGCCTTTGGAGTTTCAGCCTGGAGACCTCGTCTTTCTGAAGATTTCTCCGAACCGCGGAGTTATCCGATTCGGGAAGAAGGGGAAGCTGAGTCTGAGGTACATTGGACCTTTCGATGTGCTGGAGCGTGTGGGAGCAGTGGCCTACCGCCTTGCTCTGCCACCATCTTTGGTGGGAGTTCACGACGTATTCCACGTATCTCAGTTGCGTCGGTACGTCAGTGATCCGTCACATACAGTGGATTTCTTGGAGATCACGGTCCGTCCGGACCTGACTTATGACCAGCAGCCCGTGTAGATTTTGGACCGTCGACAGAAGCAGTTGAGGAATAAGGTAGTCGACCTGGTGAGAGTGATGTGGCGTCACGGATCTTCTGGAGAGTCCACTTGGGAGAGAGAGGATGAGATGAGATAGCGTTACCCTCACTTATTCTGTTAGAAATTCCGCGGGCGGAATTTTCTTAAGGAGGGTAGGATGTAACGGCTGGTTTTTGTGTGATGATATTTATTTATATATATAAATAATTGTTTATCTTCTCTCTTCTTCTTTTTTTCCGTCCGTATCTCTTTCCCTCTATCCGGAGCCGATCAGCTTCATAACGCTCATATCTTAGAGTTAGGTTTACCTTTGGAGCTCATAGAATTCATCCGAAGCATCACGCACCATTTTGAGACTTTCCGTGCCAATTAGTAGGTTCAAGATAAAGAACCGACTGACTAGATGTCGATCTAGTTGGTCAGAAACTCTTCATGGACCGACTAGTTTTCCTTTGATTTTTCCACTGAGTTACTGTTTACACTTAGTCGGTCTAGGTTCATCCAGCGACCGACTAGTTATCAAACTAGTCGATCAACACTTCTTAACAGACCGACTAAGATAGAGATCATTTCATGCAGTCGAGTTACTGTTTTCCATTAGTCGGTCTACGAACGAATACCGACCGACTAGTTGACGAACTAGTCGGTTAGGTTTCCTTCGCTGATCGACTAATTTTTAAAACTTCTTGTCGACCATCTTCATCTTTTAGTCGGTCAATGAACACTGGCCGACCGACTAGGTTGTAAACTAGTCGGTCGATGAGCCTTCACAGACCGACTAAATCTGTCAACCCTATACCGACACTATTCTCTGTTTGCTTTTAGTCGGTCTCAGTTAGACGACCGACCGACTAGTTCTCAAACTAGTCGGTCGACCGCCCTTCTATGACCGGCTAAATGACCCAGAAACCCTAATTTTTGACCTAGCCGCCGTTTTGTTTTCTTATTTAAAACGTGCGGCACTTATTCTTTTCTCCTCATTATTTTAGCCATCTTCTTCCCCAACCTATCTCTTTCTCTTCCCTGCCTCTCCTTCCTCCTCCTTGCGCCCTCCATCTTCTCCAAGGTTCTTCTCCCCTTTTCATTCTCCATTCTCCTTCTCCTTTCTCTTCTTTCTCCTGATTCTTCTTCCCCTTCCTATTTTCCCCACAAACAGTCGACCACCCTCATCTCCTCGGATCTGAACCCACGGCCAAGCCCCGGCCGCCATCTCGGTTCCCTTTCCGAGATCCATCTTCTCTAATCCTTTCTCCTCGCGTGGCAATCCAATCATAGATCTAGCGACGACGACCCCATGAGACGCCGAGATCTTCGCCACCACCTACGGAGGCCGACGACACCACCAATCAACGTTTCTCGCTGCGCTACCCGCGGCCTATGAACTTCCGGACGACGCAAAACTTCCGCCTTTTCAGATCCGACGCCGGACCTCCGTTTGATCGTCAAATCAGTTTGGTTCCCTAAACTCGTAGAAACCCACACTATAGATAATCAAAACCCTAATTAAAATCAGCAACTAAATCAATTAAATTTATTTTCCGTTGATCCTTAAAACGATGTACAAACCGTAGATAAATCGACGAATGAACTTCATGCATGTACACATAGGATAGATCGTCGATTAGGTTAAATGTATTAAAAATGTGATTTTTGATGAATAGGATGGTCCCGATAACCTAGACACAACTCTAATATGAATTATTGAATCACGATCTGACACCGTTGCAGTGTCACGATTTTCACACGCTCTTTCGCCAACGAGACGTTTGGACGAGACGTTCACTACTACAAAATGGACCTTTAATAGCGCTTAAAAAAGGTCTTTAATAGCGATTTACAAGCGCTGTCTATCTTGTCGCTGCTTAAGGGGGCTGCTTTTAATAGCGCTTTACAAGCGCTGTTAAAGGGGGGCCTTTAACAGCGCTTGTTACTGCAAGCGCTGTTAAAGGGGGGCCTTTAACAACGCTTGTTTGTGCAAGCGCTGTTAAAGGCCCCCCTTTAACAACGCTTGTTTGTGCAAACGCTATTAAAGGGAGGCTTTTAACGGCGCTTGTTTGTGCAATCGTTCAGTTGCAGAGTACAGATACGTTTGAGGTCACAATTTGTGACAATATGCGCTTAGAACCTAGATTACATACCATACGCCACGCCCCAAATTCAAATTTTCTGCATAAAATCCAAAAGAAAAGAGAAAGATTCCAAACCTCAAAATTTTATTTAACCACACATTTCTTCAATTTCTTACAAGTGACCAAATGACACCGAAAAAAAAACCCCAATATCAATCTACAAACCCTACAACATTTTTATGGGTGTCTGGATTTAACACCGAAAAAACCTCATTCTGAGGTACCAATCGCTATATCCGTCCTATCTTAGCATCTATCATTCCATCTTAATACAAGCACATTCCAGAATTCATCCTAGTTACTAGAAAATATTGGCCCCCGCTCGACCACCAAGCAGTAAGTTACATGACTTCAATGGTTCGGTTCTTGAGCCTATTTTCCAAGAAGATTGCAAGCACGCCTGTTCGCACCTTTCACTCTGGAGTTTAGCTCATCTACATCGTCGTTGAGAGCATCCAGAGATTTGTTTAGATTTGTTTTGCCTATAGATTAGCAAAGAAGATGGGCAAATGTTAAACTTATGTTTGCAAGAAATTTATATAATAAAGAGAAGAATGCATGGTAGAAGACAGACTTTTCAATCGCAGAACCCATGTCGACAGCCATGCCCTTAAGCTGCCCCAAAAATGCCACCCAAATCATCAAGGGCGTCATCTTGTTTCTGCTTCTCACCCTGGGAAACAAATTAACCCGAAACGCTTCAAGCAATGACCAACTGTAATTGCTGCCTCAAGTTCCTCTCAAAAACACATACCTGAACTTTGTCCATTGCGGATGTAGGCTCAGTATATTGTCGGTTCTTGCCTTTGGGACTTGGCCCCAGCTTCTCTCTCTGCTCCATATGGCTTTTCTTCTTCTTGAATGAATCGTCTGCATTGAGCCGATAAAATCAGTTGACATGCAAGTAAATATACAATATCAGAGTATCGATCCTCTCAAACAACTACATGCATATGTAACAAGCATTCAAAATATTCTTTTAGGCCCTAAGACATAATAATCTGTAAATGAATTTTATATCTCAATGGCAAGCGATTAATGGATTTCACCTGTATGCAAATTTTTCATGGATAAATTTTGCTATGACAGCATGCACTTTCATAAATTAGACTCATTATCATATATTTTGTCGTACTCTCATTAACTACGTCAATATATTTGAATGTTTCAAGCTCAGCACTAAATTTCCATTTAAGATATAATCCATGTGTTTAGTTGTTAAAGCGATAGTTAATAAGTTGCTTGAATGAAAAGGATACTGCCTTGGTACTTAGACCTCGGGTAATATATATCTTCACACTTTGGACAATATATATTCACGGTGCTAGATCGAGGGATGTCAGATTGTCCAACAGGAAGACATGGCTGACCACATCAATAAACTCGAGGGCATCTTCCAAAGTCATAGTTCTTAAACTTATCAAGCTGTGAAGGTTACCATTTTAAACAAGTTATTTTCTAATCAAACGGTGTATAGAGATAAATGGGAGAATAAAAATTAGGTCAAATTCTTACCATTGCAGCCATCCCTTTACTAGTTAAAATGTATCTTACATGGATCAGACCATATAACATCTCTGCTGCCGATTCAACCAACTCGTTTTGTTCCTCCGTAAACATATCACCTAAATTTCTCAGCAATGAATATAAGTCCCCTCCGTTCAAGTATTCCATCACAAGATATAGATTCTCCCGGGAGGTAAAGGAATAGAAAAAACGTACCTTATACAAGCATACCCAGTAAAAGAGAAGTCATTCAATCAATAGTGATATGGGGAAAAGAAATAATGAGCATCAAAGTAGCTCACCACATAAGGATTCCGAACAGAGATCAAGATATCACGTTCAGCCAAGATACTTTCAACAGCATTTTTGCGTATCATATCTGCCTTCTTAAGAACTTGCAAGAATCAATCATTAAAATTGCCACCAACAAGCTTGCCAAGTATTTACCAGGCAGACAGTATCATCACAAAACAGCAAACTTATTTCAAAGGTTGAAGTGTTATTAAACCAAGAAGTATATACCAGTACATGAAGTTATACTATCATTTATGCACTGTACAGTACTTATGTATGCTAAGCATGAGACCTCGTAGCACAAAGAATTTTTTGTATGTCTCTTTAAGAACTATGACTTTGGAAGATGCATCTAGGCCATCTCTCAAGCTCATCCCTCCTAAAGGTCCTACAAAAAGAGTTTATTTCTCTTTATGCTCTAAAATACCATAATTGAAACAAAAACAAACTTAAATATCATATTGGTGCATGATTACTTGATTCAAAACTGAAAGAGAGGCAATCAAACAGAACAGGATGAAGAGAAAACATGATGACAAGGCTTGCAAATTTGCCAAGTACAAACCATAGGGAGTCTCGGTCTTGATCTTCTTTCCTGAGGCCTGAACCTTGAAGGAAGCAGGAGATGGCCTCGCCAACAAAGGAAGGCGCCTCGCTGCCTGCGGCCTCTGTAGGAATGGAGATGGCTTCAGAGCCAAAGAAGACATCATGGAGGCCACCATTCTTTTCCTTCTTTCCTTTCCATTTCCCCCTTGCTCTCATCAACTGGATGGCGCTAACAATATTTAGAGATGAAGTGACTGCCCTGATGACATGTGGCGCTTGCTATGTGGCTGGATCCTGCTGTGATCTTAAAGACCACATATATCTTTTCAAACTAAGTCAGATGTATCTAGTATATGATATCACTAGGTTGAGGCATGAAACACTGGTGGAAATCCCTGAGACAAACGGTAGGAAGATGAGAATGAGATCACTATAAAATTTATTGTGCCCAAGCCTCAGGGTTTCACACTGCAGGGATAGTAATTTGTCAATGCAAGTGTTGTTATGCTGGTATGTACTCATCAGGTTTGTGCACTCAAGGAACTGGCCATGTGAAGTGATAGATATTAATTTGTTCGGGTGAAGCATACGCCATCAGTTAATAAAAAACCATACCCAGCAAAATCTCCCAATATCCCAATATCTCCCAATATCCGACTCCAACTGACCATGTGCACTCAAGGAACTGGCCATCAGTTAATTTGTCCCTTAATAGTTCCCTAAAATCTCCCAATATCCGACTCCAACTGACCATAATATGTTGCAAAATTATTGATATATTGTACCAAAAAGAAGTATGCAAACTCGTTGTGAGATGCCTTATAGCCAAATAATAAGCTCAGAAGCATGCCTAATAGCCAAATAATAAGTTCAGAAGCAGTTAACCCTGACAAAAATGATACACAGGTGTCTTTGAGAACAAGGATGTGATTCAATGTGTTTTCGGGTCTCAAAATTCACGAAGAGAACTGAAATAAGTTCTAATTGCATCAAAAAAATGTTTAATTTTGGCAGGAAACATTGCAATTCAATCTGTCTTATCGTAACACTGATGAGTGATTACTCTGTCAAATACCTCGACCAAACGTTGTTGATCATAAGGACTCCATTGTTGTCGATCAGAAGATTAGAACCATTGATATCTATATGCAAAACCCCGCGACTGTGACTATGCAAAGATTATTGACAATATTTTGAGAAAAATTCAGCAAACAAAAAACATATTCAAGCAACAGAATGCAAACAACAACAAACAAGAAAGTTGTGCATGTTTGTATAAGATAATAGGATATTTCTTTTATATGATATTGCATGAACAAACAGATGACCCTAACATTCGACATTTATACTCTTTTACATGTTTTGTTGGGAAATGAGTACTTTATCTGAACTTCATCAGTGTTTGTTCATGTTCACCTTTTGGTCACGTTTAAATATAATATTTTCACAACTAACATACTGAAGGAAATATTTCAAGTTCCCACTTATGATCCCATTTTGATCAGTAATAAGGTATGTAACTTAAAATGTGGGGTTAGCTACCAGAATCCTTTCCTCTCCATTGAGCTATATTAATTAAGGCCTTTCAATTGTGAAATGAATAAATATCAGATTGATGGTTAGGAGGAGGATTAGTAGGCAGATATAACTGATAGGTATATAGTACAATTTGAGACCAGAACAAACATATTTGGGTCCGAATAAGGAATTTTTGAAACTCCTTTTCCATTTAAATGAAGAAAGTTCAGAGGTTTTAGCGCAATGGTGGTGATGGCAATGTTCCTCAATGGTGGTGACGACAATGTTCTTTGCATTAAGGGATGCATACAAATATATGATTGCATAGTTACCTTGAATTTGCCCGGCCGCCTTGGGAAAATAACAAGCTTGGCCTAGTACTCCTTCAACCTCTGCACATTAGCCTGAAGCCCCTCCAGAGAACGATTCTTCCGCCGATGATCCACAGCAATACCAACAGTATGAGCCCATTTCTTGGGAATCCCAGTCATCTTCAATAAGCAATAGGTTCAAGCCAAAATATGTCAGACAAGTAGAAGTTATGATAAACTCTCATTCATACATGGATTATATTAAAAGTGACCAAAAGACATTCTAGTGCAAACAAACCAGAAGCACTAAAATTACTTTTCTTTATTTGTTAGGATTCACCAATTGGTATGTATGGCTAAGCAAGTCATTAGATGTTTGATACCTCCCACGTTCAGTTGAGTTGGTAATTAGGTGCATAAGCAAATAGAGAACATATGATGTCCTTATGTAAAAGTTGTTTGCAAGTATTATTACTTACATAGTTTGACAGGAAGAGTTAACAAGGTTATATAACCTCAGCAGCAACACCCATGCAAGCTTTTCTTGGATAAGTATTGAACATTCAATAAGCTTCTTAACTTAATTAGCCAATTTTCATGACAAGATCAAGCACTCAGTTAAAACAGTTTTTTAAAAAGATTAAGTAAGACCCAAAAAGAGGTGCAAATCCAAAAAAAATTGGTTAAACCTCAAGACACAACTTCACAGCATGATAATCTATGTAAACTAACAGAACAAAGATAAAACTTAGTGCAAAAAATCTTAAACATTGAATCTAAGTAATCTCAGAATCAAACCTTGAGCTCTTCAAGGGAAACCCCCCTGCCTGCCCTTGTTTTCATGTTGTATTTAAGAGTTTGGCAGTGCACCACAGGACGCAGAGGTCCTGTTATAGGTCTGGGAAAGACTTTCACACCTTTCTTCTGGCATGCTGGATTAATAATGTAAAAAAGAATTAGCATATCCTATTTAACTCACCCAAATTTCATACCTTAAAGGAAGAGGATATTGTTGAAAGAATTTAAGAATTTAAGAATGAATCACTTATAGTCAGGATCGAGTTCGTCTCCTTGTTTTCCGTGCAGGTTGATCAAACCATGTCTTCACATAATTTTGTCAATGCTTCTTAAAGTGCCCATTTTGGCACAACATTGTTATGCTTCACCATCTCTTACCTGAGCAATATGCTGGGCAAATAAAAACCATATGTTAGAACATTTGCCAAAATAAAAAACCTTGAACTCATACCCATTTGATATTAAGTGTGTATTATTTTTAGTCGATGTAGAAGCTTACAATCATGCCTATTAAAAAATTATGCAAATAAGGTTTTAGCGCAAACAAAAGTTTGCATATTAAATCTAAGAATTCATCATTTGACAACTACGATATATGCTGATTAAACTAGGAAATACCAGATCATAAGAATACTGAAATGTTAAAAGTCACTGAATTGCATCATTGATAACATGTTTAAAAGCATAGTCTAGTACCATTCCAAAAGGTACAACTTCCTCAGCATCTTAGTTCAATATTAATTAATTAACAAATGAGTGCATGAAGAGCTAGCTCAACAAATGATGCATTCATCAGAACTTATGATTTGTGGGAATATTGACTTCAAAAAAACCTACTGCAAGTTTGTCATTGGATATATTGGAACTTATGAAGCCCCAACCATATAACAATAGTAACCGCGGGTTTTTTTGTTTGTACAGGGATATGATATCATGTTATGATGAAATATAAGCCATATCATGCTGCCAGATTCCCTGGGAACATTTGTTCATCATATGTATTGTGTGAAATACACTGTTCACCAAACTCTGAACTTTCTACGAGGTTTTCTGTCATATCTTTGTTTGTTCCATTACGTTATGGATGGATTTGAGCAAATATTTGTTTTTAATGGCGAGGAAAATGGTTTTTTATCCGGTTTTATTCTTTTGATGTCCTCCTAAAAGGAAACTCAACACCATAACAAAAGAACTGCGCCCAGGGATGTAAACGGTTCAGATTCAGATTGGATATAGGGTTATTATATCTGTGTTCAGAATCATTTGTCAAATACAGATTCAGATATGGATAAATTAGGAAAGAAACTTTATATCTATATTCGTAAACAACGAATATAGATATGTATCAGATATTGATAGTTTGAACAAATTTGGTATAATGACAGGCGAAGATGTCACGATAAAAGGTATCAATAATATAGCAATAATTTGGGGTTTATAGAGTGCCACCGATACAATTTGTTTTCCCCCCATCCAACAATATTTCTTAATGTGGTGATTTTACGGAAGGAAAATAGTAATTTTTAAGCGGGGTTTACGTGTCTTAATTTTGAGAATTTAGAATTTTAAAATCCCTATTGAAGATTGAAGATTTCTATTTTGACCAAGGCAAGGTCTTAATTCAAACTACCACAAGACACAACACAAAATTCACAATTTCAAAAATCCCAATTCTTAGATTCCATAGGACCATCACCAAAGCAAACCATAAGATATTGCTAGAGACCATATTCATCAAGCTGGCTAAGAATCAGAGCAAGCTTTCTAGGCTTTCCTTGATGCAATATCACTCAGCATTTCATGATTACCTCAATTCATCCATACAAATCTTGATGAACTCTTGTTACCGATTTTATAACATCAGACCACCCATTTAGCCGCAAGTATAACACATTCTGATTCTTACCAGAGCTTACCAGCTCGATGAAGCCTGAAAGAAGAGAACTGATACAAAGACATCGCCTGAAAATTATAATTCTTAATCAACGTCGATGATACAAGAAACAAACCCTAACCTTTTTCTCAGAGCGGCGGATGATTCTTGAGTGGCGGCAATGTCAACGAAGAATCAAACCCCTTAATCGCGAAGAGAGACGAAGCTCGTACGACTCTCAGGTACGCTCGGATCGAACTTGGGGATGGCCCCGTCGCCGATCGGGCTTAGGAGAAACTCCGATCACCGCACCTCCCTGGCCATTCGGACGGAGCTGCTTCCTCAGATGAAGCTTCGATCAAGGTCAGATGACACCTTGCTAGCCGTTGTTGGGTCGGGAAGCTCGAATGTAGACGGATCTGGGGCACCGATAGGTCGATAGACTAGCTTAATCATCGTCGGATCTTAAGTGCAGCGGGCTCGGCGGTCTCGAACGTCGACGGATCTGGGGTCACCATGAGTGAATGGCCAGAGGAAGGTCAGATGGTCGACATGTTGACGAGCCTGTGCCTTGCCAAAGTTGTCGTATCGATGTTGTCCACCCCCACTCAGCTTTGATCGGAGGACGATGGGATCGATCTCCATGCCAATGTTGGCTCGATGGGTCATCACTGAGGTCAACTTGGTCGGAGGCTATCGATCGATCCCATCATCGTGGTTGGGAATCAGAACAGGAGAAGCGGAGAAGTTAGGTCTGGGGATGGGGGTGAACGAAAACGGGGGGGGATTTGGGAAGCCCGCCTTTGCGAAATTTTTTGGCCTCTTTCATCTATAACAGCGCGTGTAAAAATACAAATGATGTCTATTGTCAAACATATAACAGCGCTTGCAAAAAGAAGCGCTATCTATTATCTGACCTTTAACAGCGCTTGCAAAAAGAAACGCTGTCTATTATGCTTGCCTCTAATAAACAGCGCTTGCAGAAAGAAGCGCTGTCTATTCTCCGACCTTTAACAGCGCTTGCAGAAAGAAGCGATGTCTATTCTCCGACCTTTAACAGCGCTTGCAAAAAGAAGCGCTGTCTATTATATGTGTCTCTAATTAACAGCGCTTATAATTGGCAAGCGCTATTAAAGGTGTGCTATTAAAAGTCCTTTTTGTAGTAGTGGTTCCAGGGGGATGACGCACTCACCACCGCAGGCAAGTGTACCACTTACGTTTTTGGCCATGTTTTGGGCCTTAGTCTTGCTAGAACTGTTATTTTTGGAACCATGAGAACCGGACGTGAAATGATAGTGTCTGGGACGCCCTTGATGGCTAAGACTTGACAACGAAGTCTGAGTCAAACAACAACAATTTTGACATCATAGGATTGACATGCGTGTGTGTGAGTTATGGACACCCTAGTACAACCCCTCCTGTTTTGTCGTGTCATGTCCCTGTCGTTTTTCCATGTCCCGTCCCGTCTTGCACAGCCCGCTGGGCAATAGGGCACTCGCCAAGCCAGAGCGAGTGATCCCTTGTACTGATTCACAGCCCGATGGGCAATAGGGCACCTGTCAAGCTGGAGCAGGTAATCCCTTATACTGATACATAGCTCAGAGAGCAATAGGGCACTTGTCAAGCTAGAGCACGTGATCCCTTGTCCTATCACGATTCTTGGGGTTTTGGGGTAGGGTTGAGCGTGCACGCGACAAGAGGGTCTGATCCCCCTCGAACCGTAAAGGCGTGAACCCTTCGTGTTACTCTTGTTTTGTCTTGGCAAGTCTGGCTTCTCCATGTCCCATTTTGTCTTGACACCTGTAGGCTAGTTCCGTAGTCGGTAGTACTCGCTATGATTACCACTTGTCGTGTTTACTTTCCTGCTGTGTGTACTTTCGTTTGTTCGTCTGCTATAACCTCAGCATGTTAATCAACCAGTAAAATGTTGTTAAATAATTGGTGCACTTGCAGTTTGGTCTAACCCCTTCTTGTAGACCTTACCTGATGTACAGTTCCTTCTTTTGGTGTTGTACGTCAGGGATCGAGCCAGAGTACATCGAGGAGACTGACTTGCCAGTTGACGTAGAGCCAGAGAGTGTTGATCCTGAGTACGATCCTGAGGAGGACCAGAGCTAGAGACTTCTCATTGCAGTTTCCAGAGATATCCATTTCGTTTAGTTGGGTGCGTAGCACCTTTTGTTTCCCTGTTTAGGTCGGGTGCTTGCACCGTTAGATTTTCCTTTCTGCAGTTGTAGCCCTTCGGGCGTTGAGACTCTGTAATTTTTGATATGTTGAAATAAAATGATTTGTCTATTCTTTTGGTACTCTTATTGTTCTGTACTAACATGCAGGGACCTGTACCTTCGTCTTGGTATCACACAGACGCTTATTGGGTCAGGGCTCCTTAGCTCTGGCCTAAGCGGGCCTAGTCACGCTTCGCCTCCGCTGTTTTTGGGAAGCAGGGCGTGACATGGAGCTTGCCACACAACTGAGAGAATTTCTCAAAAGCAAGCAAGGTAAATCTTCTTCAAAGTTTGCCTCCAAGTCTAACAACTCTATTTGTTTCAATTGTAAAGGAAAAGGTCATATTTCTACCCAATGCCCTTCCAAGCCCGACAAAGAAAATTTCAAAGGGAAAGGGAAGAAGCATTGGAAAGGCAAGTCCAAATTCAAGAATCAAAAGAAGGGACTTGTCGGCACTTTTGATGACTCCGATGAGGACACTTCAAGTGATGAAGAAGATGATGATAAGGAGCGAGCTCATATGTGCTTCGCGGATTTTGATCATTCTTCATCAATCTCTTCGAGTTCAACCGATGAGGAGGTGGAGGTGTGGCTCAACCCCAAAGAGGAAATGTGCTTCATGACAAAGGGGAAAGAGTCTTCGTCAAGCTCTAGCGAGGAGGAAAGTGATGAGGAAGTTGAGGAGGAGAAGCTATCCTAGGAGGAGCTCGAATACCGCTTCAACGTGGTCTCCAATGGGGCAAGTAAGTGCATCGACTCATATGCTAAATTGAAATCTAAATTTAAAAATGCTATGAGTAGGTTGCATGCCTTAGAATCTACTAGTGTAAATGACAATGATGCTTTGCATGTTTGTGACACTAGTGAGAGAGACACACTTCTCTCTCAAGTTAAGGAATTGATTTTAACTAATGAGAATCTTGTTGCTTAAAACCTTAGCTTAAAACACTCATTCAACAACTTACGTTGAAATGCGAAGAGGAATCCCAGAAGCTCAAAAGTTTTGTTTACTCTAGGGATTCACTCCACGGTTTGCTTGAAAAACAACATCCGGCAAACCATAGAGGAGGTTTGGGATACACTCCAAAGGTGGTTACCAAACCCACCTCTAATTCTTCTTTTGGTGCAAATTTAAGAAATATTGCCAAAGCACCTAAGAAGAATCACTATGCTTTCTTGTACAACAATAACATCAACAAGAAGCATGTAGATCACGAGGTAATGAGGAAGAATGAAAAATCTTCATTTTTTGCTAAGAAGTAAATCCTCATTCTTTGCATGCCAAGAAATTCGTTTCTACACTTAAGCATGCCACATCCCCCCTCTTGCAAAGGCAAAACCCTTGCCTAGGAAATCCTTGAGATTTTGAATTCCCACTAAGGTTAGTGTGTAAGAGAGGGATAGCTACATCAACTCTCTAGTTAGGGATGTGATCACCTCATGTGATTACATTAGGAAATCAAACTCCTCTTGGGTTTGGTTGCCTAATGTTTAGGTTCCTCACACATATGCATATTGCATGGGTAGTGTTCTTGAATGTTTATTTTTAGCATACCCAATGTTTGTGTGTGTTTCATGATTTTGAAAATATTTTCCAATTTATTTCTTTTCATGAAAATGGGGACCTTGGGGTTTGTTGACATGCATGCATTTTTGATCCATGTGTATGTCAATGGGGGAGTTAATATGTTATATGTTTAAAGTATTTTAAGACATATTTTAACCCTCATTTCGAAGGTTATTTGAGATCTTTATTCACATTTGGTTGTTTTTGATCTCAAACCAAACCTCTTGTTTATTGCCAACATGTTTCATGTTATATTTGTTTTTGGCAATATTCTTTGTGTATCTTTGAAGCTTGATTTTTCCATATCTTTGCTTTGATACATGTTTGGGCCCATGGCTCCATTAATTATAATGTGTATTAGATCCTAGAAGTCAAAAAGTTGACCATTTCTATGATCTATGGAGAGCATGTGATAGTGAATTGATACCGACTTAATTTTTAAATTTGGTATCATACATATCTGCATATTGTCACATCTTGGTTAAGATGACAACATGGGATATTTTTGATGTCAACCTTTTTGACGATGTCAAGGGGGAGAGATATATGCATTATGTAAATATATATGGGGAGATAAATTCATATGCATATAGGGAGAGATATATCTATGGGGAGAGATATATGGGATTAGATAAACCTTGCATGTTTGCATGATACTGTATTTTACAATTGGTTTACAATTGGTTTATGTAATCCATGCCTATTATATGTCACCTTGATTTCAGTTGCTATTATGAGTATTTACCTTTGTGTAGCTCATTGTTTATTTGGTGCATATAAGTAGGGGAGCTTATTAGCATTGTGCTTTAATACTTTGTATTTTACATAATGTGTGTCATCATCAAAAAGGGGGAGATTGTTGAGTATTGGTGTTTCATACCAATCTTATTTTGATGATGATCACAACAATGTGTTGTTGCTAATGACTCTCATGTTTTAGTCTCTCAGTTTTATCTCAAGAATATCTTTCTTGGAGACTAATCACTTGGTGCAAGGATGGACATCAAGTGGAGAAGATCCAAAGCTTGGACTCAAGGAGTGCCAAAGCTTGGAGATGATGGAGAGCAATCAAGGCATCAAGGTTGAAGACTTAGACTCTAAGGAAAGCATTGTAATCCATATAATTTACTTTATTTCTTTCTCTCTCTTTTGAGTCTAGGGTTAATGTAATGCCTTGTTAGATGGTTTACTCATTCATGTATTTACATATAACCATCTTAGTGAGCCTTAGGATTATCATAGAATCCAACCCAATAGGTTCACTCTGTCTAAAGACTCATTTGGAGTCTCTGGCTTTTCAGTCAGTCGCCTGCTGAAGGAAACACAGTCGACTGGGTGATTTCCAGTCGCCTGTAGATCCTTCTACAGTCGCCTGACATGCACAGCTCAAGTCAACATTTCAATTGACTTAAACTTGAGCTTTACACACAGTCGTCTGTCGATCAGTTCACAGCCGCATGTATTATTACAGTCGCCTGGAGATTGGTCATCAGTCGTCTGTATAGCGTAAGTGCATTCTCTACATCTCTCTGTTGGTTCTCCATCTTATACAGCAGATGATTGATTAAGGTTTTATAGTCACCTGGCTAATAGATAATCGACTGTATTATTGACATCATTCGCCTGCGCATTTAAATAGAGAAAGAGTGCAGCTCTCTATTTTATTCCATCCTCTGCAGCAGTCACCTGCTGAAGGATTAACAGGCGCCTGTCCTGTTTGTCAGTCGACTGTATTGTCTTCTTCAGTCGACTGTCCTGGCTCAGAATATAGCCGTTGGATATTTTCTAGCCATTGATAAGTCGACTGTCTTTTGATCATCAGTCGACTGTTCCTGTCGTTTTCGCCCAGTTTCTAGCCATTGCAGAATTGATTCTATGGTTGTTTTCTTGGGTTTTGGGGTTTGATATAGGGTTCCTATATATTTGAGTGTGCTGCCATCTCTTATACTTCTTGATGCTATTCAATATCTCAAGAGATCAATAGGTAACTCACAAACTCTCTCAATTCCCTCTTGTGAGCTCTCATTCCTCTTCATGCGTTGAAGTCCAGCTCAAGGGAATTCATCCAAGTGCTTTCAAGCAAATCTTAACACTTGGAGATCCTCTTCCATGCCTTGCATTCATTTATGAGTAAGTTCATCTCAAGGCATATGTAAGAGTATTTGTTTTACTTTGTTATTTCATTGAAACCCTAGTTTTTTGTGTGAGAGCTAGTTACTCTCTGTGTGAGAGTATAACCTTCTGTGTCAGGGTTGGTTCAAATCTCTCTGTGTGAGAGCTTAAGTCTTTCGGTGTGAAAGCAAGGATTTCTCTGTGTGGGAATCCAAATCCTCTGTGTGAGGTATCTCTGTGTTAGATTGTATTCACTTTCTCTGTGTGAGAATTATAGTGGATATTGGTGTGGCTGAACGTACTCAAGTTTGGGGAACCAGGGTAAAATCTTATGTTTGCGTTTGGATTGATTGTGTTGATTAATTCCTCTTGCACTTATTATTCCGCATTTGCAAGTTTAATTTTAATTACACAATTTATTGTCATTACTCTATTCACCCCCCTCTAGAGTGTTTGTTGTTAGTATTGCAAGGGTAAGGCGATCCTTACAATCCTGAGGAGGCCCACTCGGCCGAGCATGAATACTCGGCCGAGCATGAATGCTCACTCGGCCGAGTGAAGAAGTCCACTCGGCCGAGCCACCCCCCGAAGACAGACCCTGAAACCCCCGAAGTTACTGTTTTTCTACATGGTTTGTCACTCAGTCGAGTGACAAGGGTCACTCGGCCGAGTGACCCTCTCCACCTACTGTTAGCGTTGCGATTTCTGGGCTGCGCAGGGGCAGCTTGGTCACGATTTTCTGGACGATTTTAGAGGGTATTTAAACCCAGTTTTTGCCCTAGTTTAGGAAATACTTGAATATTAATTTTTAGACTTTCTTTTAGGATTTTGACGGCAACTCTTTTGTGGATTCTCAGCTGGAGATCATTGGCATCAACATTGGTTTGTCTATTCTTGTTAAAAACTCAATTTTTATGCATTATTTCTCTTTTGCAATGAATTGTGCCACGATTATTGTTATTATTTCTGAGATTTGCATGATGTCTAGTGAGTAGTGCCGTTGTTCTAGGGCATGTGGATAAACCCTATGGACCCTATTTCTGAATTATGATGAATTTGTAGATTTGTTGCTAGAATTGATTAGGGTTAGGTTGTGATTGATTGATTACGGGTAGCTAAGAATTCATATCGATTGGCATTTGCAAGAGATTAGATCCCAATTGATAGGAATGCCTAGATATTCGATTTAGATTGACAAATGGATTTCTCTAGACTTGGTTTGCAAGAGATTGGACCAAAGCTAGGATTTTTAATTGTGAATCTATACCAATATTACAAAAAGAAAGTTTCCTTCTTTTTGTTTAAACACCTCACCTTATCGATGGGGATAGGAAGACTCCATGATTGAGACCGCTTGTCTATCGACATACTCAGAGTACAAAGTATGCTTCACGAAAGCTGGCTTTTTCTATAAAAAAAGTTTGCAAGAGATTGGACGAATAAGACCTATCATAACCTAGGTCGTAGCTCGAGTTTGCACGAGAGTGGGCTCGAGATACGATTGAACAATGATGTCGTTCTTCACGTTAGGGGCTTAGGCAAGGGTTTGCACGAGAGTGGGCCCTATCCTAGGTTTGCTATAGACCGGTAATAGCGCGAGAGCGTGAGCTTGGTTCTACATTAAGTTGCGACTAGTTCACATATATTCAAGCTTAGCAACAATGAAATTTATGAATCACAAGGATGAGAGAGGGTCAGTAGTGGGGATTTTCCATCCCTAGATGCTTTTTATTATATTGATATTTTATTGATACTCGAACGATTGTGACTATTACACCCAACTATTCTTGTTCTCTCGATAGCTAGGTGATTTGAGTGAGACACGGTCATTTGTCCTCCCTGAGTTCGATACCCACTCGCCGCTACACTGTGTGCTTGCGATAAAACTACAAGTCGTTTTTCGGGTACACATCCGGACGCGATCATTGATAGTGATGAAGATCGATGGCGTTACATAATCATGGTTCACGTCCTTGCGGTCCATCGGACACGGCCAGGGAAGTGACTAAGCCAGGATCAATTACCTCCAGTCTAGTTAGGGTGATCCAACAAACTTAGCCAAGCATATTTACCAGATCATGGTCCATTGAAGGAAGCTTATCATTTTTATGTGTGCCATCATCAACTGAAGGAAATGTGATGAAGTGGGTAGATAGTTCAACCTATGAAAAATCACTATAACTGCTAGCAAAAGAGGTTACTAGGAAGGGTATAACCAAGAATGGAACACGAGTTCCTAAGCAAGGGTTAAGAATTCAAAGGAAGTGATGCGGATCAAGGAAGACCTAATGAAGATTGTAATAAGGACGCTTCACCCGTATATCCAATACAGGTGAACACTCGAGACATCCCGTACTCTAGGTTATTTTGAGTATTTTATATTGTACATCCTGATCTTGCTATATTGTTCACGAGGTAGTTAGCGCAAACCAGCGTGGGCCACCAAACTTGTAACGACCCGCTCCCGGGGCCCGTTACTTATTTGATATTTGCGCAGGTCATGCATGTTACCAGCGAAACCAAAATAGCCACGATGCATAGATATACAAAATTATCCAAATAGTGTCCAATTATTACAATCCATACTGTACAAAATGTTCCAACCAATGTACGTGAAAGAAAGAAAGTACGCAACTGAAAATAGCTCTGGAAGCTGCGGTCTCATGGTCGAACTCTGTCGCTATTAGCTCAAGAGCATCTACCTCCATATATACTTCGTCTGCGGTGCCACGAAGATGGATCCATAGGTAAATCACAACAATTCTAAATATAGAAAAGAAGCAGTGCACAAGTATGACAAAAGTAACTACGTACAAGCAAACCAGAGCAAAGGTAAAGTACTGAGCAACAACTATACACAACTGGGTAGTTAAAGTAAACAGAAATAAAAGGAGAGAATGACTGTACTGTGGTGATGCGAGTGTAAAGTAGGCTAAGGAAGTGAAACATGCTACTGCAAAAAGTACGACAAGTGAAGTACTGGTGACTGCACAGGTGTAATAGGTGAAGTGCATGCAATGCGTAAAGTAAAAGTGACTGCAATTTGTAAAGTAAAAGTGACTGTGCAAAAGTAGCTACACTACGTGAATCAAGTCGGAGAGTACAATATGTGACCATTGAGTTCATCTCTTGCCTGGGCGCAACCCAGACGAATGCCAAAACACAGGCACGGTACATGTATTTTGCCGAAACTCAGGCAGCGGGACGGGATGCCGAAAACAGGCAGCAGGACGGGAAGATTGAACTCCAGTCACTCTCGCACTCTCTCAAACTATGAGTTATCCCAAAAACCCCGGTGATGTGTCAAGTGTTCTATGTACATGTCTCATACTGGATGTTCCGCAAAATATTTCACATGATATTCCATACGTTCTATCACACTATGCAAGTCAACCCAAGTCCACTGGTTGACTTTCTTATTGAAAACCAGAGAGTAGAAATTCTTTTCATAGCAGGCTAGCCAAGCGAAGTGAGGATAAAAACAAGTCCAACGTTCATGATTTTAATTCCATGCTTCGAGCATGTAATAGTGTGATTTAGCACACAATTTACCCAAGTTGATGGTTGTGTGCTACAACCACCAAAGTTGAAAGTTGGCAAAGTAATCTGTAGTTGATTACTTCCCTATTAGATTAGGTCTCTAGTTCGGTTCAAGTCAAGTAGCCGTTCAGAGGCTATAGTGGTGTCCTAAGTACATACGAGAACACTAACTAATTTTCTAATTCTAGAATTAGTCGTGACTTACATTATCGCGCTCATCGTGGCAAGACGAGGTTGGAGCTAGAAGAGCTGGTGCATGAGGATTTGTACCTGCAATCACAAAAATACTCCGTTATTGAATATACTCATTTTCTATCTAATAACTTGGTGGTTTCGATTTTTAAAACTAATTTAAACGATGTCGAAAAACGTTCTAAGTTTTTATATAGGCTAGATATGATGAAAATAATTTTACTGCCGGAGGAAATATTTTTCAGAAGCTTATATTAATTTTTTATAATTTTTAAAAGCTCAAAAATCCCTTTAAAACCCAATTTATTTAAATAACGTAATCCTTCCATAATTTATTTCGGGTGCAATACTGGTCGGAAATGTTCAAGTGAGCAGCTAAACGATAGCCTCGACGAGTTATTTAACATATATTTTTATCACGTATCAGTGTACGTGAAAATAACAAGATACAGATTATTAAGTGAAAACGACGTGTTTAAGTTTTTGGCTTAAAAATTTATTCTGAAAAAAATAAGAATCTGATTGAGATGAGATCAGCGCCATTGGATCCAGAATATTATTTTCGATTTTCTGAAGCTGGCCTCACATTTTTCTACCTTGTATATTATTTACTAGGAATTTAAAACCATTAAAACTCATTATATTATAATATACCGTATTTCATAATATATGAATACATATTCGTATTTTTTTTATAAAAATACGTTATATATAACTTACCCTCTCTCCTTTATCGATACGTGGATGGGGGGTTTGCCTTCGAGCGTCGCCGGTGTGGCAGCGGGCGAGGGTTGACGGCTGAGGGGCGGTGGCGGCGGACAGACGCAGCTTCGGGGGTGTGGTGGCAGGCGACGGCGTCGTCGCTGGAGGCTTTCAACGGCGACGAGCGCTGGGGGCTCCGTTGTTGCGTCACGACGACGAGGGATCTTCGTTGGTGTCGTCGGGGAGAGGTGCAGCGGGTGGCGACTTCAAGCGACAGCGAGGGCCTCAGGTGCTGGGCGGAGCTAGGTCGGATCTCCAAGGGTGCTCCGTGGGGCTCTCTGGCAATGGAGAAAGGAAGGTGGGGGTGGTGAGGACGGCGATGCACGACGGAGCTTCAGAGGCACTCGGGGAACGATAGCGACGTTAGCGGCTGGGCTCCTTCGTGGCGGGTGGCGGTGATGCCGCAGACGACGGAAGGCGGGGTCGACGACAAAGAGAGGCCGTCAAAAGTCTTCGAAGAGCGGAGGGGGCGGGCATTGTTCATCGGAGAAGCTCCTTTAGTCGTCCATCAGCGATGGGCTCGCAGCAGCGGCGAGTAGACGTGGCGAGGGACTTGGAGGAGCAGCGTCAAGGGTACGAAGTCGTTGGGATCCTTCGGGAGCAGACGGTGGATGAGCGGTGCCTCGTGGGTAGGGTACGAATGGATATGTGGGGGACGTCGGAGCTCCGGCAACGAGCGTCCTCGTGCTCACGGCGGTGAGCGTGGGTTGAGCACGCGGAGAGCATGAGAGAGAGAGAGAGAGAGAGAGAGAGAGAGAGAGAGAGAGAGAGAGAGAGAGAGAGAGAGAGTCTGAGCTGAGCCCGTGTGCGTGCGTTCAGGCTTGAACGTGAGAGAGGGGAGTTAAGTGCATGTGTTTGGTTTGGGCCTTAGGGAAGAGAGAGTGTGTAGGGGTTTGGGTTCTCTGGGGTGAGCTGAGAGCGTGGGTTGAGGGTAGCATGGGTTACGGCCTGGGTTTGTGTTTTAGGGAATAGGGTTTATATAGGGGATTAGTTTGATCATATTCTTAAATATTTAGTCAAGATTATTAAATAGGTTATGTAGAGTTAGATGACTAAGTGTGGAATTGGGGATGAACCACCGGGCAACAAGTTTCTCATAGGCTGCATACAGGTAGGTTAGGTGAAGGTAATTAATTAGGGTAGGTAATTAGAAATTAAGTAAAAAGGTTAAAACGTAATTAGTATATAATGTCAAAAATACAAAATTACGATTTTGCCCCTACTAGTAAACGTGTCCGAAAAATTACGAAAACTTACCCACGGGATCGTATCGTCTCGAGGATCACGAATACGAGATCCATTTCAGGATTTGAGCTATGGGGATACTAGTTTTAGGCCAAAACGTTTAGGAAGTGGGTTTGCGGGTTCTCTATTGATTTGACTTCAAACAATTACGAAATTAATATGGATAGCCCTAAATGATCATAGAATGATACCGTAGAAGTTTGAAAATGTTTTGAGGATGTTTGTATAGAAAATTAATTCATTAAGCCAAAACGGTAATAATTGAAAATGAATTTTTATCAGATTATTTAGAGGTATTTGATAAAACCCGAACTTACTAAAATACTCCGTAACTAGTCTTATACTTCAAAATATCTTTATAAGAAATTTTTGAAATCATAAAACTCCTGACGAATCATTACAAAATAGTTTTAAAAAAATGAAAATACGTGAATAGTTGCATTGAAAAATATAGACCGTTACAGCCAGGCACCCAAGCGCCAAGCGCTTGGGCCTGGCGCCCAGGGCGCACAGGCCCAGGCAGGCCAGGCGCCCAGGGCGCACAGGCCCAGGCAGGGCAGGTGCCCTGGCCCCAGGCACCCAGGTCTGGCCAGTCGCCCAGGTCTGGCCCGGTGCCCAGATCTGTTTGGGCTAACCCATGCCTAGTTTGGGCATGGGTAAGACCCTATTGTGCTGACTTGACAGTTTTGGGCATATCTCGTGCATTTGGCATTTGTTTTGGACGCCGTTTGAACTTGTGTTTAGACCGGAACATTGCCGTCTTACAAGTAAAATTTTCCTCCCATTTATCTCATTAAATATGGTCGTAAACAATTTACGACACATTTAACTCTGTTTACATCATATGCAATATGGTCCCTATCGAAGCTTAAAATCTCCCACTTGAACTCATGATCATTTATCCTGAATGCAGAGGCTAACTGTAAACTCTTTGCAGTTTTCTATCTCTTGTATCGAATGCTTACTCTCCCTAATTTCTACCTATTACAAGACGAAGATCGCACTTTGTGTGAGACCCTACAGCCTGACCCTACTACAGGTGGGGCTCGAAACCCCAGACGACAATGACCACGAGCAACAATTACCGTCCCTGTTTTAGTATCATACTTATGTGGTTAACTCATTAACATGAGTGCTGTCGGGGCCACCCTGACTGTGTCCGTGATGAATACCGAAGTTTCCTTCTCTTCGTCTAAACTATGTCGTTTAATTCAAGCCTAGGATACGGTCAAAACTGTCAACCCCGATAGCTCGAAGACGGTAGTCTCCATCGATCTTTAGTCAAATAATATTGGACATCTTCCAACATACTCCGGCCAGAGTTTTCACTAAAGACCGAACTAACACTATGACACTAACTCCCATTCACAAGGAGAGATGAATTCTATCTTGGTCATTACTCTCCTCACACGCTTCAAATGTCATCCAACCAAAGACCTTTCAACATGCATTGCCTCGAAGCTAGGTCAGGGATCTAAGTGACACCGTTCACATATAGGTTCCTACAATGACCTTAAGTCAAAAGACCAACTTGCCCATCATTACTAAGAGTTATCATTGACAGATTGGTCAATCATAACCATATGATAACTCTGTTAGGCCGTTCAGTGAACTCATTCTCCAATGAGCACCTGTGTCTCGTCTCCGACTTCGCCAAATCAAACGATCATGAGATCATCGTCAATGCTACACGGTGAAGACTAAGACACAATAGTCTATCCGATGTTTTGATATCCTTTTCTCGAAACATCTACGACCACGAACGTTTCTAGACTTATGCTACAGACAGTCAAGCACTTCTCAATGATCGAGATCCTGGTCTTTATACATGTTTGACCTTGCATTAAGTCTCAGGACTTTACCTAAGTTTCTAATGATATCTACATTATGATTTAACTTAGATAAATTCTTACCATACAGCTTACTGTAATTTTAAACAAGATGTTTATACAATTACACAGAGATAAATTGCCTCGAGGGCATACATATCCCACTTGCATTCAGGCCCATTTATCCTGGTATCTCATACCACATTTACACATAAGTCTTTCCAGATTTCACGTGTTAGAGCCTTCGTAAGTGGATCTGCTAAAATGTCTACTGTACAGACTTAGATGGTTTACTATGGTTATCTTTAGACCATACATTTGAATCTCTTCCAAACAATTCTCTTGGTCCCTCGAAATCCATAATATTTAATTTTCCTGGATCTCATCCAGCTCATCGTACCTTACGACAATAATTTAAAATAAGTTACTGATCATTTTAGACGGTTCATATACATTTCTGATAAAGTGTCAACCTCTTTGACTACTTTGTCAAAACATATGTCCAGCCTCTTGATGCCTTGTATGTATTTTATTCGCTCCAAGTGACCTTGAAAACTTTTTGGCCAATTCATACAAGTCCCTTCTTCTAAATCATATTTAGAAATCGAACTATAAATGAATGCTCCAGTTTTCATGGTCATTATAAGCATTTACATCGAGTTTGGTCTGAGTAGATCTGTACAAATCTGTTGCCGAGACAGTTTCATCATAATCAGTTTATAGGAGTTAGGATGAAAACTGTTCTCAGCCAACACAAGTTGTACTTCACTGTTTTCTTTCTGCACCTATATTCTAACTTGAAGATTTTCTTGCAGTCAATAAGAAACACTTTCTTTGGGCACATAAACTAAAGTCCATACTTTATTTTATGTGCACGGACCTTTTCTGATTGCATCAAGTTATTCATCTGTGTCCCTACTCCGACTTACATCCTGGAAGTTGTTTAGGCCATCATTGACTATGATGTCTAAATCGATTCTTCGTCTCACAAGACTCGAGTAAGCCTTTAACTTCCTAACGATTAATTTAATTTATATCTTATTGATAAGGTCCTCATAGAACCTTTATCAAAACCTAGGCATTACTATCTGGGACTTAACCCAGAGCGAGGATTATAACTCAGAGTCACTTGTCATGTAATGCACCATGTCTAACAAAGTGTGATTCATGTTCTTAAACACACCGATGTGTTAAGAGACTTGACCTGAGAGAAAATCACATTTTCTTTTAATTTATGCAAGATTTATACAGTTAAGTATTCGACTCTTCGATCTGATCGAAGTAGTTCAAATACTTCTGTCATTTTGTTCTCTCTTTTATCAGACTTGTGTTTCATCAAGAACACGTGTCGTAATAAAATGAGTATACTTTATCATGGCTTAGTTAGACTTGGGTCTGGGTACATCCGTATGTACCAGACTATGAGTTCATCAACTCATTCTCCCACTGTCTTACAGAAGGAGTTCGTCCATCATACCTTTGAGACAAGATTTACAAGTGTCAATAGACTTATTAATACGAGAGGTCAGACCCCTATTTATGTGACTTGTGAACCTTAGTCTCTTTGGTACGGCCTAGTCTATTTTGCCATATAAGTTTTGTTATTGTCTTGCATATTTATGTATTAACATTTAATACACTATCGTTATACAAATTACTCACATAAAACATTGCTTCAGAAGCAACGTGAACACATTCGTCATAAAATGTGTTTGATGTCCTACATGGTCCAAGAAACAACAATTGTTCCTTTTTCCACCACGTAGACAATCTCTTTCTTTTGTATAACGGTTATCCTGAAATCGTGAATATGTCACATTTTCAGTTCCTCCTACTTATGCCTTTACTAATGATAAATAAAACTATCTTTCTCGGTTGACTTTTCTTAGTGCCTTCTTCCTTTTTCTAAATCTCATTTAGATATTATACGACCCAACAAAATTATTAACTGTGTAAGCACCTAACATATCCAAATACTTGAGCTTCATAACCTTGAGTTGACTCAACAAGTTGCTTGACTCAAGATCTGATTTGGATACATGGTCTTGTACCGCTCATGCACTCATCTTCGAATCAAATAGTTTGATCGAAATTTCGAACCTTGCGGATCAAAACCGTTTTCCATACAACCTTTAGTTGACTCATCAAATTGTATGGAGAAACATGCTTTGAACATCAGTATGTTCAAGCTGCCCCTTATAGAGGCGAGCGACAGTTAGTGTGCATTTTTTGTTGGACCTGAGCTTAAGAAAATCATTGTCCTTAAGCATGTGCTTACGAAGGTCATTTTAATGTCAACGAGAACATAGTTTAGTCTATCAATTAGAATTTGAGTCGATATTCCATTAGTCAACTATTTTGACCAGTTAACTTATTCTCTTAGAATAATATGTTTTAGATTCCATCGGTAAACATATAACTACCCTAGGTTAGCATATGTTCAATATTAAATATAGATAGAATGGCTTTTATCTAACTATATCCTCCCACTATTTTTGTGATCATTTTAAGCCATAATAATGAACAATTTCATTAAATTAAATTAATGGGTAAGAGATCCAACCACCTTGAGTCTCACAACCTTGAGTGTGCTCAACAAATTGCTCGACTCTGCGATTGGTAGATGACTCAGCATCAATCATATCATATATGACTCACTTATTGGTTTTTACCCCTCTCCACTTATGATCATGAGTGTGCTCATCCAAATCACAATGACTAGTCTAGTAAGACCCTTGTTTTCGTGTCTAGCTTAACTTACGCAGGCGCTAGGTGTATTCATGACACGACAGTTTGGGTCAAGTCTAGACTATATCTTATGTATTGAGAAGTTTGTTTCCATAAAGTGTCTATGTCATAGCTTGAGTGTGCTCAACAACTATAACAAAGAACCTATAGTTGCTAACCTCTAAAACAAGGAGGGCTACGGCTAATCTTGAAAAAGATTTTTAACGTAATTGACTTAGATATAATCCAGGGTGTCATATAATTATGATTCGTTTCATTACGGTCCAGCGAACACGACCAGGGAATAGACTAAGCCAGGATCAATTATCCACAGTCTAGCTAGGGTGATCCAATAAACTTAGCCAATCACATTGACCGGATCATGGTCCATTCAATGAAACTTATTATTTTTATATGCGTGCCATAGACTAAAAGGCTTCATTAACAACTATTTAATCGTATAAACTAGTTGAATCCTAGAATTCAAAATTAATTAGGAGTTGTTAATAAATTTTATTAAGTCCTTATCAACTATAAGGAATGATTTTTATGGTGCTATCCTAATCGTGTATTAGGCATTTAAAACAATTTTAAAGCATATCAGAAGCAATCTAAAAATTATCTTATAATTATTAGATGGCTTTTAATGGCTAACCTAAAAAGGTTTTCTTGTGTTATCAAATAAGGGACAAGAATAACATAAGCATTAACACTAACAACTTAATTAAATCATATGAAATTAAGTGTCGACAATAATCAATAATTATTACATAATTATTTTATATTTCAAACAAACATAACATTCAACTTTAAAATTTATCACATAAATTTTCAACATAATTTTAGAACTTAAAATTTTATCTAATAAAATTAATGCTTCATGTTCAAATATTATTGCATAATATTATTACATGAACTTTATGTTTTAAGAATTATCAAATTAAAATTTTAAGCATAATTCAAACATACAAAACTTTATCTAATAAAATTTACAGCTTTCATGTTCAAAAGTTATCATATAATTTTATTGCATGAACACATGTTAAGAATTTTCAAATTAAAATTAGTATGCTAAAAAATTTATATCACATAAAATTTAAAGCATATGAAAAACTTGTTTGTTCCATTTTAAACATTTATCACAAAAGGTTAAACAAATTCTTTTATGTATTTAAAAGCATACATGTATTTATAAAAATTGCAGTCCTTAGATCAGATCCAGACCTAGGCTTTGATACAATTGATGGGTTTTGAGGGACCCTTAGGGCACATTTCTATGCCAGTCCTACATAAAACAGACGATAGAGGAAAAAAATAAAATCATGCAGCGGAAAAAAACCTGTTAAACAATTTAACATGCAAGCCCTAAGGATATCAAAACCCTGGTCAGGATCTCTACTATCTTGAGGTGGGTCTGACCACCCCAAGATAGATCTAAGCTGCTGCAATATTATAAATACTATGCTGAATTAAACTACATACCCGGAAACTTGCTAGCACCAGCAAGGTGTACGAACCGTGTCCCAAGCCTCTCCTCGTCCCGAGCTGAACCGCTTCCCGAACCACACTGCGTCCCGAGGCGAGCAACCCCCATATCACCGAGCAAACCACGTACCGAAAAAAGTTTCACTTGAGTGGAACCTCCGTCAATACTTTGGATCCGATCCGAGCCACTTTATGGCTATGCTAGAGCCATTAGAAGCAAGGCAGAAATATAGGGAGAAGAAAATATTTATTTTAAGATTAGATCTGAGCGTGTTCCAAACTTTTGGGAGCCGCTCAGATCTAGAGCTTGGGACAAGTTTAGAGGAAGGGGCAGGCCCATATTTATATAGGCGGATGACCCCTCCCCTTTACTCCAGTTCCGATGTGAAACTAAATATTTGGAGTTAAATAATTCAAGTTAGTTTGCCTTTCATAAAGGCCAAACTTCCATGAATTTTAACTCTCTCACCGTTGAGCTTCACATTTGATACAAGCAATCAAATCGAAGAGCGTTGAATGGTGAACGCGTAGGAAAAAACGGGGAGTCAATCCGAGTCCGTTTGACCCCTCAATTGATCGTCCAAAGATCAGCACAAAAGCCATTTTTCGCACAAAGCCAGCCGCTAATTTCAACTTAGGGTTCTGAACCCAGGTGTGGGCCCACCGTATGGGCCCCACTGTACAAAATAGGCGGGTTGGGTGCCTAGCAGCCAGCCTGGGCGTTGCCCATGCCTGGGCCAGGCGACTACGTGCCAGGCGCCAGGCCCAGGCAGGCTAGGCGCCCTGGTGCCAGGCAGCAAGGTCTGGCCAGGAACTCGTGTCTGGCCCGGTGCCCAGAACTATTTGGTCTGACCCATGCCTAGTTTGGGCATGGGCAAGACCCTTTTGTACTAACTTGACAGTTTTGGGCATATCTCGTGCATTTGGCGTCCGTTTTGGACGCTGTTCAAACTTGTGTTTAGACCAGGACATTGCCGTCTTATAGGTAAACTTTTCCTCCCATTTATCTCATTAAATATGGTTGTATCTGTTTGCATCATATGCAAAATAGTCCCTTTCTAAGCTTAAAATCTCCCACTTGCACTCAGGATCATTTATCCTGAATGCAGAGGCTAACTGTAAACTATTTGTAGTTTTCTATCTCTTGCTTCGAATGCTTATTCTACCTAATTTCTACCTATTACTAGACGAAGGTCGCACTCTGTGTGAGACCCTACAGCCTGACCCTACTACAGGTGGGGCTTGAAGCCCCAGACGACAGTGACCACGAGCAGCAGTTGTCATCCCTGTTTTAGTATCATACTTGTGTGGCTAATTCATTGACATGAGAGCTGTCGGGGCCACCCTGAATTTGTCCGTGATGAATACCGAAGTTTTCTTCTCTTCGTGTAAACTATGTCGTTTAATTCAAACCTAGGATATGGTCAAAACTATCAACCCCAAAAGCTCGAAGACGGTAGTCTCCATCGATCTTTATTCAAATAATGTTGGACATCTTCCAACATACTCTGGCCAAAGTTTTCACTAAAGACCAAACTAACACTACGACACTAACTCCCATTGACCAGGAGAGACAAATTCTATCTTGGTCATTACTCTCCTCGCAGGCTTCAAATGTCACCCAACCAAAGACCTTTCGACATGCCTTGCCTCGAAGCTAGGTCAGGGATCTAAGTGACGCCGTTCACGTACAGGTTCGTACAATGACCTTAAGTCAAAAGACCAACTTGCATATCATCACTAAGAATTATCATTGACAGATTGGCCAATCATAACTATATGATAACTCTTGTTTGGTGATTCAGTGAACTCATTCTCCAATGAGCACTGTGTCTCGTCTCTGACTTAGCAAAATCGAACGATCATGAGATCATCGTCACTGCTGCATGGTGAAGACTAAGACACAATGGTCTATCCGATGTTTCAATATCCTTTTCTCGAAACATCTATGACCACGAACATTTCTAGACTTATGCTACAGACGGTTAAGCACTTCTCAACGATCGAGATCTTCATATTGATACATGTTTGACCTTGCATTAAGTCTCAGGACTTTACCTAAGTTTCTAATGATAACTACATTATGATTTAACTTAGATAAATTCTTACCATACAGCTTACTGTAATTTTGAACCAGATGTTTGTACAATTACATAGAGATAAATTGCCTCGAGGGCATACATCTCCCAACACCTCTTGCGTCACCAACCATGAATCGAGTGAACCACTCCCTCGCCCTCGTACAGAATGGCCTACTTCTAACACGGTTCACCGGCTTAACCCTGACCATCTTAAGAAAGGATCTAACCCGTCGAAAGGGTCCAACTAGGCATTATGACCACACAGCTTGATCAAATGACAAACAAAGAGATACAACGACAAACAAAGTTATGCAAGCCAACTCTCCTAGCACTTTTACTACAAATTTGTTTTCGTTTACATCTCAATTACCCCCATATACATTTGAAAATTAAAGCAGGGTGTAAGAAGAGTGTCAAGATTCTACAATGGCTGGATATGCCCTTGATCTCCACCAAGCACGGTCACGGGCCCTTGATCTCGCGAAGCACCAGCTCATGCATCGTCACCCGTTGTGGTGACAACTTCATCGATGGGAACGGACTCCTCCGTGCCCTGACTCAGATCATCGTCATCGTGATCCGAAAACAGCACAGTGATCCAGTGGATCTCAACGGAGAGGTTAGGGAATCGGTCCTTTACCTCCGATCGACATCGTTTATAACCTTGCGTGTATAACTCGTCAAAATCGGGAAACAAATCCTTGAATTCCTGGACTACCCTCTCTGATATGGCATCAGCATTGGCTCTCTCCTCCAACAGAGCCTTCTCCCTTGCTCTAGTAAAGCAGCTTGTTCCGCCTCCCTCTTGGGAGACTTGCGTAACTCACGATCAAGTCGCTGAAGGTGATCCAATCTCAATTTGCACAGGAGCCCAATCCTAGACAGCCCGACCTAAGACTTCTCCACGGCCAACTTAACGGCCCCCAGGGTGACGTCATGATTAGCCACCACCAGCGTTCATCACCGCAACGTAGCGGTGGCCTCGAGAGCCTGCAAACTAAGCCCGATAGTTAACATACATGCTCGCATCACCTACAATGGAAACTGGTGCAATAGTTACCTGGACATTAGCATGGACGAGCATCGATGCAAGCCTATCGTAATCGACCCTCTCCATGACAGCTCTATCCCTTGGAAGGGTCGCATTTTCAGCAATCTGGGAGGTGGTCCTCCACTCCAGAAGAGCAGCATCCTCTCGCCTCATCGAAAACTCCATTTGAATGAGTTCCTCCGTGGAGCAATCGAATGGAGTCTGAGGAGATCGACTCTCTAGCAAAATTGCTTTGAATTCATCAGGGATTTCTTCAGACAATGGCACTGGAGGGAACGGGCCTCCCCAAGGCCAGGAATCCTCGTGCATAAGAAACTCTGGAGGGACCCGGGTCTCCCCCGAGTCTCCCTCTAGAGGAGTTCCCCGTTCCTGCTGAGAGATCTGCTCTGCATCTTCAGTCGACCCAGATGGATCCGAGTCACTAAGGAGAATCTGTCGCCTCCTTTTATTTCCCTCAATGGCACCCACCTCAAATTCGGAGGTGGGCTTCTCCATTTTCTTCTGCTGGAGACGGGCCACCTGAGTAGCCCTCTCAGCAACAACAGGTCGATCCTCCGATGATTGAGCTGTTCTTTCTCCAATGGATGGCACCCGAGGAGATAACATGCTCTCTTCATCCTCTCTAATAGAAGCCTCAACTCCCTCCCTCAGCACAGGGTCCACCTGGTACTCCAGACCGACCATGCCTGCAGAATAAACAAACATGTTAAGTTAGAGAACGAAGGTCGAACAGTTGATAGGCACGATCGAATCGACCTTTTGTCCACACAGTCTGGCGCAATACTAAGTTGGACCATAGCCACTTTGGCTTCCTCACATTCTCTGGCAGACTCGTCAATGCGTCAGTGAATTCCTTCACCTCTCTAGTCAAAGGCTTGTCAGCATGGCCTAAGTCAGGAACACCCCAGCCGGTGTAGAAACTCGCCTCTCCTTGAAAGACCACAAACACGAACTCCTCTTTCTATTTAGAATTAGAGGAAGGGAGATCGTCAAACAGCTTCCTGCCTCAACGGGCAGTTATCATATACAAGCCCGGGGTCTTGAGAGGAGGGATCGTGAAGAAGTAATTGAACAATCTTAGCGACAGTTCAACTCATTTCATTACGCACAGAGTAATAAAGCCCATCAGTGCACCTATGGCGTTCGGCATCATCTGGCAGAGAGAAATGTTCAGGGTGCACAGGAAGTAGCGCATGAAGGGGTGCATGGGGAATCGAATGAGCAATAATGTATATCAGTGCACCTATGGCGTTCGACATCAGCTGGCAGAGAAACGTTCGGGGTGCACAAGAAGTAGCGCATGAAGGGGTGCATGGGAAATTGAAGCCCTCGTTGGAAGGCTTTGATGTAAACCCCAATCTTTCGGTTGCCAGGACGATGGACCCTCTCGTCCCTCCCTGGCACTCGGATCTGATAGTCGAGGCAGATGTAATTTCTATGAAACTCGGGAATCTGATCAGCTCCAACTTTGGACCTCAGATTGACGATAAGGCCAGGCTCCATAGCCCCCTCTTTGTTCTTCTGATGACGGTAACCAAGCTTCTCTCAGAAGCATCAACGGAAGACGAAGCCATTTTCTTTCAAAGGGGTAAATCTGAATCAAGGAAGATGAAGATTGTATCTTCGAATTTTTTCACTGGAACTGTCTTATATCAACAAGGCAACGGCCACATGATAAGACATGTGTCAAAGATCTGATGCTGGAGGCATATTGGGTTTCGAACCGGTAGATCATCTGAATCGGCGAGGCGGAAGTTTTGTCTCCTAGAACTTGAGTGTTAATTCCTCGACTACCGTGCCCTATTAATGTGATGTAATGTCGCTTGACCATAACTAGCAGACTCTCTGAGGTCGTGCAATGGGGGCCATTGTTGAATCATTGGATCGGCACTCGAGATGACTCGACCGACGAGTGACTAAGGCACACAGAGTCCACGAGAGAAGCCCGACATCGACTCGGTCAAAGCCCACCAGTCAGTCGCCTGTTACACGTCCACCACTCGATCGTGGGATTGGAGAAGGGCTCATAAATAGCATGAACGTGGGCAACGTTTATTCCTAATAAAGAAGAAGATCATGGCACTATAATGGGTTACGGTTATCTTCCTAACGCCACTTAAAGGACCCAGAAGGCCTATAAATACCAAAAGGGTACCAATTCCCAAGGTACGAGACCTAAAATATAAAATTTACTCTTTCAACATATATTTCTTACACTAAAGAGCTTGCAACATCAGATCTGAGACGAACCTCCATGGGTCGATCTCAGCTACCCAAGCTCCCTCTCTTCCTTAAGTTCACATTCTAACTTAAGCATCGGATGGGATTTGGGTCGGGACCCAGATCCGACCCCCTTGACGTTTCCTTGTGGTGTAGATCGTCGAGTCTCAATCTCTTGTGAGGGTCGCTCCAGAGCTTCCTAGCCTCGATCTATCGACGTATAAGCTGCTCGAGGGTCGATCAAGGACCGCAAGACAATCAATATCCATCATCCGACCCTGGTTCTTCCAACCTAGGGTCCCACTCAACTCGCTGATGAGGCTCCGACTCAGCCCGAAGGGTCCACGTTAGCAAGACAATTGTTTCAGTCATTTTTGGCTTTAACACTAAACTACCGATCATACCTCGATATAGCCAAATGTCTACATCTTTTCCATTCTCATCCTTGTGTAGATGGATTGTCGTACTCATGAGAGTCCGCTTACTTAAAGACAACTCCATCCCGAATCGCTTAATACGTCCCCAATGTACTTTGTTTGATGTATGAAAGTCACATCCTTTATTTGTTGAATTTGTACTCCAAGAAAGTAGTTGAGCTCACCTATATGGCTCACCTTGAATTCATCCTTCATAGACTTAGAAAATTCGTGGCAAAGATTAAAGTTAGTATAACCAAATATTATATCATCTACATAAACTTGAATTAAAAGGATGTCATTTTCATAATCGTTAATGAAAAGAGTTGAATCAACTTCACCCATTTTAAAACCTAAATCCAAAAGGAAGGTTTTGAGTCGATCATACCAAGCTCTAGGAGCTTGTCTCAACCCATATAACTCTTTATTAAGTTTGAAAACAAGGTTCAGAAATTTTTCATGTATGAAATCGGGTGGTTGAGAAACATAAACTTCTTCATTAATGATACCATTTAAAAATGCACTTTTAACATCCATTTGAAATAATTTAAAAAATTTATGCGTTGCAAAAGATAAAAGCAACCTAATAGCTTCTAATCTAGCTACGTGGGCAAAAGATCTTCGAAATCAATACCTTCCTCTTGCAGGTAGCCTTTAGCTACTAACCTTGCTTTGTTCCTTGTGATGACCTCGTTCTCATCAGTCTTGTCTTAAAAATCGATTTGGTCCCAATGACTTGGTGACCATTTGGAAGAGGAACGAGCTCCCAAACTTCATTTCTTTCAAATTGCATGAGCTCCTCTTCCATTGCAACTATCCACAAGCTATCTTAATAAGCTTCTTGAATGTTATTTGGCTCAATGGTAGAGACAAATGCACAATGAGAGAATTCATCAATCCTTGACCCTGTTCAGACACCCACACCAATGTCTCCAATTCATTGGTCTGGGGGTGATTATAAACGGTCGGATAAGCTTTTGGAATACCTGGATCACTGGGAACATACTCATCATTTTCATTCGCATTGTAAGTCTCAATAATAGAATCATTAATTTTAACATTACTAATGGAATCACATAAAACATCTACAATATCATCGACAACATGAGAAATATCAAAATCTTCATAAAATGAAACGTGTAGTGATTCCTCGATCGCTGAAGAGGTTTTGTTGCATATCCGGTAGGCTTTGCTATGTGTGGAATATCCAACAAAAATTCCTTCATCGGATCTTGGCTCAAATTTATCTAATTTACCATAGGTGTTCTTTATAAACCTTTTTGAACCAAAAACACGAAAATATTTGCGGCTTTTTATCATAAAATAATTCAAAATAAGTTTGGTTTATTCAGGGCCTCACTAGGATCGTATTTAGCACATAACATATTGTGTGCACCACCTCCGCCAAAAATTATAGTCCAAGATGACTATCATGGAGCATCGTTTGAGCACACTCAATTAGGGTACTATTCTTTCTCTCAACAACACCATTTTTGAGGTGGAACGTGAGGAAAAGAAAAGTTGTGAGTAATCCTGTTGTCATTACAAAACTTAGTGAAAAACTCATTCTCGAATTCTCCTCCATGATCACTATGTATACTAATAATGGTGTTTCCTAAGCAATTTTGAATTATCTTAGCAAATATAGTAAACTCTTCAAAAATTTCATTTTTATTGGTTAAAAATGAAACCTAAGTAAATCTAGAGACGTAAGCTACGATGACTAATCCATAATGAACATTACCTAAAGATGTGGTTCTAGCTGGCCCAAATAAATCTAAATGAAGTAATTCTAGGGGCCTCTTAGAAGTAATGTCATCTTATGTTTAAAAGACGATTTACTTAGTTTATCTCTTTGGCATGAATCACAAAAGTTTTTCTTACTAAAAGCAATCTTCAGAAAACCTTTAACAAGATCATGCTTAGCTAACGTATATAAGTGCTTAAAATGAACATGATCAAAACGACAATGACATAATAGTTGTTCATTTGTATTAGCAACTAAGAAATATTCTATGGTTTTAGGAAAGCTCAAATAATAAATATTTTTACGCCTAATACCAGTAAATAAAACATGCGAATCAATATCAACAATATTACAAATGCCCTCTCCAAAGTTAACCTTGTAACCCTTGTCACAGAGTTGACTAATGGAGTAAGATTATGACATAAACCACTAACTAAATAAACATTAGTAATAAGTGTTTTGGAAAGATTACCGACTTTGCCTACTCGAATGATGGTTCCTTTTGATCGCCTCCAAAAGTTACCGTTGCACCATCCTTGATGCGAACCACTTCAGAGAGCAATGTGGGATCTTCCGTCATGTGTTTGGAGCATCCGCTATCGAGCATCCATCCTTTTCTTTTAGATCCAATATGTCTATTATTGCTCTCTTTCTTGTTCTTGAGTACCAACAATAGTATACCATAAGATCATGGTACCCAAGCTTTGTTGGGTCCAAGGGGACTAGCCCTTTGGAAACCAAGTCCAAGTGGACTTTGGCTTCCCAACATAATTACCACTATTATTCACATCGCTAAAATAAGAATTAACATTAGCATTCCTATCATTTGTACTAGTATTCTTAGGACCCCAAATTGTGTATGTTTTGGGTGTCCTTTTCCTAGTTGCATGCATATTTGGTTGAGATCTTTGTGGTACATGCTTCCTAGGAGCATGAGGTCTAGCATATAAAGATGGAGGTGGATAAGAATGAGACATATATTGGTTATATGCAAATTGAGGAGCATGCATATTATATGAAGCATATAGAGCATGCAAGTGATGTGGTGGATGTGCATGACCATACATTGGAGGATTATATGTATAAACATATGAATGTGTAGGAGCACATGCATAAGTATTTCTCAAGTGTGAGTTTGCACGTGTCCATGGGTGTGGAGCATAAAATGTGTCATAAGTGCACACATGTGAAGTTGGAGATTTCCTACGTGTATGAGTATTGGTGTACATATAGGCATGTCCTTTTTTTGGTTTCCATCCTTAGTGTGTTTCTTGCCAAAAGAAGCAGAGTGTAAAGTGGTGGCCTTCATGGTAGGTTTGCTACCAATAGTGTTTTTGACACCACTAGTGGATGCACCGGAGGATGGCCTCATAAAATCTATAGTTACACCACTATAGGAGGTGCGAGGTTTGGATGCATTTGCTTCCACATAACCAAGTCCAACACGATGTGTGGCCGGAAATTGGTTTGAAAGCAATTCATCCAATTGCCCTTTCACTTTGTTAAACTCTTAACTTAGGAGGACATGAGCTCATATTTCTCCCTAAGGGAATAAATATTAGTATCCAAAGTGGACACATGTGTTTTGAGCTCGTGCACTTGGGTTTTAAGAGAATCATTCTCAATACCCAATTGTGTGTTTTATGAAGCTAGATCAACACTATCTTTAGAATAACCTTGATCTTGTTGAGATATGAGGGAATTCACCTCATTTCTCAAGGTGCCATTTTGAGAAACCAAATTGGCTTTCTCAAGTGTAAGTGTGTCAGCAATAGTGTCATTGTTGGTGATGCATGGCATGGATGATTTACTAACATTAAATTTCTTCAA
Organism: Scilla litardierei; assembly: GCA_030789695.1. NCBI lineage: Eukaryota > Viridiplantae > Streptophyta > Magnoliopsida > Asparagales > Asparagaceae > Scilla > Scilla litardierei. Next base: position 189,594,780 of record CM061141.1, on the reverse strand, counting down.
GTAGTATTTCTAAGCATAAGAGATTGATACTTAGAAAATAATTCTTCTTTAGCAATACGAAGTTCAACCATAGTTACCTCGGGTTCATCATTCTCACTATCACTCCCATCGGAGGATGCATCTTCTAGGGCAATGAAGCACATATGTTCACTCTCACCCTTCTCATCCTCGGATTCACTCGAGGAATCTTCACTTGAGTCATCGAAAGTCCCAACAAGTCCTTTCTTCTTGTCCTTCTTAAATTTGTCGGACTTCTGGTACTTTGGTGCTTTCCACTTTTCTTTGTTTCTTAGCATTGTGCAATCCTTCTTGATGTGCCCCAGCGTGTTACATTTAAAACAAAGAGACGATGAATTGTTAGTGGAATCAAATTTAGATTTGGAAGGAAATTTACCTTTGCGAAAGAAATATCCACTGTGGGCCCCACGTACTGGGCATCCGAGGCTGTTTCTTTGGAATGTTCTGAGTTCAATTTTGGAGCATCGTTTGAGGGGTCAAACGAACTTGGAATGGAGCATAGTTTGTTTTTATGTGATCTCTGTTAAATGCTTTGAAATGATATATCATTTTGATTCTGAAGCTTAACAGAGAGTGAGAATTAGTTGATCAAAATTTGATCCTCGAAAGGAGACAAATTTAAGTCAATTTGTATTATGTTTTTAGTACCACACCGGATGTGATCCCCTCTGTTCAGCTTCCCATGTAAATAGGGAGCTTCTCTTCCTTCTAAATGAACACCAAGCATAGATCAAAGGAGCTCACCCTAAATTATAGTTAGTAAACCTACATCTAAAGGCGACCAAATTTTTCCTATTTTTCCTCTTTGCTTCCTTTCAAATTCTAGAAAGACTAGAAGGAAGTTCGGATCAGATCCAAAACTTGGGACGAGGATTCAGCTAAGGTGAAACTTTTTTAGTAAGCAGCAGCCTCTTAACACAGGCGTAGAATCGCTTCGAGTCGTCATCCTAAGGAAGAGTTTTTGCGACTGCAAACACTAAGGTATGTGTTTACGCTTTATATTTTAGCAGAAATATTATAGATCTGTCTAGACAAGATTGGTTCGTCCTTCTTCCTGGATAGTAAAAGATCCTGCAAAGGAGAATATTTCCTTAGGGTGTTATTCATAAAAGCGGTTTATGATTTCGTTTTTCTTCTTCCAGTACTTCCATGTCTGCAAAGCCTTGGGCTAGACGATGGAAAATCCATATGGAAGCTTGCTCAAAAACTTTCATCGACATCCCTTTGACTACAAAGAACGAATGTCGTCGACCACCGAGACTGCCGCGATCTCCTCCACTCATTCCAAGCTCCACGTTGTGATCCCCTCCCTATCGAACCCCTAGACCCGAGAACTCCCTTCAAGATTTACGTTAATTCTCTAATTAATGGTAAGCTAAATATAAATGACTGATATGTTCCCTTAAAAAATTTAAAACCGCACGTGTTAATAAATCTAAGATATACTTCTGTGATTAATTTTTGGTGCAGTATTTGGAACTTGCCACATTTATTAACAAGTGCAGGTTATTAACAAAATCTCTTTATCTCTAATTCCCTCCATCATCTTCTTCTTTTGGCAGCATCGTTGCTTCCCCCACCTCACCACCGTGCACCCATGCATGAGAACCCAAGCCCTTGGTGCCGTGAGTTCCCCTATCCCTTATGCTACCATGCGCCACATCCTCCATATCCCCTTTGCACACCAATGAATTGGACCCTAGCCACCGGCGAACCCCTGACGAGTCACGAGCAGCCGAAGCAGAGATCTAGCGAATCCACCACCACAACCAATCTCCTCCCTCCTCCTCTCCACCGTGAAGCTGACATCCCCGAAAAAACCCGGCTAGGATCAAGGCACCTCGAGACCCCCGTGGCACCGACGAGTCTTTGCCGTTGCGAACCGAGCTCGCCAGTATTGCTGTCGTGTCTCTTTCTTCATGTCGAGCTCATCGTGGGCTCCTTCCCACCACAGTTCCACCTCCAATTGCACCACGAAGCCAAGTCCCCTCCTCCGACCAAGCCCTAGACCGATGCATGCAATAATCCCTCTCCCCTGCCTGTGGCCAACCACCCCTATTGACACGCACAACCATCACCCCCAACTCCCTCGCAACAAGCTCTGCCGTGAATTGCCGCAACCTCGTCGTGATCTCCCTCCAATGTATCCCCCCCACAAAAAAAGCTCTTGAGCACCTCCACAAGCCCCCAACCCCCTTGCACTGCCTCCCTAAGCTTGCTCGTGCTTACGAAATCAAAACAAAGGAGAAGTGAGGAGAAAAAGAGGATATGAGGAGAAAAAGAGGATATGAGATAAAGCAGAGTAAAGGAAGAGATGAGAGAATCAAATAGTGTAAATTTAAAAGAAAAGTAGGAAGAGAGAGAAAATAATAAGAAAAAAAGAAGAAATCTAGTTTAAATTAATTTAAAATAATTTAAACAGCTGAAAAATACAGTAAGGCCATTGAATAATCTAGTGCATACCAGGAGCGCGTAAACTCATGTCTCGTAACTTTCATGCTAGTATTTCTCCCATAATTGATTTTAAACTTTATTGTAATTTATACTAATTTAGCTAAATAAATTGCTGCCTCCAAGTTTCATGTAAACTAATATGCTTAAAAATAGCATATGAATCTACTAGTTATAACAAATATTTTGATACATTGTGCTAAAAATCTGACGTGTAGTTTTCTCTAAATAAATTGTGGAGCATCTTTAATAATTCATTTTTAAATTTGAAAATTAATTTTAGGTTATTTAAAATTAAGAAAATTGCTTATTAATTGGTTAAAAATTATGAAAAATGAATGTTAGACTTAGAAAAATATTTCCTGCTTAGATGTACTCATATACTTAGTTTTAAATATTTCTTAATGCATTTTCTTACAGTAACTACCTAATTTGAAAAAATTAAAAAAGTAAAATGGTTATATTATGAGTTGACGACTTTCACTCGCTATGAAATTATATTAAACTTTTGCATGAACTCATGAGACACTATGGAAAGGCAATATGCATATGTTATGATACAATTGTATGGAAATGAACCATGTGACTAATGGAAATATATGGAAGTGCATACTATTATTCGACGTAACATGATTTATGGAACTGGCACTTACCTTAACACGTGGGATTGTGGTAGTCCAGTTGTCATCGATGGCATGTGAGTGACTGGATCTACATTACGACTTTACATCCACTCACACTAAGTGGAGAAAAGTAACTTGACCATCGTCCAAGGGAATGGGTCGGTAAGTAGCGTCACTGAGAGCTCCCAATGGTAGTGTGCATTTTAGTTACATTTTATGCCCTCATACATGGACTTGGCACTAGAACAGGTTGTACCTTTACATCTTATATAGTCTTTTCATCATCGTATGTTGAAACAGCTTAAAATGTTCTAACTAATAATTTGTTTTACATTCTGCCATTTTATATCATGCTTTGTCTCGTACATAACATGTTTCCAAGTTAATTTCATCTTTGAATATTTTATGGTAGCACTCTTTAATCGTATGTTGATAAATATGGTCAATTCTTGCATAATAATGAAGTTATTGGTTAACAATACTATGTGTTTGATCATTATCATTACTATATGTGCATAGCTAAAATATTCAAGTTTAACTTTAGTATGCTCCTTCATTATTCATATCATTATTATGGTGTTTTCACCGCATTCTCTTTTATTTTCTTCTTTATATATACTTTTATTAAGAAAAAATACTTGTCGAGCAACCATCGCTGACATGCATTTCATTGTTTGTTATCTTATGAAATGCCTATCAGGTTTCAAGAGTAACTATCAAGAAGAGCATAACAGAAAGTGGATCCAATAGCCAAGTACTATGCTAAGCTACACACTACCGAGAAATTAGAATATCTTCCTACTCTTTTCTTATCGCATTTATATAAATTGTTGTAAAGACCATGCTAGACCAAATGTTGTACTTTATTATTAGACAATCAATATTGTAATGGTAATTATCTATGTTGTTCTTAAGTAAGCATGCAAGAACCTATACGTTAAAACTACAGACGTTTAATGTGTTTAAACCAAGGACGAAGAAGAAAAAAATATTCCTCTTTGATTTAAGCACACCATGGGGCCGCTCGTGTCCTCGCTCCCGGTAGAGTGGGAAGCGAGGTGTGACAAGACGTCTGATAGGTCTTCATAAGACGTCTGGTCATCTCCTAAATCTGGCCGTTGGGATTTCTAGCTTGTCGTTTCTAGCCGTTTTTTGTCTTTTAATCGGCTGTTTTGAGGAGCTATTTAACCCACTTTGAGAGGAAGATTTAGGCACTCTCCCCACACTCCCTCCACTCATATAGAGATCATTTAAGAGTGCATTTCAAGAGGGTTTTTACTTGAAGGGATTTCTTTTACTCTTTCTCTCCTTGTTATGTTTTGATTGTTCATCTATAGAGATCTCTTTCAAGTGCTCCAAGCATACATCTTCCACTTGGTGTGTCCAATCTTCCATGCCTTCACATACACATCGGTAAGATCTATTCAAGGCATAATTAAGATGGTATTTCATTTCATTTTTGTTGAAACCTAGTACTTGGGTTGTGAGTACCTTGTGGGGGCTTACTCCACTTGGATGGTTACTCCTTTGTTCCTGGGAGAGTCTCTCCTTGGCGTCCCGATTAGGGATTGTACTCGTAAAGAGTTTTCGTGCCACTGCTTAGGGAGCATTTGTGTCCCAGTTAGGGATTGTATTCCTGTAGTGAGAGAATTGTTAACCAAGCACTGAGTTGTGGGGTTGGTTGATGTTTGCCCAGGAAGGACTAGTGAAATCCACGGAGTACAATTGCAATGTGAGACTAGAGTAAGACCACCGTGTAGGGATCCGAACCAGTTTATGCCCCTTGTGTTTGTTTTTGTTTTGACCTATTTCTTTTTGTGGTTGTTGTTGAGTGAACTATATTTATTTTCGTTGCGTATTGAGTTTTATTATTATTAACTTTTTAATTACACATATTTGCTAGCCATTTCACTATTTACACCTGGTATAGTGTATGATGTGTAGCGATATGTCCTAACATGTGGTATACGAGCCTTGGTTTGGTGGCTTTTACTAGCATGACGTCTTCATCTTAACAACCTCCACCTTACTTCGATGGGGAGAACTGTCACGCCCCGCTTCCCAAAAATACGGAGGCGAAATGTGACTAAGGCCTGCTTAGGCCGGAGCTGTGAAGCTCGGACCCAATAAGCGTCTGTAGGGGTACCATTTTAAAAACTTCAGGTTCTTGCAATATTAAAGTTCGAAACAACAGAAGTACAGAAAGGAAATGGCATTCATTAAATTAGAGATATAATATCCAGCGGGTACAAAGTCTAAAAAGAAGCCTAAGCATGGCAACGAAATATTTAAAAGTAAACTAAAAGCAGTAACCTCTGAAAGTGACGACTAAAAAGACCTCTAGGTCTGGCCCTCGTCGGGCACGTACTCTGGGTCAACGTCCTCGGCTCCTCATACTCCAGTGAGTCTGCCTCGTCCACGAACTCTGGCTGAGCACCTGACGTACATCACAAAAGGAAGGAACTATACGTCAGGTAAGGTCTACAAAAAGGGTTAGACCAAACTGCAAGTGCACCGAACTTTAAACAGCGGTTTACTGGTTGATTAGCATGCTGAGGTTCTTTTACACAACAGTTTACTGGTTGATTAGCATGATGTGGTTATAACAGAGTAACACAAAAGGAAGTAACGCAGCAGGAAAGTAAACCGGGACAGGTAGTAGTCGTAGCGTGTGCTACCAACTACGGGACTAGCCTACAGGTGTCAAGACGAGCCGGGACGTGACGGGACAAGACAAGACAAGACATGTGAGACTCAAAAGGGTTCACGCCTTACGGTTCGAGGGGGATCAGACCCTCTTGCCGTGTGCATGCTCAACCCAACCCCAAACCCGAAGGAAGACAAGACATAAGACAACAGTACAAGGGATCACTCGCTCTAGCTTGGCGAGTGCCCTATTGCCCGCAGGCTGTGTATCCGTACAAGGGATCACTCTCTCTAGCTTGGAGAGTGCCCTATTGCCCGCAGGCTGTGAATCTGTACAAGGAATCACTCGAAGAGTGCCCTATTGCCCAGCGGGCTGTGCAAGATGGGACGGGACGTGACGTGACAAGACGGAAGGGTTATTCTAGGGTGTCCACACACATGCACACATATGATAGCCCTACAATATCAAAAGTTGTTGTTGTCAGGCTCAGACTTCGTCGTCAAGTCTGAGCCGTCAGGAGTCGTCCCGGACGCTATCATTTCACATCCGATTCTATTTGTTCACAGTTATTAGTTCTAACCAACTAAGGCCTAAGCACGGCCAAAGGTGCAAGTGGGATACACTTGCCTGCGATGGCGAGTGTGTCGTCTCTTCGGAGCGTCTCGTCCAAGCGTCTCGTCAGCGGAAGTCCGTCTGAAATAGTGCCACGTCGACAGTGTCAGGCCTCGTTTTCAGAAATTCCTATTAGGGTTCGTGTCTAGGTTATCGGCACTACCCTATTCGTCAAAAGTCACAATTTTTGATGTTCAGCCTTATTCGACGATTCTATCCTATGTGCATAGTCAAAAAGTTCATTCGTCGATATTCTAGATTTGCACAACGTTTTAAAGGAGCGAAAAGTAAATTTAATTCCAACTTGTCGATTTTTAGTTTAGGGTTCGATTCGCTACGGTGGGGGTTTCTACGAGTTAGGGAACCAACCTGAAATGACGATTGAGTGGGAAATCTGGTGTTGGGTCTGAACTGTATGATATTGGCGTCGTCGGCGTCGTCTCGGCTACGGGTAGCATAGCCAGACACGCTCTGGCAACGGACTGAACGTAAGGGCAGCGGACGGAGATAGCGGACAGTTTGCGCAACGGGTCGCTGCTATATACTGTTTGTATACAGACGGTTAATATACATTACCAACTATTAAAACAACAACAGATGCAATCTAGGAACTAACATACATGCATAGCTAAGGCACTAGCTATGCCAACATCTCATTGACAAACTGTTATAAACTAATCCCACTAACAACTTAACATTATAATATTACTAACTCTCATAATAAATATTTCATGTACCCAGGCTCAACATCAACTTGTTGGTCGTTAAAATAAGGCCTTAACAAAGTATGCTACAATCTCATCAATACTTTAATGGTAACATAAACTGAGATGTATTATAAGTACAAGTCTAATAAAACTCCGGCCATGCAAGAATAACACGCTAACTAACTATTAACATTAGATAAATAATATCAAAACAACCCAAAGAAAAACTGCAACTAACCTAGGAGTGCTCTCGTGGGTTGCTGTTCACGGTGGTCGAGGCATTGCCGCGGCTGTGAGAAGGCCGCCGGAGATGATCGACGGTGTTCGGGGCCACTCAGGTGGTCGGAGCGGCTGTGAGGGATCAAACAACACCAGAGTATCGGCGGCAGCGGTGGTTAGGAAGTCTCGCGGGTGATCGGGGAGGACCGTGCGGTGCTCGCGTGGTCTGGCGACAGCCAAGAAAACAGCATCGGCCGGTAACGATGGCTGCTGCGGTTGTGTGGGGAGCAACAGCCCGAGCGGGCTGCGACGGGCGGTCGGGGTCGGAGAGACGGCCGCCGGCGCGGTGTTGGTGATAGGGCGACAGAGAGTTTGCGGCTAGAGGAGAAACAGAGGTCAACGGGGGGTTTTCAGGCAGACAGGGTCTGCCGCCGTGGGGCTTCAGGCGGACAGGGGAACTCCTCCGGTGATCTGGAGCTTGGGCGGCGTCGGACTGAGCAGCAGCAGCCGGCGGGCTGCGGCTTGGTTGACATGCGAGAGGAAGGCCACGCGGGACTGCGACGGTGTGGTCGGCAGCGAAAGGCGCGCGGTGTTGGAGACCTGGCCGGATATACTCACCGACGACCAGGGGCACCGTGGAGGCGGATGGGTGAGGGGATCTAGGGTTTTGAAGCCTAGGGTTCGGGATGATAAGAGGCGGCTGCGAGATGCGATGTAAAGCCCACGTTCGCATGGGTAAAAAAATGTTTGGGTTGCTTGCGTTCCAGGGAAAAGAAACAAGCATGGGTTCATTTGTAGGGCACTGTACGCTACTGTTGCAAATGTCAGCCTAGGTGCTCTATTGAATGTGTTATTATATAAAGAGAAGATTAGGGGAGGGCCAGTACGTGGGGTTGTTGGGATAGGATAGGAACAGTCCGGGTGATGTGGGAAAAATGGGGAAGTCCGTTAGGAGAGAGTTGTTGGGTTAAAATTTGAATAGGTCAAAATATTAACCGTTTAAGATTTCTACCAAGCTTTGATTTGATAAATAAAAAAACTGACAGCATGCTGGGACATTCGATTAGGATGCTAACTAAGTTTATGGGTTAAACAAGATAATTAAATTATCGTTTCAAGGGGAAAAACGTATAGGACTATAAAGTGATAATAATGGCCTTAGGTTAGTGGTTTGAAGATGAAGAAAAAAACAATTACCACTTAAAATCTGGTGCCCAAAACGTACAGAATCATGTGGAAAAAAAATACATTATAAAAGAGCTTAAATAATAACTAAGGTGTTAATGCAGGTTGGTCCACGGGTGTCCGAAAATTTCAAAGAAGGTACCAAGGTGATCGCGCCTCCGAGAGGATCGTGAAAACGAGGTCCGGTCACACATCCGAGCTACAAAAAAACAACAATAAAAAATCAAAGACGAAAATATGCACACAAAACAAGATACGCGCAGAAAATACGAATAGTCGGAAAGCGGCCGTTACATTCTACCCACCTTAGAAATGATTCCGTCCTCGGAATCACTCATACTAACAATAATAACATCTATATAACCTTATACCCCAAAACTCTCATGACTACGCCTATAGGTCGCTAATCTTATAACTTCAACCAATGTTCTGTAATTAATCCTTCATAACCCTTCTTTTCACTGGATAATTCCACGACTAACCTCACATCCTAACACTTAACTATAGACCCATCACTGCTGTTCAAATTTCCAATCCCAAGTTCTCATAAAAAAATCATCTTCTCATACCATACCACTCCGCTAAACATCATTGCTCCAAAAAAACAATCTTTTAAACTCTCGATCTCTTCCCAATATTAATCAATCGCTAAAATGGTGTTTGAGTCAATCACCAATCGAAGACAACAACTTTTTCCACCTCGTAACACATTTACAAATCAACAATCGATGTGTCCTCAATACATTTCGCGTCATAACTTCCTATAAATTATCCGCCAATTAATTGAACTATCAAATCACATCTCTTCCTACTTATTATAATTATTTTCAAACAATATTAAATCCGTCAACCTAACCATCCATTTATCTCTAAACGTCGTGTTACTCCTAATGTCTTCTCACGTCAACTCAGTAATCAGGTATCGATGCTAATAAAAGCGCTACTCAATCTCATGATCACCCTAACTCCCACCATACTCTGTAGCCATCCATATCTACCATTCGTCTAAGCCTGAAATCTGATGGTTCTCATCTTCACGCATATAATCTCATTCAACCAGAATTCTCCATTGAGTCCGCCACATTTCGGTTTTATAAATAAGTTTTGGACAGCTCATTCTTTTCTTCCGTACGAAATCTATTCCCATATCCTATTGTTCCAAAATCGGTTAATCATTGCTATAACAAATCTCATCTCTCCCTGAGCCTACCCGCAAACAAAATCCAACAACAATAATAGCTAGTCCCAAAACTATAACAACCATAACATAACATTTCTAAATGGAGAGAGAGAAAGGAAAGGGAAACTTAAAATTAGTGACACATTTTTTTAAAATATTTAGAAAAACGTGTGGAGTCGTGGTAATGGATGAGGAAGGATAATTGATTTGTGATCTCATGAGCTAATTTCAAAAACTTTAAAGGTTTGGTTTAAAAGAGAAACAAAGTTTTGATACAATCACATGCAGTCAAAGATAAGCTATTCTATAATCGCGAAAAACTACGTCTAATGAAATTTCCTGTTATAACCCTATCCATATACGTATGAATACCGTCATTCAGACAACTTCAATCATATCATGGTTAACACTGAGTACACATTCAAGACACAAAAAGGCAATTATCAGGATCCTGAAGATGACACACTCATACAGGTCTACACACTCTACCTATGCTCAAGCACTATGACGACATCACCTACCAAAGGGCCTATTCCTAAACTGAAGATAGCACGGACAACTACAAGGACTAATGTCTAGATAATAGAAGGAAAGAAAAACTAGATCAAAAGCGAAACGAACTAAGATCGGAAAGAACGAGTTCAAATAAGACGGGGTAAGGGGATAGTTGGTTGGATGAGACAAAATATTTCTCAGAATAATCAGATAGGTGAAAGAAGAATTTTGTGCAAAATATGGTATCATATACCTTTTAAAAACATATATATTTATATACTTAAAAGTGAGCAGATGTAACAAATTAAAACTTTGGAAAAAGTAAGACGAAGGGAGGATGGGTAGGGTGAGGTAGCGGTTGCTTTGCAAATGAAAGTAAGTTAAACAAAGATTCTTGAAGTATTAGCACGATGAACATAGAGATGTTTATACATATACAAGAAGACATTTAAAGTTCTCTTTGGTTTAGAAAAATATTTTAAAAGTACTTACGATAAGTGGTTAGACATAATTTTTGTAGTTTAGAAAAGTAATATATATATATATATATTGGATTATAGAATTTGATCATAAGGTTTAAAACTGAAATACGAAAGATATCGTTCTGAAAATAGGCACGAGATAGTAAATAATTTTACGACCAATGAGGTTTTAAAATCAGTGAAAGAATTTTAACTCAACCGAAAAACAAGAAATTTTTTTAAAGTATATAATATAGGGGTTTTTTTCAAAGAATTTAAGCTGAGCGAAAAAAAAACTTAATACAGAATTTCGAAAATACTTTTAGGGGGAGCAGAATAGGCCAAGGAAGGGATTTGAAGGATCGACGATAATCGTCAGGAAACGATCACGTGAATCGAAACATGATCGAATGAAGAATACGCCTAAGATATGATTCATGAAAGATACGATGGACTCTACAGCTGATAACACAAAAGTTTAACGATTGGAAGATGCTAGAAATTCAAGGTTCCTAATTATCGGGCTGTCTAAAGATCAGGGAAACCTCGACACTAAGACTTCCTAATAAGCTAGACTGTAACCAGGATCTAATGGGAAAGGTTCCTAAGAAAATCCAGGTTAGTTCTGCTGGGCCCGAAGTCGATGGACCTGAGCGAACGACTAAACTAAAAGAAGGACTCTAGAAATCTAACACGGTCAGAGTCAAGTGGGCTACTAGGGTATCCTAGGACGAGGACGACTAATTCCTAACCAAGGCGTCAGACTGTCAACCTGGGTGTCTATCTAAGTCTTCCTGCCATCTAAAAATGGAAAACTAATTCAGACTTGTACGTGGATATTTAATGAATGCGGTACTTTTATTGCTCCGAACTTTTGCAAGACCTGCATGGGCCACCACTAAAACCTGTCACGCCCCGCTTCCCAAAAATACGGAGGCGAAGCGTGACTAAGGCCCGCTTAGGCCGGAGCTGTGAAGCTCGGACCCAATAAGCGTCTGTATGGGTACCATTTTAAAAACTTCAGGTTCTTGCAATATTAAAGTTCGAAACAACAGAAGTACAGAAAGAAAATGGCATTCATTAAATTAGAGATATAATATCCAGCGGGTACAAAGTCTAAAAAGAAGCCTAAGCATGGCAACAAAATATTTAAAAGTAAACTAAAAGCAGTAACCTCTGAAAGTGACGACTAAAAAGACCTCTAGGTCTGGCCCTTGTCGGGCACGTACTCTGGGTCAACGTCCTCGGCTCCTCGTACTCCAGTGAGTCTGCCTCGTCCACGAACTCTGGCTGAGCACCTGACGTACAGCACCAAAGGAAGGAACTGTACGTCAGGTAAGGTCTACAAAAAGGGTTAGACCAAACTGCAAGTGCACCGAACTTTAAACAACGGTTTACTGGTTGATTAGCATGCTGAGGTTCTTTTACACAATAGTTTACTGGTTGATTAGCATGCTGTGGTTATAACAGAGTAACACAAAAGGAAGTAACGCAGCAGGAAAGTAAACCGGGACAGGTAGTAGTCGTAGCGAGTCCTACCAACTACGGGACTAGCCTACAGGTGTCAAGACGAGTCGGGACGTGACGGGACAAGACAAGACAGGACATGTGAGACTCGAAAGGGTTCACGCCTTACGGTTCGAGGGGGATCAGACCCTCTTGCCGTGCGCACGCTCAACCCAACCCCAAACCCCAAGGAAGACAAGACAAGACAAGACAACAGTACAAGGGATCACTCGCTATAGCTTGGCGAGTGCCCTATTGCCCGCAGGCTGTGTATCCGTACAAGGGATCACTCGAAGAGTGCCCTATTGCCCAGCGGGCTGTGCAAGATGGAACGGGACGTGAGAAGACGGGAAGGGTTATTCTAGGGTGTCCACACACACGCACACATATGATAGCCCTACAATATCAAAAGTTGTTGTTGTCAGGCTCAGACTTCGTCGTCAAGTCTGAGCCGTCAGGAGTCGTCCCGGACGCTATCATTTCACATCCGATTCTATTTGTTCACAGTTATTAGTTCTAACCAACTAAGGCCTAAGCACGGCCAAAGGTGCAAGTGGGATACACTTGCCTGCGATGGCGAGTGTGTCGTCTCTTCGGAGCGTCTCGTCCAAGCGTCTCGTCAGCGGAAGTCCGTCTGAAATAGTGCCACGTCGACGGTGTCAGGCCTCGTTTTCAGAAATTCCTATTAGGGTTCGTGTCTAGGTTATCGGCACTACCCTATTCGTCAAAAGTCACAATTTTTGATGTTCAGCACTATTCGACGATTCTATCTTATGTGCACAGTCAAAAAGTTCATTCGTCGATATTCTAGATTTGCACACGTTTTAAAGGAGCGAAAAGTAAATTTAATTCCAACTTGTCGATTTTTAGTTTAGGGTTCGATTCGCTACGGTGGGGGTTTCTACGAGTTAGGGAACCAACCTGAAATGACGATTGAGCGGGAAATCTGGTGTTGGGTCTGAACTGTAGGAGATTGGCGTCGTCGGCGTCGTCTCGGCTACGGGTAGCGTAGCCAGACACGCTCTGGCAGCGGACTGAACGTGAGGGCAGCGGACGGAGATAGCAGACAGTTTGCGCAACGGGTCGCTGCTATATACTGTTGGTATACAGACGGTTAATATACATTACCAACTATTAAAACAACAACAGATGCAATCTAGGAACTAACATACATGCATAGCTAAGGCACTAGCTATGCCAACATCTCATTGACAAACTGTAATAAACTAATCCCACTAACAACTTAACATTATAATATTACTAACTCTCATAATAAATATTTCATGTACCCAGGCTCAACATCAATTTGTTGGTCGTTAAAATAAGGCCTTAACAAAGTATGCTATAATCTCATCAATACTTTAATGGTAACATAAACTGAGATGTATTATAAGTACAAGTCTAATAAAACTCCGGCCATGCAAGAATAACACGCAAACTAACTATTAACATTAGATAAATAATATCAAAACAACCCAACGAAAAACTGCAACTAACCTAGGAGTGCTCTCGTGGGTTGATGTTCACGGTGGTCGAGGCATCGCCGTGGCTGTGAGAAGGCCACCAGAGATGACCGACGGCGTTCGGGGCCCCTCTGGTGGTCGGAGCGGCTGTGAGGGATCAAACAGCACCGGAGTATCGACGGCAGCGGTGGTTAGGAAGTCTCGCAGGTGATCGGGGAGGACCGTGCGGTGCTCGCGTGGTCTGGCGACAGCCAAGAAAACAGCAGCGGCCGGTAACGATGGCTGTTGCGGTTGTGTGGGGAGCAATAGCCTGAGCGGGCTGCGACGGGCGGTCGGGGTCGGAGAGACGGCCGCCGGCGCGGTGTTGGTGATAGGGCGACAGAGAGTTTGCGGCTAGAGGAGAAACAGAGGTCAACGGGGGGTTTTCAGGCAGACAGGGGCTGCCGCCGTGGGGCTTCAGGCGGACAGGGGAACTCCTCCGGTGATCTGGAGCTTGGGCGGCGTCGGACTGAGCAGCAGCAGCAGGCGGGCTGCGGCTTGGTTGACATGCGAGAGAAAGGCCACGCGGAACTGCGACGGTGTGGTCGGCTGCGAAAGGCGCGCGGTGTTGGTGACCTGGCCGGATATACTCACCGGCGACCAGGGGCACCGTGGAGGCGGATGGGTGAGGGGATCTAGTGTTTTGAAGCCTAGGGTTCGGGATGATAAGAGGCGGCTGCGAGATGCGATGTAAAGCCCACGTTCGCATGGGTAAAAAAATGTTTGGGTTGCTTGCGTTCGAGGGAAAAGAAACAAGCATGGGTTCATTTGTAGGGCACTGTACGCTACTGTTGCAAATGTCAGCCTAGGTGCTCTATTGAATGTGTTATTATATAAAGAGAAGATTAGGGGAGGGCCAGTACGTGGGGTTGTTGGGATAGGATAGGAATAGTCCGGGTGACGTGGGAAAAATGGGGAAGTCCGTTAGGAGAGAGTTGTTGGGTTAAAATTTGAATAGGTCAAAATATTAACCGTTTAAGATTTCTACCAAGCTTTGATTTGATAAATAAAAAAAACTGACAGCATGCTGGGACATTCGATTAGGATGCTAACTAAGTTTAGGGGTTAAACAAGATAATTAAATTATCGTTTCAAAGGGAAAAACGTACAGGACTAAAGTGATAATAATGGCCTTAGGTTAGTGGTTTGAAGATGAAGAAAAAAAACAATTAGCACTTAAAATCTGGTGCCCAAAACGTACAGAATCATGTGGAAAAAAAAATATATTATAAAAGAGCTTAAATAATAACTAAGGTGTTAATGCAGGTTGGTCCACTGGTGTCCGAAAATTTCAAAGAAGGTACCAAGGTTATCGCGCCTCCGAGAGGATCGTGAAAACGAGGTTCGGTCACACATCCGAGCTACAAAAAAACAGCAATAAAAAAATCAAAGACGAAAATACGCACACAAAACAAGATACGCGCAGAAAATACGAACGGTCGAAAAGCGGCCGTTACAAGAACCATGCTCAATGGAGGAATAAGATGATTGATCGCCTTAAGTGCAATAATCTTTTGGAAGTGGTGTCTATGGCTACTTCAAATACCAATGGATGCTCAAGCCAAGAAGATTTTGTGCATCTCCACCTTTGATTATGAGTATGGCGAGATTTCATGGTTGGTGACGAAACAGAAGGTTTGGAGCTATCTTGAAGCCAAATACATCGATGACAAAGTTTTAAAGGAGGATGATCTTGAGTCAAGTGATAATGAGGTATCTCAAACTCAATCCTCATGTGTGCATTACCCTGTTTGTAGTAAAAATGTATTAGATGCTTAAGTGTAGTGCACATTCACTTCTTGATGACACACATGATTGAACTACTTTGCATGCTTATCAAATTTCATTGATTGAATATATGCATGCCGAGAAAGACGGATTTCTTTCTCAAATTCATGAGTTGTCAGAAGATAATTCTTCTCTCAATCGTCGGTTGGACGATGCTCATGTTTCGGATTGTGACTCCGTCATTCTTGAGAGAGATTCTCAAATTGACATTATGAGAAATGAGACATTGGATTGCAAATCTCAATGTCTTGAGCTTAGCTCATGTCTATCCAAGAGGGATGATGACATTCCATCATCTTTGAAGAAGTATGAGCTATTGTCCACTCAACTTTTGAGTAAGACAAAGTGTTTTGGATTTTTATCTTTGAATTTGTCTAAACCAAGCTCTTTTCCTAGAAGCACCCAAAATAATTTTGTTGTTGAGCTTTCTAATGGGTTTGTCACATCCTAGTCTTCTTTTGGCCAAAAAACAACTTTGAATGTAAATCCAAACATGAATTATGCATTTATATACTCTTCATTGCATAAGAAGCCCGTTTAAAAAACAGTTATGAGCACCTCTTTATTCTTTGCATATGCATGATGCTTCTACCCATAGGAATGATTCTTTTTCTATGCATGCTAATCATCCACCCGCTCATGTTATGCATGCTATTAATGCTTCTATGCATGGTAGGAATGTTTCTCGTGTGAATGCTTTAAATCCTCACTCACATGTTTCACACACAGAGCATGTTAATGCTTGTGTTCCACCTGAAAAGTGTGTACCCCCTCATATTCATGCTCCTACACAACCTCTCTATAGGAAACCCACATCACATTATTTGTGGATTTTTAATAATGTTTCCCAGTATGATAAGAACATGTACATAGATTCGTATTTTAGGAATGTTATATTTTCATGCGACTATATACACAATCCAAACTCCATGTTTTTTTGGTTTCCCTCTTATTGGCACACGCACATTGTATTCATTGCTTGGGTACCATGCTATATATGCTTACTTTTTGTACCCATTTTTTGTGTGAGATTGTCCATAGCTCCCATGTTGGCACGTTTCATATGGTTTAGGGTATATTTGTGCATATGCGTAGGTTATTTCTCTATCCCTTGGATTTTATCAATTTGGCACCTTCCCATCTTTTTGATATGTCAAAGGGGGAGAAATAGTTGTTATGAAAGAATATATACCATATGCTTTTATGCATACTCTTTGTTGGTATTGTTTTACATAATGCCCATCAACATGCTTTATGCTTTGAATGTTTATTTTGTGCATATATGCATATTGATAGGGGGAGTTTGTTAGCACAAACACACACACATTGTATTCCAATATTTATTTTATATTTTTACATAATGTTTTGTCATCATCAAAAAGGAGGAGAACGTTATTTCTTGGGTTCAAGACCAATGTTGTTTTGATGATGGTCAACATTATGTTGTATGCTAATCATCTTATATGTTTTAGTCTAAGATTAATTTCATGATTATCTTAATGGAGACAGAGCATATTGGTGATAAGATGATGGTGTCAATGCTTGGTGAGAAGATTGCTTGATGAAATATTGGACTTCAATGTAATTAGTTTACATTTCTTCATTTTTACTTTTAGAATTTATGAAGCCTTCAATAGATGCACGCGTGCGCACACACACACACACACACTCTCTCTCTCTCTCTCACTCATTTGCATCATTTTCATCATAAGGAACCATATACTTATCCTAGAACCCATCCCATTTTATCTCATTCTCAAAACACTCTTTATAGAGTATTTGGAACAGGACAGATGCCTGTTGAAGGATCACCAACCTTCTGGCATGTCAGCTTTTTGTATAGCTTGACATGACCATGGATCAGTCATCTGGTGTTATAGACCAGATGTCTGAACAGATGCTTAGACGTCTGGATGATGAGCTCTTGACGAATTATCAGGGTGAGTTATTTTTCTTGATCCCTATATTTTTCTCATCCACTATTGTCAGACATCTGTAGAAGGCTTACCAGATGATTTAACAGTTGATCAACCGTTTAACAAGTGTTCTCCAGACATCTGATTGTCATGTGTTGGAATTTTTGTAATCTTTTTTAGTCTTCAAACCTTTGCCATTTTTTGTAATTGGAATTTCTCATCCATTCAAAGCCCATTAGATTGCATTCTTCACAAGATTTCCAACGCATCTTGAATCACCTCAAGTGGAGTTCATTTGTGTCGGTAATGATCGATTTGGTGATCTAGTATTTTTATATGTAAAGTCTGTCAGACGCTGCATAACGTCGGGCCAGATGTCTTACCAGTCTATATCATACATTTGATGGGTATTCATCAGATGTATGGTCATCACCCAAATCTAGCTGTTGGATTTTCTAGCTGGCCGTTTCTAGCCGTATTTCTATCTTTTAGTGGGCTGTTTGAGGAACCATTTAACCCACTTTGAGAGACATATTTGGACACTCTCCCCACACTCTCTCCACTCATATAGAGATCATTTGAGAGTTTCAAGAGGTTTTTTACTTGAAGAGATTTCTTTCACTCTTTCTCTTTGTTATGTTTTGATCATTCATTAAGAGAATTTTCTTCCAAGTGCCCCAAGCATACATCTTGCACTTGGTGTTTTCAATCTTACATGCCTTCACATACACATCGATAAGATCTATTCAAGGCATAGGTAAGATTGTATTTTGTTTTATTTGTGTTTAAACCTAGTACTCGGGTTGTGAGTACATTGTGGTGGGTTACTCCACTTAGAGGGTTACTCCTTTGTTCCTTGGAGAGTTTCACCATGGTGTCCCGGTTAAGGATTATGCTCGTGAAGAGTTTTAGTGCCCCGGTTTAGATAGCATTTGTGTCTCGATTAGGGATTGAATTCCAGTTCTAACGGCCGGTATTTTTTTAGCCGTGCTTTAGTCATGTGTATCAGTAATTTTCTTTCGAACATCTGGATTATTTTTCATCCGTGCGTTTCTTGTTACGCGTGTGCGAGTCTGTATTTCCGTTTTTACCGGAATGTCATTAATTGATCATCTAATTTAACTTAATAAAAAAAACTTTAATTTAATTATTTTGCTAATTAATTTTGTTATTCTTACTAATTACTTTTGGTATTTTAATAATTACATTTTAAAACTTAATTAAATAATCTTCATTCAACAAACACGTTGGGTTTTAGGAAGAGAAGTTTAGCACGTTACATTTCTCCAGTAAGTCAAACAACAAATTAAATTCAATCGTAATCAAGAACCTAACAACATTAAATTTGCTCCCTGCTAACTTCTTCTTAAGGCAACCTAACATCTTCTCCTTCCTCCTGCAAACGAAACCTGCAAACAACCAAACCGTAAACAATTCCTCTTCTCTGCAAAATTCATCAAACCCAACTCCAGCAAACATTTCCCAAATATGTTCACCATCCTCAAGATCAACCAGCAACAATCAAACCCTAGATCTGAAATTAAACAACACCAAATCTGAAATTTGTTTCAGATTCAAACCCCTTTCTAACAATTCCAGAAATCAAAACTCAATCAAAAGCCTATACCAATTTCAGATTTCTACAAATAAGCCAAACCCAAAATCTTCTTCCTTCCTCTTCTTCTTCCTTTCTCCTCCCCTCTCCTTGGCCGGCCCCCTCCTCCACCATCCGCGCGCCGCCTGCACAGGAGCCACCCATCGCCGCCGCCGGAGCCCCCTGGTCGCCGGAGCCCGCCTGAGGCCGCCGCCGGACCCCCTTGCGCCGCCGTGTGACCGCCGTACGTCGTCCCCCTTCCCCCTTGCGTGAGTATCTCCCCTTTTGCGTGGTGTTCTTGCTGCAACGATTGAATCAAAAAAAAAGAAAGAAAGAAAGAAAAACAAAGAACTGAGAAAAGAGGAAGACAATGAGACAAAGGGAAGAGAGAATGACAGGGAGAGAGAGACTAAAGGGATAAGAGTAAAGAATGAGAAAGAAAGAGGAAGTTAGGTAAAGTTTTATTTAATATTGTTAGTAGTAATGTTTTAACATGTTATAACCCTTAGTCAAAGTCAAACCCAGTAGGTGTACCATTAATTAAGATGTTAACCATGGGATTAACTTAGTTAATGTTACTTAGTTGATAATTAGTATTGTTTAAGTGATAATATTTATTTCAGCATGTTGTTGACTGTAAATAATGTAAGAATATTAAAATATTAAATTAATAAGGCGTACCCAGTTTATATAACCCAATGTAACCGTCACCGTAGTCAGTGAACCCCGAAAAATTAGACGAACCCAATTTAGGGGTTAACTTAATAGTTGCGTAACTCGCAATAGATTTAATTCGTTAATTCTTGTTTTAAACACTTTTTGTTAATTATAATAAATGTTATTATTTAATGACGCAGATACGACGCGAACTTTCCTACCGTTACTCGGACAACCTAAACTGTCCCAGTCAGGCAAGCGTGCAGTTATTTTATGTTTTTGTGCTATCTCATGTTATACACTTAATTGCTGACACAAACACACTTTTTTTGAATTGCTAGACTTAAACTCATGTGCATATGTATGGACCCCTTAATAATCAAAATGAACACACTTTGTGAATGGTAATGTTTCTGGACATGTATGGTTAATTTTAGAACTGTTGCTACTTATAGCATGTTAAGTGCCGTTGGCTCTCGTAGTTAAATGCCGTTGGCTCTCGTAGTTAAATGTCGTTGGCTCTCGTAGTTAAATGTCGTT